>CM046857.1:1800000-2150528 GCA_025617745.1 Heliocidaris erythrogramma | reverse complement strand
AGAGCATACCTCTCTTTTATGAATATCAGCTGCATGTTTCCATGCATGAACAATACAGAAGATTTTCCTGGCATTCTCAATTACATGTTGGTAAACTTTCCTTGTCCTGTCTAGCTATATCGATTAACCCTATCGTCATCACACTTGTCTTCACATTATTATTCCCCCCCCCCCCCTCTCTTTCTCTCTCCTTACTCAAGTTTGATCTCGTTTACCTTCTATTCTATCTTGCAGCTTCCTGTTCTCTTCCCAATTTGTGATGCACGCATTTATATGCCTACAAATAGACGTATAAAACTTAAATCATAATTTATTTGTGAAGCATTTTCTCCTACATACTGTCATGTTGCGGGGATCGTGTTTGTGATGCTAGTCCATACAGTAACAATGAAGAGTCGATGGGAGGTATATTGAAGTGCAGTTTTACATATAGTTTATTACAGTCAGAGACATATATATATATATAAGCAGCATACAACATATATTATCTTGGAAATATGTCTAGCAGGAATTGAGCATGTCTGCTCTCTGTGATGGTCAGTCCTGACTCTCCTTCTTAACTATCTGGGGTGCTCCATTTATATCTCAAGAAGTATAGGGGGATGCAGTCTATATCACGTGGACAAAATGTGGAGCTCACATGAAGAGGGGGCTGAATTCTGTTGGTACCTTACAAAGTATACATTAATCAAGCAGTTGTCTAAAGGACAAAGGGAGATTATAAACAAAAGGGAGATTATGAACAATTGATGTATTATGACGAAGGCTTAAAATAACATCATAAAACTTGGGAGTGTGGGAATGGGAGTTGGAGGGGGCTTGTATTGAAAACTATATATAAGAAAATTAGAGAATATGACTGTGCGTATTTAAACTTTAGCTGCTATTGTTCTCTAAATGAAAAAAAACTTAGTACATTAAAGTTTGTCCCTTCTATTTCTTCACAAAAATATATTTTAACATATCTTCTGTTTTCCCGAAAACTTACTTTTCCTAGTACACTGTCTCTATTCATTATAGTGCATGAAGTATTAACAACAACGAAAAGGTTTTTTTTCAAAGCACATCAAATATAATTCGGCGTGAATTATTTGGCATAATAATAATTGCAAGTAGTGCTGTCAAAAAGTATGATTATGTAGTGTGGAAAGATAATGATCCCATAATTCAAGTAAACGTAATTTAAAACGCGCACACATACACACCCTAACCCACACATACAAACAACCTCTATCGCTCTCTCTCTTTCCTCTCTTTCTCTTTTTTCTTTTTCTCTCCTAGTGTTGAGTGGTTCCTTTGCTATAATGTGAATTCCCAGCATCTCGCT
Source organism: Heliocidaris erythrogramma (assembly GCA_025617745.1). Taxonomy (NCBI): domain Eukaryota; kingdom Metazoa; phylum Echinodermata; class Echinoidea; order Camarodonta; family Echinometridae; genus Heliocidaris; species Heliocidaris erythrogramma. The sequence continues at coordinate 2,149,201 of CM046857.1, read as the reverse complement.
TGATAAATTTCGTCCAACCAACTCGAGAAATAAAGGAATTAAATAAAGTAAAAATAAGTAAATACATAAATAGATAAATAGCCTCACGCGTGCTGTTTAAATATGGTAATGGGTCATCAACAAATGCTATTATTCCTATAACATTTCAAACATTTCTAGTTAAAGCGGAAGCCCTAATCGGCGTGGTCATAGCATGTGCCCTTTCACATGACCATGACGTCACAGTGCTTTTATTTTCTTTATTGATTGACAATGAAAAACAGCGAAACACATCATCATGGTGACATATAATACTAAGGGCACTATTAAAAAAAATTTGCAATTAACGTTAACCAAACCATACTATGATTTTAAGGCCCACATAACGGTATATGCAGGGGCGTCGATCCGTTTTTCGGATTGGATGGGCCAGACAGCCTAATACATGTATTACCCTTTATGGTTTTTAACGCCTCGTAATTTACTAGCTTCTCAATGGTTACATGAAGAAGGCAATTGAAGTCTGTTCGTGTGTATATCTTTTGAATGTCACTGTATGGAAGGTTTCACTTCCCGAGTTTTGCATAAGTTTCCTTATTTTATTCTACACCTGATTTATTGGTGGGGCAAAACGATATGTTTGCCCGGCCTCTTTGGGAGGGCAACTGCCCCCCTGCCACCCCATAATCGACGCCCCTGGGTATATGCGAATATCCATAAGCAGTGGCGGATCCAGGGGGGCACAGCCGGCCCGTGCCCCCCCCCTTTTTCTCTATTTTTTGCTTGTCAAGGAATTATGGAGGGAAACTGGACCCCATAACCCCTTATACTGAGCGATTTTTGAAGGTTTTTGAAGGTTTGGCGAAAAATTTTTTTTTGCAAAATTCCAAAATTTTCTCGCTCGGTACGATACACAACATTGCATTATCGTTTTCAGAGGTTTTTTTTTTAGCAGTGGCGGATTAAGGGGGGGGGGATATAATTCCGGTCCTAGAATTTGATTCCCCCCCCCCCCCCCCCCCCTCCTAGACATGACAAGAAATTGCCGCCTGTTCAGAATAAAATATTGATACTGTCAACGATAATAGTCAAAGCAAACTGTTCTGCATAATGCATTTAACATGTTTATGCAAATTCGGGGGTAGTAAAAATCACTCATTGGTTGTGTAAAAAAAAAACCCATTAATGGTATTTTTTCTAATTGTGTGCAAGAAATGTAAGATACAAATATAAAACTCTCCATATTAAAATAATGAAACTATGGGTCTACCTTTGAATATATACACAAACAATACTTAACGAGAGAGCCTCTTATACCACTCAACGGGAGTATCAAATTACGAAAGAAAGATTATGAACCAACGTATATCGTATCATTATCAACTGATACGATATTGCCATGCTGTATGTATGATCTACCGCCTCACACTTTCCTGTAAAAAAAATATTAAAAATATTAAAACATAATTCATTATTAATCGTAATTTTGTGAAGTATAGGATCACTTACCGCCACCGTTATGTATCCTTGTCACTTTATGATTAACGTAATTAGGTTATGTGATAACTCCTTGGTGTAACTCGTTGATATTGAGAGGCGAACGCAGCGAGTGTCACTCATACAACCTTGTTTGGGTAAAGAGTGTCCTACCAGCCTATCTCTGTGCAGATTTCTGCATAGTGCTCTACACCAGCGGAAGAGGACACGGAAGTTTTCCGGTGGTTTTGTGTAAGCGTCCTAGGTATAGGATTAACGGTTATATTTTAAAGCCTCAATGTAGCATTAAGTGGTAATTTGGAAAATGAGCAGATGGCATGTTTATCTCTTGTGTTAGCGGTTATGCACCGTGATAAGAAGGCGGGATTTTATCATGGTAATATTTATTGCCTCTTTCCTTCCTCGCGTCGGCTTCAAGGAGTATATTTTGATTTTGATTTGATTTGGTTTGATTTATTTCTGCATTTTTCCAAATATACAAAGCATAATTGATATACAATAAATGAACGGAACATCGTAACACAATACATGATAATATAATCATCAATAAAAAGAATATACAATGTATACTTTGACATAACAAATTATAGAAAGCAAACTAAAAGAAAACAAAGGTTTGATGAGGTAAAAATGCAGGAGCTTTCCATCATAAGCATATAGCTTGACTGGGATGGGAGCCTCGAGAAGATTTTATACGATTTTTGGACATTGTAACGGTTTAGTAATTTAAATCCTATACCATCACTTGCGCTGCTTATTAAACAGCCTCTCTCAATCTCCCTGTATTCTAACACCGTCGTGTACTTTTTGTACCATTTATCCTTTTCCCCATATCCAAGTCCCGCCTCATTCTCTCTATCTCTCTTTACTTTATCATTCAGCTTGCTCTTTCGATGAATATGAAGCAGATATTTCAAAGGAAATTGTAACCAAATTGGCTTTAAACCTGTCCGAACACTTTCAATTAAACGAGGCAAAACAAATTGCACGCTCGCTTCGCTCGCTCGCAAATATATATGACTCATCGTGCTGTCGCTGATGACATTACTATGGACAACAACAAAAAAATCAAATCAAATCAAAAGCACGATTTGAAAATTATAAATAGATGGGTGAAAGGAACATGGGACGTCCTATCCCCACCCCCACTGGGCGAAAGGCGCCAGCCCCCTCGCGAAAATGTAACTGCATGCCTATGAACACAGATGTCTAATTCAACTTTACTTTCGAGACCAGGTCAACAGTTTTGATTAGTATTTTATCTTTTAAGAGCTAATTCCAGGTGTTCCTACATGGAAGAAAGAATTGACTACCAAGTTAACGATTTAATTAAAAATAGAATACGATCTCTAAGATATTAAAAGAAAATACATGTACATGATTCTTTTTATATCCCGGTCATAAAAATGTTTTACTTTCATTATCATAGGTCATTTTGAGCAACGATTGGTGTTCTAAAAAAAATAGTTTAATATATATGTATATATATATATATGTATATACCTTTTCTGCTTCCTTGTCTGTCTTTAAGGTTTATAATAACAAAATTAAAGTAGTCAAAGTGACCATCTTGACTACTTTGGTTTTTATATTAACCTTAAAACATGAAATTAGATAATTTTCATGAAATTCCGGTATGGTAGTCCAGGAGCTGATCCAGGATTTAGTATAAGGGGGGAGGGGGCACAAAAATGCAGGTTTGTCAAAATTGGAAAAGGTAGACCCTTATTCTTTTGGTCTTGCCAGCTTCTCGAAAAGTCGCTCAGTGGGGGTGGGGGCGACATTTTTTTTTTTCGCCAGACCTCCGAAATTCGCTCAGTGGGGACAAGCAAAAACAAGAGGTCTTCATTCGAAAGGGGGCACAATCGACAAAAAGGCGGATCCTCTATGGTCAAAATGCATACTTTTCCTCCAAAGGGGGGGGGGCACGGGCTGGAAGTGCCCCCCCCCCCTGGATCCGCCAATGAGATTTGATAGCTCACTATATGAAAGCATAATTGATTTCCTCAATGATCTAAACTGAGAGAAAGTTGCTATTTTTAAAGGTCACTTGCTAGGTTTTTTTCTGATTGGCTCCTAAACATGACAGAATGATAAACGTACAGTCCAGGATTGCTGATATGGTGGTGGAGGGGTGGGAATGGGTCACAATAACAAAAGTCCATTATGAGGGTATTTCTCCCACCAAAACACCATGGCTCGCTATAATTATACAAGCATCAAGCATAATTGATGATGGTCTGAAAATGTAGATTTTATTGCAATAAATAACTTGATTCAATTTGATTTAATTTTAAATTTTCTTCTCTTGTGACACCACCAATTGCTCCAAGACCTTCATACTGTCATTCTGACGCCACGCCTTTCATCTCTCTCTCGCGCTCTCTCTCTCTCTCTCTCTCTCTCTCTCTCCTTCTCTGTCTCAATTATAATAAATAAAATATGGGAGATGGTACAAACAGCATATAGATTGAACATGGCATAATTAAGCACCTGTGTTCGTGTTGTATTTTTTTTAATTACTAATAATGGGTATTCCCCCACACAATTCGAGTATAATGATAGTCACCATTATCACCACCACCACCACCATCATCATCATCACCACCACCACCACCACCACCATCACCATCACCAGCTTCATCATTATCATCATTATCATCACCACACTATCACAACCACCACCACCACCACCATCACCATCACCATCACCATCATCATCGTCGTCGTCGTCGTCGTCGTCATTTAGAGTTAATACATTATTGAAAATAGTTGCGATAATTACCATTATGCTAACATTGATGGGTTTCTTTTAGTTTTCGTTCATATATTTTTCTCTAAAACTGTCATCATTTTCAAATCATCATACAAATTTTTTATCCTATTCTGATGATTAGTCACTACATAATCTGATATTGGGTATGGGAGGATGTTTGTATTTATGTGTACACAATAGATTTTGGCCAAGATATATATATATCTAAATACAAAACTCTGCAAAATATATCAAATGAAACACACAAATACCTGACCACAATTTGCAAAAAGGAAATATAGATAGTTTCTGCGGAAAAGGCAAGGCCTGCACAGTCCCTGAACTACTGAATTGATACAGTTTACATGAAAGCGAAATAGAAATGGATGCAAAAGTACAGTCTCATTTGCCACTTCCCGCTACCTTTGTATTTTCATGACCTCTATTTTCGTTAAACTTGACAAAATATTTGGATGCCGCTTGGCAAAGCGAAAACGCATGCTTGAATCAAAAGACAGTGACATGTTGACTGATCGTGATATACCTGCCGACGATGCTGGCTGTACTGAGGAAATGTGACTGTTGTTTTGTCGATTCATGAGCAAACGCTTCTATATTTGAAGTTAAAATGGGGTATTACGATCCTATGTTAATTGTTAAAGGTTGTAGACGGTCCCTTATCTCATACTTGATTACAAATTGATATCGTTTTCAAATGAAATTGATCTAATTATTGCTTTATTTGGGTTTTGATATTTCTTTGTATGATTTGATTCGATATGAGTCATCAACGGAAATTGTCATGTTCACGAGAAACGTTTAACGCAAATGATGCCTGGTATTCGTCGAGCTGTGAATTAAGGTGGTGTTCTCTAAACCTGAAGATCAATCATTGTTCCCACTGGGAGCATCGATAGAACATTATGAATGGAGAGGGAAGTGTCTTGCCGATTTTTCTTTCCCATTTATCCCCCAAAGAGTCCTTATGAGAAATTTTTGACGAGTTTTAGAAGTCCACCCCCCCCCCCCCCCCCCCCCACAAGCAAAGGAAGAAATACAGGCATGCTTTAATATATTCCAGCTCGTGAAGTCCTTAAATTTACACATTATTGTGCCGATAAACTAAATAAAATTGCCGACACACACTTGAGGTGGAAAGATGGGGTTACTGAGCACCAGCCCTCCCCGCCACCCCCCCCCCCCCCCCCTGCCAACGCTCAAGGATCCAAAGTTGCTATGACCTACATGTATGGTAGGCCTACACGTAGGAAAATTATGCTTGTCTTTACTATACCTTTGTTTTACTGAGTTGAAACGTGATTTTTGTCTCTTCTTTCCTTTAACAGGATATTGTATTTTGGACTTAGACTCCTGTAGTCCTATTATCACATCCGGATAAAGGGTTTCAAATGTTTCCTCTTTGTCTTGAGCAGGAGACCCATTAAAGGGAGAGTCAATTGTTCTCTGGTTTAAAGGTCCTACTTCTATAGGTGAGACATTTTAGGTCATGACGCACAGAGGCGGATCCAGGAATTTGTAAAAGGGGGGCACAGAGCCGGAAAAAAAAATACACAATAAAGGAGGCAATTTGTTTTCATTGTGTAGGTATGCCAGTTGGGTTTCAAAAGAGGGGGCACGGGCCGGTTTCCCCCCTATGTAGATCCGCCACTGATGACGCAAAACAGAGGCGTAGCGCGTGGGGGCGTTTATGGGGTCGGAGGCGAAATGCGAAGTGAAGTCCAAAATAGGGGCTGTGCAAATTAGGGTCATGTCATCTTCCCCTCAATTTTCTCACATGCAAGGTTCCTTCTCTTCTTGTCTCTCTTGTCCCTCTAACTTTAACCACTTTTACCCCAGAATTTAGCAAGTGTATGCCTACATCAAACACGCTTGGTAATGTGGCAAATCAGATTAAATGAATTTTCAATACGTTTGTGTGGGACAACCATGAAAAGGCCGGGCAATAAGTTAAGTGATTTTTATGCCCTCAAATTATTAATGTCAGGATTAGTGCCATAATATGCCATGTTCACGACGCTGTTCTGTTGATCAATATTCACTTGCTAGGGTGTCGATTTAAAGGGGCAAGCCGGGGGCAAGTAGGGGCAGTTTCTGCACTGTTTCTTTTCGGAATTTCGGAATGTACTATTCAAAGGCTTTTTTGCATCCCCCCCCCCCCCCCTCTGAAGATAGATCGATGTCTCTGTGCAGTCAAACACCCACCAAAACTATGAAAGTGTGATGTTGTGGATTAACGCATTGAAAACACTACCTTATCCTTGTTTTCGTTTTCCTCCCATAGCAAGACTTCAGCTGAACTTTGTGAAGCAACTTTCCGAAAGCGGTTATAACCATGTAGATACGTTGGCACTCAGGCACGCAGTACTTATTAATTCTGATAATGAACAATCAGGGCCCCTTCTAGAGTTGCAATCGATTGCAAATAATTTGCAATTGATATCAATCACAATTCTGTACAAAGAGATAGGAGATCCAACATATATCAATTGCAGATTATTTGTAATCAATCGCACCTTTTATAAAGCCCGGCGCACACTGACTACGATGCGATTTGGGGAAAAGTTGTTATAACATTTGATATGAACCTTGAAACATGTAAAATCTTCTTGATCAAAGTTCCGAATAGTAGTATGAATACTAAAATCGAAATTCCGGGCTACTGCGAGCTCCCGTGTAGGAATAAAAGCGAATTCAATTCCGAATCGTAGTGACGTCATACCAATCTTGCGATCGACTAAGATTTGAAGCCGATTTGGCCTTTACTCTAACCTGAAGAATTGCAGTTAACCAAAATTTGGATATTAGTATTCGTATCATTATTCCGAACTTCAAATGACATAATTTCAATTTATTTTAACATTCACAGTTAATGTAACTGCAATTTGTTCGAAAATCGGGTCGCAGTCGGATCGTATAGTGTGCGCCGGGCTTAAGACAGGGTCCATGCAGGGGAGAGTTTCATCAAGTAAGTTTCTTGTCAGTGACATTTACTGACAAATTTTCTTTCAGCCAATCAGATGCAAGGATTTCAGTAGATTATAACAGTTGTTGGTAACAATCACTGACAAAACGCTTGATGACACGCTCCCCAGGTCTTCAAGAGTTCCAACTTGTGCATGACAGAATGATTCTCTTAATTATTAGCCATGATACCTTTCTCTTTCCTTTAAAAACTTTGTTTTCGAGACATAGCCTTTGCATGAAATTGCAGGCTTCACTTCAATTTCGGTTTCTATCTTTCCCTTTTTTCGGTTAATTTTGTTTGTCCTTACACTTTTTCTTCCTAGTACAGTGCCTATTTGAATTCAATAAACCGAAACTAGCCTGCATCGAATCGCACTTCCTCCGGGGGTTAGATGCTGCAGCCAGTCCCACCTCCCTGAGAATTTCGAAATAATCAATATTCGTGCAGCCGTCGATCACACCACATTCGGGCCACGAGGTGGTGTATTCGTAATTTTTTTATTTTTTTAATATCTTGTATCGTATACTTTGATGACGATTTTGTTTTGCTTATGATAATGTGTAAAAATTTGAAGGGAATAGGAAACTGAAAATTTCACAATTGAAACAAAATACGTCAGGCCTGGAGAAGTTTTGCCCGTACGCCTTTCCCCTTATATATACCTCGGTATCGTCCTAATGAATAAATAGATAAATAATATCAAAGTAAGTTAAATCGTAATTGAAAAGTGTGTCTCGATCCTACACCAAATGCAAGGGCGAATGCAGGGTTGTGGGAAGAAGAGTGGCGGGGAAACAGCAAAAATGCATCATCATGCTTGCCATCCTGACGAGCTCGTTGGGGATGGCCTATAGGAGAACAATTTTCCAGATATAACCCCCCCCCCCCCCCCCCCTCCCCCTCTCTCTCTCTCTCTCTTCCACTGAATTAAGGTTTCTCAAAATATTTCCCGATTTCCTCTCCAGTCTTTTATATATTCCTCGATCGATCTGCCTGTTCATGTGGTTCATGGTTCGAATCCCAGGCTAAAACCCGTTTCCCGCCCCCAGCTTCAATTCAACCAGAAATGGGCCATATGCGTCGACACCTTTCGGATGTATTTCCTATAAGCATGATACGCTGGAAACTTCAATTCAACTGCTTGGACTCTTGTCACACACATTAAACATCTTTATCATGTGTTTTTGCAGTGTGAGAATAAAACAGAACAATCAACCGCGCCAGGATACAGGATGAGGATTATGTATAAACACAAAGTGGCACACAGGAAGACGGAGTCATTTATTGGTAGAATCCCATAGGTCCTTGGACATTAACTTACTTTACTATTGGACAGCTGCCAATATGATGGACCACAAAAGGATGTGTAATATTTAATTTCAAAACATATTTCGTGAACGCAGAACAAATACTATAGTACACATTTTATATCTCTCCTCTTCTAAAAATGTCCTTCGTCCAATCTAAATTGTTTGGGTAGCTAGCATTGAGTTCGACTATTAAAAGCAATATTAATTGGCCTATCTAAGTCACGGACTTATGAAATATATGATTTTAGTGCGTATTATTTAAGTGTTGTCATGATAAGTTGATTTTAAAGAATATCTAGTCCAGATTTTAGACTTACGATCATTTTTTTAATAATTTTTTTATCAGCACTGATTTGTAGATAATCCGCGTGAATGTTCCGTGTTCGTAGAAAGTTGTTGTTTGTATATTTGGGGTGGGGGTTTGTAGTTTGTTTGTTTGTTTTAGATGAAGTTCTACTCTGCATAGTGAGCAAATCACCGCTCTTATTATAGCTTCCCCAAAATGCGGTAGTTCAGTTTCTGAACGCGGGATACTTCAAACCTGTTGTAGATACAGGAGACGGCCTGAAATATAATAGGAAAAAGCGAGAGGGGAGAGAGAGGGGAGAGAGAAGGGGAGGGGAGATAGAGACAGAAGAAAATGACAAAAAGACAGAAAGACAGAAAGTTATATGTTGAAGTATACGCCTTTGATATGGAATACAATAGTCAATTAATGCAATCATCTACCATTCTACTTTTCGTATTAGGGAGGTATAAAGCCCATCATCGAACACCATGCGATCGACTGCGATCTGATTTGGTGAATAAAATCGCATTAGTATACAAATATTGACTGCTCATGAGGATGATGGTGGAAATTATCAATCCCAAAGTGGTGTTCATAACGGCCCTTCTATCACCCCCGGGGCGAATGAACACCACCGAGGGAGTGAAAATTTCCACCACCATCCGATCACAGAGCAGTCCATATTTCTTTTTATATACCTCATCATTTTCATTGATTCATGAATATAGCTGTTGGTCTAGCTCTAACAAATGTTGAATTCTTACGTGCTGCGCGTATAAAACCTGCACCAAACTTTACGTATATACGTGTGTGCGAAAGTCGCGGAGGGGTTACACGTTCTGTCACAGGGTTTTGGCGTTCTATCATTTGACCTTTAGGTCAATTTATAGAACGCCCTGATAGATCGAGATGCGCCGTGTCGTGTGATATATAGTTTTGACCAATCAGTGAATAAGAATCTATGTATGAGGTAGGCCTATATAGCATCAAATATGGGCAATTGTAACCAATAACATCTACCCAATTCAGGTTCTGAACAATAATATGAATACTAAACAGGGGTTTGGTGCGCTGTAAGCCTTTTGCTGCTCTGACGTCACTACGACTCGGAGACGATTTGGCCTTTCCTCCTACTAGATAGCTCGCAATAGACTGTATTTTCGATTTCGATATCTACCGGTACGACTATTCATCAGAACCTCCATCAAAATTATTTTACGTAGGGCCTACATGTATGACATTATTTTTTGGAAATCGGATCGCATAGATCGTAGTGTATGGTCGGCTTAACACGCGTTGTATACGTGTTATACCTCCCCCTCTAGTTATGTTATCTCTTATTCTCACCCTCTCTCCAGATTTGGCAACCATCTCATTACCACTTGCCTTTCCTTGATTCGTTTCCCTTTAGTTGCAGCGCATCTCTTGCTATATCTCTCATTCAATCTACCCATGAACTTTCTTTCTTTCCTTTTCTCTGTCTCTCTCATTCTCCTGCTACTTCTCCCCCTAAATCGCTCTTCCCGCCCAACCCTGGTTGTCTTTGTCATAGAGTACATGTATTTATCTACCCTCTCATCTTTCTTTCTCTTTCTCTCTCTACATGTAATTGTCCTAAGACTACTTTTGCCACCATTTAATAATAGGTATCCTTTCATATCTTGAGGCATCTTAGGACAGGAGACATCATCTGCATATTGAAAAGAAAACTAGGCGCAGTGCAGATATATTAACCTTTCCTATTTTATTAGAAAAAAAGCATATCTATAATATCTAACACATCATTCATAATTTCTGCTGCATTACATGGATGGACATTTGCTTTTAATGTACAAACACATATATACATGTATATATATATCTACAGAATATACAAACTTGCATACTTTGATCAGTACCGCCAAAATTCTAGACAAAATCGCATCTTAACACTCAGCCACATATGAAATATTTGGATATTTATTTCCGTCTTTTGATGGACAAGAAATTACTACAGAAAGGTGAAATTCGGGAGTCGACAATGGGAACATACTGTCATTCTCTAATTATCAAAACCTTGGCGGTTGTTCAGTTTTGTTTTGTTTTCTAAAGCCCTTTTTGCAGGAAAATTGTATCCTACTACATGTTACATGAAATAACCAAAGCAAACTGATTTGGGGGTCTTAGAACAGATTGAAATTACACAATATCAGTCAGTGTAATTTATTTCATTTCAATGCATTTGTGACATTTTAATGGACTATGATGTCAAAATGTCACAGTAGACTAAAAAATAAAAATTTTAACAATCATATCACATTGTCCATTATTTCATAAAATTTACAAGTAATTCCAACAAAGTAGAACTACCAACTAGGTTATAGGTTATACATTTGGATATCCAAAAACATTTCCACTAGAGAATGACAATGGGATCCACTTTTCCAGGACAGAAATACAACTTATTCAGATGGCTCTCCAGCATCTGTGAAGTCTAAAAGGTAGGGAATCAGACTCAACTCCAAACCAAGCTATGCATCCAGGTCTTGGTCTAAAAACAAATCTTGGTTTGGGTCTAAGCCTTGAGAACAATTTCAAGGTTTAGCCTCAATTACAAGTGAACAAAATCCAATGAAGAAAAGAACATTTTGAAATTTCAGTCAAGCCTGTTTACATTGGCCACCTGAACAGTAAAGTCCTTGTCAAAGAAAGACAATCACAAAGACAAAGTATTACGATCCAAGTTATCCTGCTTACCAAGTACATTTTTCACATATCTGAGTTATTAGCCAATATAAACGGGCTTGACTGGAAAAGAAAAGAAAAAACATTGAAGAGAAGTTGAGATGCAATGGGGTGCAGCTGTGTGATACTACTTGCATCAGTCCATCAGCAAGGATGAGGGACAGACCTGACCAGCTCTAACAAAGTCTTCCAAGCACCAATGATGTCTGCAAGCTCCACGCTGCAATGGTTGCTGTTTTCCCTCAGGGCAGACATCTTTCGTCTGCTTCACTTGTAACCTGCTTACACTAAGTTCACATTCAAAATACTGTACATCTTTGTCAAGCTCAAGCCTTTTAGTGTTGAGGACATCGAATGAAGAAAAACCTACAGAGTTGCACATTTGCAGTATTGGCTATCTGGATACAAACATAGTAATGTGTGTGAGTGCATTAAGGCCAGTTAAGAATTTACAAATCTGTAAGGGAATCACCTATAAGGAAATGTACCATGATCACTTAAATAAAAAAAGGAATACATTCTTACATCATAAAAAAACTGGAAGAATGTTAGTATACATGTAACAAAATTATAGGGTACAATACATGCATGTGTCTGGGCATCTTATGCACCACAAAACATACCTGTTGCACCCATACATGTAGTATATCAGCTTCATAAAACACAAAGAAACCAATAAATTCATTAATACTGCAAAATGGAAAGCCAAAGGAAAATCTGCCCAATAAGTGCAACAAATGGAAGGTGGGAACTAAAGCCACTTCAAAACATGTTCATATTGCTGCTTCCAGTTCTTAGTCTCCAATACTTGTATGATGTATATCAAATCATCAGATCCACAATTTTAGGGAACAGCTAAAGCCAAATTTTTTCAACTTACCACATGACCCATTTAAATTGAGAGGACATTCTTCAGGAAATGCTGAAACTCAAGATGGTTTTTTTCATGAGTCAAAATAGCCGATCCTCAAGGCACTGCTGCACAAGAACGGACTCATCAAAGGCCACACTTCTACTGAACTCCCGATGATCTTGCTTAACTCACGAATCCTTGGAAATAGGCTGGTCTTTCACTTTATAAGATTACCAACTCCTTGTTGCAAAGCTCTACAGTAATATATAATGGACAAATCTTAGGGCACAGTTCTTCTCTGGCTGAAGGGTGATCACGATAGGTGGGACAGGTTCTCTGCTGACATCAAGCGAAAGGATGAGCTATATTGACGCTGACTGATGCATGTTCAGTATGAAAGCCCCCGACAGCAAAAAAGGAAACCTCAAGCTATCCACCGGATAATAGATTCACAGATGAAAGGATGTCTTCTAGATTCTAAAAGGTAACTATGAGTTTGTGTACATCAGCCATCTAAGGTATGGTTCATTAACTTTGACTTTGAGCGAACCATACATAGATACCAATGCACATATGATGTAGGGTGACATCTGTTGCTAGACTTCAAGTGCCTTTGGAAGACAGGTGATCATTTCCGCAAACAGGTGAAGAGGCATCTATTACTGGTATTACTGGAAGAAACTGAACTGGGGCCCACGGTAAAAAGTGCGGCTGGGGTTCTATAGGCTGTAGACTTCTGGATGGTACCCTGCATCATTAAGTGGTTCTGATACAGACAAGGTAAGAACAGCAGTACGGCTCCAATAGGCAAATCATCGGGTGTTGAGGATGCAGCATGGCTAGAAGTTGTAACTGGAATCCACATCTCATGAGGTAGAATTTTGGTGTGCATTCTAAGAACTTGCTGTGATAAACAGATGTCAAACTTGGTATCAGAATATGAGAGATGTTGCGAAAGAAGGAGGGCGAGACGGGAACGGAATCATCTACATCTATGCAAAAACATCCAGGCATTCAGAACAGTGGGCAGTAGAGGAAAAACGCTGGACTCGAATACAATACAACTTGTGCTTTGAGATGTCTGGTAGTGTAGCTTTTGAGGAGGAGAAAATAAGTAGGATCACTCATTGGGACAATGTCACCGGTATTGCAGGGGTACATCTTGCGGACAGTCACTTAAAGATTAGGTACAGAGTAAATGTTGCTGCGTGAAATCCAAACAGCATATAAGGAAGTGCTGGGTGAGATTATCTTCTAAACACACCATAACATTGAGGTCCAAGGGGGCTCTTCTTCCATATCAAAATTCCAAGTTCGAGAACCAGGTGATTTAGATAGTGTAAGCGTCATAATGTAGCATTGGTGAACTCCATTGCATCATCTAGGATGACTAAAATTGTTCTAATCCAAGGTATCTCTCTCCTTCGTGAACCTCCCCTGATTCTCTGATGAAAAGTTTTGAAATAAGGGCAGGGAGAGGAGATATTGGCTAATCCCGAAGACATCATGCAAAATTATGGCTCAAACACATGCAATACCGCTATGGTCCAGTTCTTATAGGTTTCATTACAGATGCGGTTACACAAATTGTCCGCAGGAACCATGTCCCACTCTTAAGGACCCATGAATATCACACAGGAATAGACAACGACGATGAACAACTTCAAACTAATCTCACACATCGTTTGAAAGTGACTAACCTTTAGAAACTTCTTATGCTTTATCATGCCATATCCCACACTATCTGACCAACCACAAGTATATATCAAGTCATGGACAATACAACATACAAAACCAAATACTGATAGTTTTAAATATACATACAATAAAATCATACATGTACATACATGTGTCTTAGCACCAAACTATGCAAATCAATGCATTACCATAACTTGCCTCTAACGAAAGCCTGCCATATGTCAGACTCAGCAATAGACAATGGCATTATGTGTAAGGGTAGGGCTTTAGTCAATCATTTGAAAGGAGATGAATTACATAATTAATACAGGCTTTTCATGGACTTTGAAGGCAATACCGACACAAAAATGAATGGCTTAAGGTATTTTAATTTTTAAAAATGTAGAGAAGATTAAACCCAGCTTCTTCCCATGCTTTACAAAGTTAGGTACTGAATTTTCCATGGCTGAATGACCCCTCAGGGTGAGTTAAAGATTAGTCATTTGAACATATGTAATTCATTACATTGTAAGAGGCAGGTATAGGATCTATGCACTGACTTTACAATTTGCATTCAGAGTTGTTGCTACATCGTAAAGAAATTTATCCCTACATACAGTGTTTGAAGTAAATGTGTAGAATTACTTAAAATCAGTAAATCACCATTAAAAAGAAATTGTTTAACAGATCTATACATAATATGGTTTTCCATTCCATGCATATATTCAAACTATAATTCCACAGAAAACATTTCTTGGATGCTTCTTAAGCGTAGCATCAACCATGAGCAAAGACCATTAAATGTACAACTGCTTTATTGACAAAGCACAGGAAAGAAAATATTTTGTAAATGAAAAAAAAAGGGATATAAGAATGCATGTCAAACAGATTGTGTAGTCCCAAACATCCACATCTTTATTTTAATTATGGGGTATTTATGTACAGAGACAGTTCAGAGAGTGCAGGGTAGGAATCACTTCAAATCCTTTTATTTTTCATATTTTTTTTGAAAGAGGTACTTTCCCCAAAAGCAGAATGTATTTATTACATAGTGTATCCAGTTACCACGGCCCAGTATGAAATTTGCGCAGGACATAATACACGTATAGCTTAACTATGCATATTGTTTGCATAAATATGCAACTTTTTAGGTAACATTTCAAATGTTTGTTCTCATATTCAGTATTTTTTTTATCTGTGCATCAGTTCTCTATTGTGAGCTTGTGAGTCGACTCCTAATGGCATTTGTACATGGTTGATACTACATTGTACCTTTTATCTGTCAATCCCGGAAGAAATTGAAACCATTTTGTAGTTCGATATGAAGCATAACATTATATCCAGTGATGCCTTACAACCCTTAAACATTCACATAACTTCTCAAAACATCATTCAGAATTTATGCAAGCAGGTTTCTGTATCAAGCAATCTAAACCTGGGCCCTGTTTCATAAAACTTGTTTTCTATGACAAGTTACCATAATTGTTATAAGCTACTGAAATCCTTGAATTTGATTGGCTGAGAGCAGTTTTGTCATAGAAATTAATAAGTATTGTGAAACATGGCCCAGACGTGAGTCAAAGTGATCTGTTCAAATTTAATCCTTTTCAAGAGAATGTTCTTCTTTTACTTATTCTATGATGTCATCATGAGGTATAAGAATTCTATGTTGGATCAAAATGTGAGAGAGCTAACAATATATACTTACCTCCTGTTAATGATTATAAGTTTATGCCCCTTATTAAAATTTGCTTCAAGGATGTTTTAAATTAATATTTGATCTATTGTATCAAATTATTTTTAATTAGCAGTGTACATAATTACCATCCCTACATGCCACATGACAATAAGCGAGTTCGTAATTAGGATTTGCGCATGATCAGATAAAGGTCATTTGAGATAAACTGGCATTTTCGTTTAAAATTCACTGAGATAGGCATCGACTGTCATGTAATGATTATTCCTGTATTCATTTAATTATACTTTTCATTAAATCCACTGAAAAGCAACGAAGTGTTCATTGATGGTTGGTATTTGACAGTCTGCCAAATGATAGCCAACTTGCAAACAATGCGCTTTCCCAAGTGTTCACGACGTGCTATTCTAGTCACCTGGTCGACGATGTCTTTCTTTCATAGGGTTTGAATTCTGTAGGTTGCTATGTCGGGCAAGCTTACGTATTATATTTCTCTGAAAAGATGCCTATCCTAATGAAAAAAGGGAAAGTTCATTTGGGAAAAGTTGCTCATGGGCCAATTACGAAATCGCTTATTATGAAACCCAAAATAAATTTACATAATCGTGTCAATGTTGCTGGATTATACTTTCTTTAAGTGAAACCTAGAGGCAGTGTCCATGTCTATATGATTCCTCCAAAAAAAATGATAATATGCACTGATAATAAAATGACACATCACTTAAAAGAATTTAACCCTAGGTTGTAAAGACATGCAATGTATATAAGTACATGTACAGGATTGGGAGTCAACTTAAAAATGAAAAGTGCTTATAAAGGTAGGGTAGGTTTTTGATCTCACACGGAATTCTCAATTTTTTCATATTTTGCTGCCAAGAGAACGAATGAAGATGAACAGACCTTTTTATAAATCGAACATATGCACCCACCGACATAAATTCTGAATGAAGTTTACTATGAATCTACACAGAGTTTCAGTCTCTAGTACAATAAACAATAACTCATAATTATTAGTTACTGGAATTTCTGTTACCCCAAGAGAGTTAAGAAAATGTATGTAAGGAGTGAAACATACTATTAAAGTATTAAAATTTATAGCAAAAAGTAAACAAGCTGTGGAGAATTGCCAATACTGTAAAGAGTGATGGAAACTTGTCCTGAATGACATTATTTGGATCTGGAAGTTACAATTTTTAACAACATTTTGTGCACAGTTAATAAGTGTCATATCTAAAACCATACAAATATACATGGAAAGAGTACATACGGTTAAACATTTGCTGCAAAAGTTTAGGAAAAAAGGAAGGGAAAAAGAGAGAAATGTTGCAATTAATATTTTATTTCTACATGAACGTATGAGTGGTAATCAAAATGAATAGAAATAATATTGTCTTGTAAAATATTTAAATCGAATGAACTTAGAAGTGTGATTATGAATATTCTCTAAACAAAAGGTGTATAAAAAGGTGTACGGCTACATGTACATGTATAGTTACACGACACTGTCCAAATTCAAAGTCGCTGGCCAACTGAAGAAAATAATACACATTCCTAGTCCTCACCAAACTAGGAAAATAAATAAATATTCCATTTTTGTTTCCCAAGGATGAACGGGCAAAAACATGGCTGCATCTGTGTTGTTTCAGCTGATTACTCTTCACACAGGGCAATACCTGATGGCCGTTCAATTTCCAGCTATTTTGTAAAATTCCAGGGATTTCTTTTAAACTTTTAGACTTTGTCCTAAATATTCCAATGATCGGTCAATGTATTGATGTTTTTTTTGCCAAATTCCTCTACACTTGGAAAGAGAATTTTTATAAAAGCCATAAAAAGCTACTGCTACATTACATTTTGTTTCCTCTTCAAAGCTGTTTGAAATACCGGTATACCCGTGATAAAGTTCAAAACCACAGCATTTTATTCTTTGAATCAAAACTGGGGTAGAGTTGATATCCAACTGCATTTTCCGAATTTCTGGGTTGTCAGATCAAGAATACGTCTTTGGATTTTGAATTTTCATTTGATTTGGTAATATTCTAATTAGTTCCAGCTGCAGCCATTGCAGTGGTGCTCTGTTTACAGTCGACTTTAGTCCTATCTGCGTTCAACACGACACTCAGCTCCGTGAGGAATGTGATACATTCCTCGTTGCTGTCGAAAGCGAGACTGTTCGCCACATACTCTACGGGGATCATGGGTCGAAATCTACACCAATACCGACAAATTTTGCAGCCACACCACCCAAGGGGAAGACAGGTTTGAATGTGGAAGAAGGAAAAGATATAAATCACAAATTAGATGCAATTCATTTATATTATACATGCATGTGTAAAAAGCTTTAATAACCCTACGATAACTTTATACTTACCTCGGTGCAAGCTTAAACCAGACATATTAAATGGATAACATTCATAAAAACAACAATTCTAAGCTTGATAATACATGCCTATCAAAGAGAAAAACCTTTACTCATTCATGCTGTGATCAAAACTATTTGAATATTCTTTGATGAAAACCATTAACCTATAAATTAATAAATATTCTATTCAATCTTTACAAGGCTTGAATAAACTTGATAATCATCCAATCCTTTGCAGTATACTTACCTTCAGCTCTGTCACAACAGATAATACAAACAATGTCTTCATGTTGAGCTTCTACATTTTATGATTCTTAAAATCTAATCCTATCTTATCAATATTTCTGCATCAGTCCTCAGATTTATTACCTAGAAAATGGTACATCTTAAGAAATTGAACACTTCTGCTTCCTCTACTACTTCAGAAATACAATGAATGTTTGACTTGATACTTACCAAACCTTTAAAAACTGTAACATTTTGAATTGTTAGAACAATATTGGTGCGTTTATTACATTGAACCTAATAGGAATTTCAACCAACAAAAACAAGAAATAATATTTCTGTCAACCCCATTTTAAATCTAAAGCTAACTCTACTCATCCCCCCCCCCCCCCCCACTTCTCCTCTAAATTTTTCACTTCTGTTCCATAACCATTGTATCCAAATAATATCCTTGTATATATTTCATTTTTTTCTTCCCCTTCCCCCCCCCCCCCCCAATAATCCTTTCCCTTTTTATAATTGTGACCAGGCACCACAAAACCACCAAAAAGTTGCCATATTTGAATTTTTAGTTAAGTTCTGATTCTGAAAGAGCAGATTTTCAGCTTTAAAATGATATATAACTCATTAGCATTGGATATTCCTAACTCACTGTACAAAGAGAAGAATGCACAGTCCCTCATAACTTTACTTCTGAGAAATAACGGTTTAAAGTTTGCAGTCTATTGAAGCACTCTGACTTGCAAGGTGTTGTGCTAATGTGACAAAAGGAGGATTAGAACTCAATGAAAATTTCTATGAAGGGATTATCAGATTGTCCTAAAACTTGGCATACTACATGTAATTAGTCATATCCTGTTCATCATAGTGCACAAGTATCAATGCAAGAACTTACTCAGTTTAAAATTTATGGGAGATCAAAATGAGACAAGTATTCAGGGTTGTAAAAAAGAAAATTAATACAACAAAATCCAGAGAAGACACATAAGTCTCATGAAAAACTGTCAAAAATACCAAAATACCACTTTTAGATTGTTTGGTGCCTCCAAATTTTTAGATTACTTAGAAAAAAGTATACTCATTCAGGAAATACCCAAAACTAAAATTTTACCATGCCAACCAAAAACACATTGATTTGAGATCAAACTGAAAGTCACACAGTACAACTTTTTGGTGGTTTTGTGGTGCCTGGTCACAATTGTCCCATCATTTGAATAAAACATTTTCTTATCGAACGATATAAGTATAAACCAAAGAATATATAATGGAATATATAATGGGAACCACAGGAATAAAAATATGAATAAACAGTGTATGATATTAAAGGGATTTCATAAATGAGTTTCAATCTTGATTTGTAAGCGAGGGATAGAACCAAAGGAGAGCATACGTACGATTTGATGAGGACTTTGATCGCCATCTTCCGCTCGCGAGCTAGAAACATATCAATGACATAGGACCCCATGCGGGGGGCTGTACGATAAAGCTTGAAAAACTTATGATAGTCTGTCATGGCCCAGGCGGAGCGCAGCGCCAGGGCGTGTTTTACCATCGGGTCCTCCCTGGATTCGTGTTTGAGAGTTGCAAGGGCAGTGTTCATTTCTGGTGGAGGGTGCAGGGGTCAAGGAATGTTTTGCTTTTCTTCAGTGCAGAGGAATGATTTTTCCTTAAGAGCATGGAAATATAATTAATTTATTCATAGAGTACAGGATTTAAAAGTAGAAGAGTATATCTGAATTATTTCATTAATGATGTACTGTGAAAGATGCCAGAGAAATAATGAACTGACATACAGAAATAGATAATAAAATTGCAAAATAAGGAATTGTTTAGTGTTTTACGTTTTCCACCCACATGAAATAGCATGCATAATCTCACAGATACATTCCAGAACTAACTGCAATCAAATTTTACCTGATAATTCAACTGAAACTGTGTGCCTTGGTCAGGCCACAGTTATCAAATTACCATAGCAAATTTTTAGAGGATAAAGAAAGTGGTTAAGAGCAAAAAATTCACATAAACATGCAACATATCGTCGGCCTTATGCCAAAAGGGCCTTATCACTGTATAAAGTCTACGGCCTTAAGGCCCTTTTGGCATAAGGCTGACGATATAAGCCATACAAGAAGAATGAGAATAGTTTCTTTAGACCATTTCTACTGGAAAGGATACCCATGGTGTTCTCCATACAGATGTAGTAGAGTATTTGGTATGCCTGGAACTCGTGGATGTTACCAGGGTTTCCTTCACTGTACAGGGCTTTCAGCTGGGTCTGGCACTGGTTGAACTCTGGGACATCACCCTGTATGGAAAATACGAGCAGGATCGATATGACGTGGTAAGAGACTATTTACACGTACAGACATATTTCAAACTGTGAATTCTTTATCTTTCTGTCTGCCTGCCCCTGTCTCTCTTGCGTTCTTTATCTTCATCTCATTCTCGTTCTCTCTCTCTTTCTCATCTTCTCTTCCTCTTTCTTTGATGAATATGATTTTCAACAACACCTATTTTACTAACACCCTGAATCAGTGTTGGGTACCTCAAGATCGGCATCAGTAACCTCGATCTTGTTCTTAATCTCGAAGGTGTTGGTCTTGATCTCGGAGCTTCTGATCTCGGAATTTTCGCTCGAGATCGCTTGAGATCAACATTGTTATTACATAAATTATCAAACGAAAAGCATTTAAAATTGTTCACCAATCGGTGAAAACACGACTCAGTGTTGGGTACCTCGAGATCGATCTTGATCTCGGATATATCTGATCTTGATCTTGATCTTGAACCCTCTGGTCTTGGTCCCAACACTGCCCTGAATAAGAAGAACAGAGAAATACATTCTAGTAGATTTTCAGGAGTTGAGAATACCACGAAATCAGTTTGTCTCACCTTTTCAAGAGCTATCCTTCCATGCATCTCATAAACCTCAACTGAGAACTCGTTCCTGATGCACTGTATCTGTAATATACAGGGAGAACAAAAATATAAGGTAGGGTTTTATGCCAACAAGTAAAATCTGTGTATCTCATGGTTTGCAAAGAGTACCTGTATGATGATGCAATATTATTTACATCTCTCATGGTTTGCAAAAAGTACCTGGCTGACATTGCAACACCAGTCTAATCAATAATGATTTGCTTACGCAAACACGTAAATATGTGAATTCACAATCAATTGTAGAAAGACTGAGACAATGGAAATGCGCCTCACAGCCTTCCAAAATGCATTGATAATATCACTTGAACTTGTAATCAGTAAGAAAGTATGATAGTTGGCTTTTCTTCCACGGACACAAATCAACATTACACTCATCGTGCTGACTCATGAAATATGCTCAGCTCATGCCATATACACTTGTATTATACTCAAGGCCATTCGATATCATAGAAGTATCAAATGAAACAAATTGCTGGTACCACCAGAACAAAAAAAATTGCATTACATACTGGCCAGATACGGCACATTACTAACTACAGCAATAAAATCAACTCAAGGAGGAAACCTATATTCTATGAAACTTAACTGATCTTCAAGTTGTTACATTATCTTTTTCTTTTTCTTTCACTCTCATACTCTTTCCTACAAAATTTGTTTCTGTACTTAATTTAAATGTTGAAATTCAAACACTTAAAGCCACTTAAGGCACAAGAAGGATTAAAACACCTTGTCTCTGCTAACTTACCGTAAGATCCTGCCTGATAGACTTCAGTTGCTCACACACGAAACGGTAATCCTGCTTCTCCTTCCATCGCTCCTTGACCTTGACAAGGGATTTACGAAGGACAGAGATTGGTCTTACCTGAGATGGGTCTGGAGCCTAGTTCAGAGAGGGAAAAGGGAAAAATGTGATAAAAACAGTGAAGGAATAATAATAATATTAATAATGGTGAAAACTTATAGAGCGCACACACCGTCCAAGGACGCTCATGACGCTAGCCAGCAACAGTTCTCTTTAATCTAGGTATATTACAAATTTATGTTATATTAGATTATTAGTACTAAAAAATTTTAAACAAATTCACAACATTTGCATCATCCACTGCGACTCTCAGCTCCACCTGGTGAGGCCCGGTGCCCTCTTGCTACTCCGTTCACTGACAATTCAAGGGACAAGCCCAGTCAGCACATAAGTCACAGGAGCTCTAGCACCTGAGGCAACCAGGCCCCACACGAGTAGCCATTTGATTTCATGTATAATTTCAATTCAAAATGTGATTTCAGCCAAAATTTAGAAATGAATATTTTTACATTTGCTGATTAAAGTTAATTTATTTTATGCTGTTTATATTCGCGAAGGTGTCCCTGAAAAATTTCATCCAAAAAACAAAAAACAAAAGGTAAAAAAAACAAAGAAATACATAAGAAATTTAAAATACAATAAAATACATAAGAAATCAATTTGATACCGATTTTTTTCCAAGTATATTTGCTAAGAATACTGGAAAGAGTGTCTAGACCAAAAATTAGCATTCTTTGAGCTTATTTAATGATTTAGAGCAAAATTTTGATTTCATGCATAAATTTGCATAATTAATGTAAAATTTTTTCAGAGCATTTAACTATACAGTTTTGTATATTACGTTGTGGACGACGTGCATGCTGATTCTCTCTGAGACTCCTTTAATCCTCGGGGCAGTACTCAAAATATATTGTAGATAGCATATTGTTATAGGTCCTCATTGAAGAAAAAGATCATACTGAGTAAAACATTTTGAAAAAAAAATGATATTTTAGTCATTTTGTGTGTTGGAGCAAATGGAAGGTTGTCCACAGCTACATCATAGTGACATTACCAATTCGGCCAAATGAAATTTCCATACATATAGTGAGTACAACTTTCCAAAATTCATAACTTTCTTACTGCTTGTCCGATTTCGTTCAAACTTTCACCAAAATTCCCTCATGATTTTTTTCTCTTTCTTTTCGAACAGCTTGCCATCAATGTCGGATTTCCCTTTAAAATGTTATCTTTAAAGATCACATTGCAAGAAAATTCCCTCAAAATAAATATTGGCTTAATACTTATTATTGCATAGATGGCATAAATTATACAAGGTTATCCAAATTCAACGCTTGGAAACATTTGAATTAATGATTATTATCAATTATAAAACGGTAAAATACAGCCCCCGATATAGCAGCTGAAGAGCTCCTCGAACGCTGCTGAGATGTGTGACGACACATGAAGGACCAGTCCTGTCTAAGCAGACGATGTCCCATAACATCTTGCACATTTTTCAGTGCCTGTTTTGTCATCTCCTCTTCACTTATTTCTCTTACTTGACTAGCGTCAGTCTAAGGTCATGTTTAAATACACCAAACTCTTTATAATTTGATAAATAATTGCATTGCAATTACGTTCATTCATTATAGGACGTCGTCTGCTTAAGCAGGATCGATCCCGAGTGTGACCACATCAAAACATCGCTATATTTCTGGCGGATATTCCAGATGCTTAGAAGAGCTTTTATTTATGTTGTTTTTATAATCATCAGATACGCAGTTGACATAAAACTTATACGATTGCCATCTGTAAGCTTCCCAGTTTCTAGTGATACATTAATTGCCATATTTGAGATTTTCTTGCAATGTGATTTTTAACTGAGGTAGTTTGGAGGTGGGATATCCAGGATCTGAAATGAAATTAGAGCCGTGGAGGCGTGGGTACAGCATAAAATTGTTATATTTACAGGCAGTCTGTCAGATATAGTTTAAAGCATTAGGTTGCAGAGTTTCCTACCAGCCAAGCAAATAATAAACCAGTGTTCACAACTGCATTGAATTTCATGCATGCCTCGGATACAATATTTACAAGTGAGCAACTTAAAACCCAGACTGAATGCAACAGTTATCCACTAGGTTAACGGGTGGAAGTGCCAATACACTTTTCATATCAATGTACTGATCTATCGATTCATTAGCATCCTCAATTAACATAGATATCAATTTGCTTAAAATCAACAGAATTAACGAGTCACGTTTTTCTAGTCTATTACATGTACATTGAAAAAAAACTAGCAATCAATTGATGCGCATCACGAGAATCACTATCGGGGGAATAATTCAACTGAAGATTTGAAAAGAAACATCTATGGATGAACTCAACTTACGGTTGTGAGCCTGAGGTACTGTTTCCATTCATCTTGACTGGTGCCTACAATGGGTTCCATGGACCACTCTACATCATCACCTTCACCAGTCTGTAAGATAATCAAAGACAGATTGAAGGCAAAATATCTAATATCAAACAGTGCTTTGTACAAAACACAAAATAAAAATGCACTCCACAAATTCTATGAATACAATGCGATAATGCGTCGATACAGATAGAACTTGAAATAGTTTCCAGTTTGGAAGCAGAATTGGAGGCACAGTAATAAACAGTCATGATTATGTAAATTCATATTCATATTGCCATTTTACTGGCAATTTTATTTTCAATGTATTTCTTGAAGAATTAACATAATATAGATACAATTGTAGTTTGAGCTTCTACCAACCTTAAAATTTGTTAGCAAGCTTTCGTCCACTCCTGTGGACTTTCTCAAGCCAAGTGATCAGTCACACTTTTCTAATTGCTGTCTGTGTAACATAATATAGCTTTCTTTGAATATGCGGTAGTCAAGGTTTTGCTATACAGATCCCTACCACAAAAAATCCCAGAGAGTTATGTCAATCTTACCAAGACTTCATTGATCTGAAGGGAGAGTTTCTGAGTCCTTTGCTTCTTGCCACCGCCACCACCCGAAGGGCTGTCCTCCTCTCCTAGCATGTCCTGGAACCGCGCTGCTCGCTTCTGCATGCGCATTGTGCGCTCCTTTTCATCTATGTAGTTCAAGTTGCCAACATTCCTGTGAATAGAGAAACGCGTTATCAACATATGTGCTGAAATAGGTTCACGGTGGTGCCATTTGGAAGCAGTGTAATATTCCATAGCCCGTCTTATGCCTGACAGAAGGGCGAGAACTCAACCTCCGTTGCAGTTGACACGAGAAACTGTAAGCTGGCTGTCTGAGTAGACCCTTGCAAAAACTTGTGTACAACACATACAGCTGCATATATGTATTGTACACACAAAATGGTGCACGTAGGCCTACAGGCTCTATTGATGTTAACATAATCAAGCTCAGGATGGCAAATGAATGAACATCCTGTCCATTGAAATTAATTAATAGACGGATTAATCAATGAACTTGACCAGGGCACAACTTGTGTTTTGTTTCTATTATTCCTCTTAACATGAAAGGCCTATTCAGTAGAGCAACTATGCTTTTGGCATTGTTTGGTATAAAAGAAAAGGCTGCCCCTTTGATTAAACATCCACCTCTTCTTTTAAGACAAAGTGCAGTGATACACTGTTTAAACCAACAGAATACGGAAAGAGTTCCTTTTTTCATATTAAGAAAAAGCATCAGTTTTACATCGACTCAGATAACAAAAGACCTCATTTCGAAATGAATATTTGTAAAACACAAGAAGAATGCCAAAGCACGGTGCATTTTGGGGTAATTAGATTTATGACAAATTCCATCAAAGTATTTCTTGTGATCAAAAAGAACAGACATGTTTGTATTCTGAACATGTTGAGCTACTGCGCATCACTTTAACGAAAATATTGAAGAGAGAAAACACTGGCAGTTCAAGGTTCATCACATGGTGGGAAAAGAGTTGGACTTTTCATTTTTCCTAGTTTTGTACTGAAAGGAAAAATGAAAGAATATAGACAGTGGTGTTAGTTGGGGGAGGGGAGGGGTTAGGGTCAGTGTTAGGGTTAGGGTTAAATTTGAAAAAAAGAATTGAAGAGAGACTTGATCTCTTACGTTAAGTAAAAGTTGATCAGTACTTACTTATTCTTTCCTTTCTGTCCCTTTTTCCCTGGTGTCCGTTCATTCCTTCTGTTGACCTCTGCATCCTCATTCTTTCTTCCCCTGCCTCGTCCCCTACCACGGCCACGACCTCTGACCTTCTCCTTAGACAGGGATAGGTAGTCCCTTTCGTGGCTCCTAGGACTTCTGTCCCGCTCGCTGGATGGGTGATGGGTAAAATTTATATCTTGATTTGTTTCAATACATAATCTGATTTGTCTTGGTTTTTATTCCATTATTTCAATGAAATGTATAGTAAATTTAGCATTTATAAAGGTATATAAATTTTGACTTGCATGGATTCCTATAATTATATAGGTATTAGGTAATATTGTCAGCTATAAGTTTTCTTCAATGTACACCTATGCATAAAACCAATACTGGGTGGGTATGTTTAAATCTGTGTTCGATACATACATTTTACAATGTAAAATTCTAAAGATTATCTGCAAGTATGGCTTGCATATACATTTTTCACATGGTAACAAGTATCATGGAATTCAGAACATAAGAAACATTGATAATATTATTTTCCTTAATATTTGGTCTGATCCTGACCACAGTAGGGTGACCCAACATAATACTTCCATCAGGCATACTACAATCTTTGATGAGGTCAGTAATTTACATGATAAAATACCTTTGACATGCCCAAGTATAACACTTAAAGTTTATCATACAATAGTACTTACTCTCTGTATCTCCTGCTTCTCCTACGTGAACGTGAAGGAGACCTGCTGCGACTTCTAGACCTAGACCGAGACCTGGACCGGCTATGAGACCGGGAGCTACCACTGTCACTACTGTAGTCCCTTGAGAAGCCAAAGATCTTGCGGCCGTGGCGACCTTTAGCTGGCTCAGCCGTGCGGTTGGGGAACCTGGGCAAATGAAAGACAATGAACATTAAAAGTCTCAAAACCGCTCTACAGTGAAAAGTCATTTGCAAGTAAATCCCTAAGAACAAAGCATAGTCTATGAACAATTTCAAAAGCTGATACATGTATGTTGCAGATTAAGAAGTTCTAATTTTTTTTTGAGGTTGAAGAACAAAATATGCTAAATTCAAGTAAGTGTATCGGCTGATACGTTAGTCATACATGTATTACTAAGCAGATTCCAAACCGATTTCAAACCGACTCCAATCTTGACACTTTGGGCCATGGAGGATAGCGTAATATTTGTTTGTTCAATCAGTTTTTGATCTGATGTTTGCTCATTGGTTTCACTTGTGTATTACCCTGTAAATGTCATATAAATCTGTCAGAACTTGATATTAATCTAAGACATGCACTTGTAAGGCAAGTAAATTACTACTATTGTGACATTGCCCACCTGCTTTGTTGGGTCTCCTGGTTCTTATTCCACTGGCCCCGCCCTCTGCCACGCCCCCTCCCCATCCCTTGTCGGTTCATGTCCACGTAATTATCGCTGCCGTAGCGAGGAGGCGGGTTTTCCTGGTTGCGACTGGCGCTCCAGGGGGCCTCTGGCTTGTCGTGGGGCGACGTGGGACTGGGGCTGGGGCGGTTGGAGAGTGGGAGGGGTTCTTGGCTCCAGTCCTTGGTCATGACAGTACCCTCGCTGTGAGCCTCTGTCAGGATCTTCTTGAGGTGGGACTCCACTTTGTCCTTCTCGCTTTCATTCTGGCAAGAATTGAAGGCTCTCTGAACATAATCCCTGTGGACATACAGGAAATGGAAAGGCAGGGTATGAATCAGCTGTCGACCCATTTAATAAGCAAATGCTAATTATTACATTATAACTTCTGAATTTCAGTAGTCAGCATGTACCAATTTTTTTCTTCTGTAATCTATTACACCAGGCACAGCATGGCAAAAAAAAATTACCTGCCTGGACAGGCTTGTTACAAATATAAAGAAAATGGGGTGTATTATATTTGATGAAAAACTGTACTTTGAGGTATTTACATGTAAGGAGAAAAGTCTTTTGGTTAAGAATTGTCACAGTACAGTATGCAGTCAAGCATATCGCATTGTGCCTATTGAGCTAGAGCTTCACTTTAAGTGAATACTTACTTTAGACCAGGGGGCCAATCAGCAGGACTGACGCTGCAAGACAAGAGAGAAAAACAGCACAATTTTATCACAGGAGGTCAAAAAAATGCACAAATACACAAGAAAACATGAAACTAAGAACAAAGGATGTATATTATGTACACATACAACATGTCTGTGTCTATGGGTATAGTTACATGTACATGTAGATGCATTATCCTGATACATATGTATCAACATGTGCCTCAACTGTACGGATGCATTTCATCGATAGTACACTGCACAGATAAGCTAAAGGTGAAGGTCAACTTCGCTTCCTTAGGAACAGAAAAAACACACCATCGCCTGTCAAAGTCATGATTTTATTTAAAACAAGAAAAAAATACCTATTCTTTTTTCTTCTCATAGCACAATTACACAGTGTCTCAGAACTGAAGGCTAAATTCACATATGCCGCGGTAAAAAGCAAGTGTGTTTTAATGTGTAAATGAATGGCAAGCGGGAATGAAAAAAAAAGTTGCGCACAAGAAAGTTCCAAAGCTTAAACTTAAGGAGTCCTGTTTATTATAAAGAAATAATAACCCATCAAACAAAACCTCAATGTTTTTATTCAGGAGTACCGATGCAACAGATTAATGTAATACATGTTTTTATAGGTATATTTGAAAATAATATGTCATGAGTTTCTCACATGCTGAATGCATTAACATACAAAGAAAGAAAGCAACAGATAAAAAAAACCTGCCAGAACAATAAGCCAGTTCGGGGTTAGCGCATGGTACAAATGACCCAAATATCCACAGATATTTTAGACATGGAGGGTCCCTTTATGTGCACTTCAGAAAATAACTCTGGGAGTGATAGAGGTGCCTCATGAATAGCTTTTGTTTCCCCCTTTAAAAAGAATACTTCCACCTGGATATCATGGAATGCACCATTAGTGCATAATTGAATAATGATTACATGACATTCATGAGCACATATCGAATATTAGTGTCAGTGGGTTTTAGAATTTGGTATAGATGACCTTTATCTGCTCATGCTCAGATTGCATCTCCGAAATGGCTTATTGCCAAGTGCTGAGTTGATATTTTGTTTACTTTTGCGACATCTCACACTAGAGTCTGGTATTTCAATATCAGAATCAACATATGGCAATAAAAATACTATTCCAACATAAACAACACAACCATGGGGAATTCAGAGCTCTAGTTTAATGTGCAACACAAACTATTAAACCATGGGGAATTCCAAGCTCTGAGCACAAATAATACAGGGTGTCACAAGAGATACTACATTCTTTTTACAGTCTACACTTGAGTGTTGAGTGTAAATCGATACATCACTTTCTTTTAATGTTCTAAAAAGAATCCCTGTTGATATGCGCTTCATACACAGGGTTAAGACAACAAGGAAAGGATAAAGGTTGCTTATGAAGGCCCAAGGTTGGCATGATTAAAATCAACTTGATTAAATCACTTTTTTTTAATCTCCCATTTAAATTTTAAAAAAACAAAGAAATGCTTTTTAATATATAACTTTGTTGTCTATGAACTAAAGAGTCACTCAAAAATCATTGTTAGATTTTTTTTCAAAAGCCAAAAAAATTGTCCGAGTGTGAGTTTGTACTCCCAAAGTCTGATATTAGATCTACCAAAATAATCTATTTCTTTACTATAAGAGCAAAATTTAGGGTTATAACTAAAAAAAAAACCAAATAAATCGACTCTAATCAAATAAATCACAATTAACATCACATAAATCTGATTTTTTTTTTAATTTGCATTTTTTTATAATCATGATTTTTCCCCCAACCCTGTGTACATGTAGGCCTACAATGTATGGGCATCTACATGTATGGTATCTTCAAGTCTTACGATGATTTATTCTCCTGGTGTCCATCTGGCTTCCCCTTATCAGGGATGTCCAAATCAGTCTCAACAGGAGGATGATCACTGCCTGCATCTTGTTCATCAATGCTGTCTACTTCTTTGGTTCTTCCTCCAGTCAACCTAGAGGCTCCAGCATATCTTAGCTTTCCCCCTCTCTGTCTTCCTCTCTGTCTACCTGCCATTCCTTCGATCAGTCCTCCTCTCTTTCCACCTATCCGTCCTCTCATTCCACCCATCCTTTTTCCCATACGCCTTCCTCTAAATCCTCTTATCTGCTTATTCATCCATCCTCTGTTCTGTACTCCTCTCTGCCTCTTTCTACGTATTTGTTTTCTCTTCCTTTTTCCCCTTACAGCATCAGTAATTACAGTCAAGATTTCTGAGCCCGACATAGAAGCATATTCTGGCTGAATCCTCTCAGGGTTTTGCCCTGGGTTGTCCTCTGCTGTAGATAATTCCAAATCGGGTCTAGGAGCAGTGAAAGGATTCATCTGAAATCCGCCAATATGTGGCAAGTACTCAGAACAAGAAGAGGTACTGGTAGACGGTTTCGGCCCAAGGCGCCCTCCAAATTTGTCATTCACTGACCGATCTCTGCATTCTTTGAAGAATGGAGATGTGTCCCGAGTCCAAGCCTCAATCCT
This sequence comes from Heliocidaris erythrogramma, assembly GCA_025617745.1. Lineage (NCBI taxonomy): Eukaryota > Metazoa > Echinodermata > Echinoidea > Camarodonta > Echinometridae > Heliocidaris > Heliocidaris erythrogramma. Next base: position 2,118,432 of record CM046857.1, on the reverse strand, counting down.
ACAGGTAGTACCAGTGTTATTTGAAGCACGAACAAGTGGTTTAAGACCAGCTGTAGAGGATGTTGAACTTTGTTGATTGTCAAGATTCTGTCCATGGAGGAGTCCAGTGTGTCTCCTTTCAGTCTCATCGAATGTCCAACGACGTGGACGATTTGTCCCTCTCTTGATTTCTTCTCCATGCAAATCTGACCCCTGGTCTAAAATAGAACAGGACTCTCTTCTTGGCCCAAGACGTGATTCTAAACTCTGCAGTGGAGAATGAAGAGGCTCTTCAAATCCATGATCTCCCCAAGGTAGACACTCTGGTCTTCTATACTCTCTATTCAAACCACTTGTTTCTGTCAAACGGCGGGCACTGTTTTGAAAATCCAATGATCCATCCTCTTTCTGACCAAAGTGTGCTTGCAATCCATCATTCAATGGCATAATCGCACTGGTCTCTAAAAAATGGCTTGTACTCTCGGATTGCATCTCCATCCTACTTCTAGAGTCAATGTCAAAAGGAACTGTACCAGCTGGCTCCACTCTTTGAACAACATGGGCCTGACATCTTTCGTCTGCATATACCATCCAATCTCTCTCATTACAGTTAATATCATACTTAGACGGGACTGACCTGCTCCATTCAAAATCTGATTGGCTTTCAATATCCCTCCTAGTTCTTGGATGTGTCTGGTAATCCCTAGAATATGTGTCTCTACTGTATCTCTCTGTTTCATGTTGAGACGTTTTTAAGTTGAGGGAATCCTGAAAATCAACAGGAACAATGTCTCTATCATCTCTCTGTGATTTGTCATATTTGGACGATATCAATTTCAAGCGATCACGATTCCTACTGTTTGGTGAAGTATGTACTTTCCTATCTCTTGCTGGTAACACTCTACTTCTTTTACTAATGGCAGCCTCTTTCATTGATCCAGTGTCACTCTTTCTAGCTGGGGAAGGGAAAGCACTGGTGTCATGCAACTGACTTGATCTTTCTTCCTTTCGAGAAGACTCAAAGTCAGAGGCAGTACTGTCCAGCACTGTTGAGTCTATCGGAGACTGCGATCTCTCGCTTGAAAACCTGTCGAATCTTGACTTTCTCTTCATATTTCTTTCCTCATCACTGCTATCATCCCTTGATGCATCTACACTTTGGGTCAATCTAATACCTTCTTGACCTCTTTGCTTGATATATGAAGGTGACATTCTACAATCTCCACTGAAGTCTGTGTCACTCCTGGCCCATGTCTTGTCCTGACTTACAAGACCACTTGACACAGTCACCTCTGGATGAGCATTCACACTGGCCCTGTCAAGATTTCCATATGATCCTTCTTGCTGCTGCATTGGACTGGAAGGGCAAAGATCCTTACTTGAAATACAGTGTGCAAGACTGTCTTCTTCTTGCTGCATACTCTTGACATTGTGACAAACAGAAGTCTCAGATATGGACTGTTCTTCATTTGCATTTTCAGTTTCATCTGCAGTTATAGTTCCATCTGTACTTTCACTTTCACATAAACGTCCACTGATATCTGTACTTCTGAATTCGCCTGTGCTACTGCTTTCACTATCATGTCCACTTCCCGTCTCATCGGTACTGATGTATATTATTTCATTTTTATCTTTGCTTCCACCTTTATCTTGACTGCCAGTCTCATCTGCACTTACAATATATACACTTCCATTTTCATCTTCACTTTCAGTTTCATCTCCATCTCTTATTTCATCTGTTTTTATAATTCCATCTAACCTTGCAGTTTCATCTGCTCCCCGGGTTCCGGTTTCTGTCTCCCTTCCGGTTTCTTCTTCTCTTCCGGTCTCCATCTCTCTCACCGTTTCGTCTCCTCCACCAGTTTCCTTTGGTCTTTCAGTTTCATCTAGTGTTCCTGTGTCCTGATGTTGTCTGGTATCATCTCTCTTCCCTGATTCCTCTCCTCCTTCAGTTTCAGCTATTCTCCCACTGTCATCTGCTCTTCCACTTTCCTCTGCTTTTCTGGTTTCCTCTGCTCTACCGATTTGCTTGCCTTCTCCACTTTCACCTGCTGTTCCTATTTTATCTGATCCCTCTTTTTCACCCGCTCTTCCGGTTTCTTCTGCTCTTCTGGTACCATCTGATCTCCAAGTTACATATGTTCTCTCTATTTCCTCTCCTTTACCAGCTTCATCTGATGTCCCATTCTTATCTGATTCCCGTTTTTCATCTGCTCTTCCAATTTCCTGTGCTATTCCAGTCTCATCTACATGTACTCTTGTTTCATGTACTCTCCCAGTTTCATGCAGTATTCCAGTTTCCTCAGCTCCCCTGATCTGCCTCTGATCCATAGTGACGTTACAAGTACAGCACAGCATTACTTGCTGAGCTATATCATAAGTGATACCGAATTGACTTTCGACCCAAATATAGAAATCAAGTGTTTCTTCATTGCTGCTAGATGTGGGAGTCCATAATTTCTGAGCAAGAAGCAGCCACCTTCCAAATGCAAAATTTGCTCTCACCAAGTGCCTACTAATTACGTCAAATATAGATTCACACTCCTTTAAATTTGCAATGCAATCTTCAAGTGAGACAGTCAATAGAGATTCAACATTGGGGTTTAAATCTTCAGACGGTTCCTCGGAAATTGTGATTCTTGAAAGCAGTTCACAAATCCATGGATTCCTGTGATGCTGTTCATAGAAAACTAAATGCTGCCTAGCCTGATCAACGTCAATCCCACAATTCCTGACAATCCATGTGGAAAACAATACTCCATCATCGTCAAGACTACCCTCAGGATCTAGCAATCTCCTAGCAATGTTGAGCCATCCACCATAGAAGAAAGCAGTCCACATTGACTGGCTGTTCAAAGATTCCAACAGATGTCCACAATGACGAATGTCCTCTCCTACACGGAGTAAAGAAAGCCCATGATGATCCTCAACACCTGGCTGTTGTTCCATTCCAACAATAGTAGATCAGGCTCAGTGACATGTACATGTATTGTCAATCGTAACACTGTAGCTTGGCAACAGGTGTGAGCAAGGTTATCCAGCCTGTGCACAACAGCTGCAACTGCAGCAATTAGTATATTTTCTTGCTCATAATCGATAAGAACATTAACTCGGCAAGGAGCACAGAACATAAAATGGTGGCATAATGCAGATTCATGCACAGATCAAATTTGTACAAGATGTATATTTGACTCCCTCCAGAGTGTGTATTTAACAAACAGACTTGATCTTTGCTCTTTCCCTCATAATGTAAAGCACAATGGATCATGACAATGACAAAAAATGCTACTGAGCAAGTGTGTGTGCTATTGTGATGAAACATGCAATGTACTTGCCTTGGTAGAGGGGATTCCCCAGTATATTTTTGGACACAAGCCAGAAACTATGGTGCCACTCAAATATTGAATTAAACTAAATTGTTAATACAGAGGGAAAACACAAGCAGTTCCTTCACATACTCAATTTACAGCATGTACCTAAAGCTTGAGGAAATGTGGCTCCACATTTCCTGGTGTCATAGCATGGAAATATTCAAGTACATTCATGTTCTGTATATTTATTTGTTGCCTTACATTAATTGGCAGACATGTACATTCTGGAGGAAAAAATATCATGAACAATATTACATGTAAGAGCTTGCCTTGAAAAACAACTCATCCAAGTTGTCAATTAGATTGAGTGGTACAGAGTGAATAAAAAAATTATGTAGATTACATTGCTCTGTTTATTCATCTATCATGTATTACATATAATAAATACCTACATGTACCTGTTTGATTTTTATTGCTTATAATAATTAACCCTTTCAGGACAGGAATTATTTAAGGACTAAATTGATCACATTTTGTTCTTCAAATTGGAAACAATATTTTTCTTTCAGTGCTACATGGTTCAAATAAGGCGTATTTTTTTGAAAACAATATACATGGTTAGGAATTTTGTCGTAAAGTAGAATAAATTGCCAATTTTTATGAAAACAATGATTTTGAACATCTCAATGTGTTGCCAATTGAAGGATATTAAAGCTTATTCTCATTTTTAAATTCCTGGCATCAAATGCAATATGGTCAAGCAACAAAAATGGACACAGTGTGTGCAGAAATTTTTGCTCTTTCTACTCATGATCTGGTATATGTCATTAGAGCTCTGAATTAAGTTATTGAGCTAAAGCACAAAATGTGGTTCAATTGTCTCGAAAGGGTAAATATGTACATGTACATTGTACAGTATGCATACAATTAGCATATTTACATGACAAAAAAGAAAATATTATCACACAAAAAATCAACAAACTATTCAGCTTTAACAGATATCATTTTCTATTTATTCAAATGCCATCCCTTCTCCCCCCCCCCCCCCCCTCCAAACAAACAAAAAAATCTTAAAAACCTCACAGAACAAGGGTTTGTGGCTACTAACCTCAGAAATCAGAATTCTCATCATAGAGAGCATGTCATTTTATAAAGGAATGATACCAATTTCTCATTCACATTCAGTGTAAAAAATCCTTTTCAGATTATAGGATCTCTCTTTGGAATTAGCTATCGGAAAAGGGACACTTCGTTCTTTCTCTCAAACTACAACTCTTTTATAAGTTTTTTCTACAGCTACATCACTCTCTGCTTCTCCATATTCTTTCCACTATACAGTGTATATACCAGACATTTAAATTCTGTATGTTTTAAATGACCTTACAATCAAGACAATAACATGTAACACAGAACTTTGAATTTCCAACTTTTTTTTCTTATATTGTGATATATTTTACAAATTTTCAAACAGGACTATTTAAGTTAAAGAAGTTGACATTCTCAAATTTGTGTGAGCATCTTGAATGAGTCACAACTTCAGCATCAGCAGAGCTCTGTCTTGTTTTTCCAACTATGTCTCAATAAGTTCTTAGTTGAATTTCAATGTTAGCAAAGTTGAAGAATGAACTGTCTTTCAAGTGAATCTATCACTTTGAGTGAGTCTCAACATCAAAGTCACCAGCCACACTCTTGAACGGCTTGTCTCGAATGGGTGGGTTGCGGGAGCGGGATGGGAGCGGGAACGGGCACACCCTTTCGAGACAAAGCCGCCCCCTTTCAATCAAAGGCTATTAGAGCATGATTCATAGCGATCAATCGTTATTAATTTTTGCAATGAATTTAAATAACACGTAACGACTTGTCTTGAGACTATGACAATTCCACATTTGCCCGCTGTTATCGCTGAAACTAGTGAAAGCATGCCTGGAAAAATGAGGTAAGTACCTCCGTTTTATTCATATTATATGACGATGTAAATATATTTTAATAAATCATGACAATAATTATGTAAAATGTTTGGCCTGCCTGTTGCATGTTGTTATTAATATTATTACTGTTGTTAAACATAGTGGGCCTGCCTGTTGCAAGCATGTTGTTATTGGATGGTCTTATAATAGCTTGGAAAAAAATCCGGCCGCTATTTTGTGGGTTTGCCCAAGTGTGTTAAGAAATAAGAGACATGAGTCATAATAATACCATCATAACAAATACACAATTAGTTTTACAAGCACAATGAAATTTGCATCGTCCAAGTCAGAAAAAAATTCTGCCGTACACAACCCAGCGGGCAAGCAACGCGAGGTCTGCCGGAGATCACGGGCGAAGGACCCTTGGTTGTTCCGTCAGCGTGTGCTTCTTGCCACTGAAACAGGGTTGCGCGATAGGATAAAAAGGCGTCTTAATTCCGGTAAAATATCAGCTTTCATCTTTATATATATGCACAATTCCTTGTCATAGAATGCTACTTACATTAGAATTTTACATAATTATTGTTATGATTTATTAAAAAATATTGACATCGTCATATAATATGAATAAAACGGAGGTACTTACCTCATTTTCCAGTCATGCTTTCAGCGATATCAGCTAAACACTCTTTATGTTACAGGGCCCAGGTCACGCCAAACAAAAATAATAATAAATAAATAAATACAAAAATCCTAGCTACGCCACTTGCCCTTTCGTCCCCGTGTGTTTTAATGCATAATTATTCAATTCTCCTATTTTTTTGCACAAATAATGATTTCCTTGTGAAAAGCTTTTTTCAGATACTGTTTTATTATATTTTCTACATCTTAGACAAAAGAAAAACGAAAAAAAAAAAAACAGCAAGAGTACATTTTTCAAAAATTTCTAAAACGTCTGTTACAAGTCTACTCAACACACCCATTCGAGGAAAGCCCCCCCCCCCCCCTTGTCTCGAAAGGGTGTGCCCGTTCCCGCTCCCATCCCGCTCCCGCAACCCACCCATTCGAGACAAGCCCTCTTGAACTATCTCACTGCTACCTGAGCCCCCCCCCCCCCCCCCCCCACCCCCCCACCCCCACATGTCATCTGAATTTCCCCAAGACCTTACTCAGGGCTCCACACTAAAAAAAATTTGCAGGGGATCCAGATTTGACTTTAATTGCAAGGTCTGCATGCATAAACCCCCATGATATCGTGGTAGACTTTCCCTTTAAGTTAACGATTATTGACTCTGAAACTTGTAATCACAACTGTTATTCATCAGTTGTTGTATCTCACTATTTTATTCATGTACCGGTATGTAAAGTCACATGGATTGGAAAAGAAGACCTTTGGGTATAGTTATTTAGTTGATCTTGTTCTTTCCCGGCATCCATGTGACTCTCTTCTAAATCTACTGTTGTTTTGTATTCACTGATTTCTTGCTTTTTATCTTTGCCGAATAAATAATTAATCTTCCCTACATTTGAAAAAGAGACAGATTGAAAGGCACGATTGTTTTCACATACAGAAAACGAAACTAGTGTGAATGGGTTACGCTTCATTGGTTGTGCAATAGCTCAACTTTACCTATGATTACTTGCACAGAAACATGATGAGGTGCTACAACATGTATGCACAGAGTCCGACCCATGTATTTTACAATGTAAATTGCCTGTAAAACACTCTCCTGATGATACCCTGGTATCTAACGCTTGTTCTCAATAAAAATCATACATCAACATTCAGCAGTCTATGATCAGTAAAAGCAAGCAGCTACATGTAAGCTGGCAGCTGCATCAATTAAGTATAAATATCATTCTAAACAAGATGAATGTGACTGCGTCTCCTATATGCCTCTGCCTAACTTCAGTAAGGTGATAAACCTTGCAATTTCGGATATTGACCTCTATGACCTGTGATCTTTAATATATGTACCCCAATATCTAATCAGATTGTCTTCCTATGGTGATACATACTAGCACCAAGTTTATTGTTCATACCTTAAAGGGTTCTTGAGATATCACGAGAACAAGGATAAAACTTGCAATTTCAGCAATTGACCTCTATGACCTTTTACCTTTGACCTACATACCCCAAAATCTAATTAGGGGGTGTTTCATAAAGATGTTCGTAAACTTACGCACGACTTTACGAATGACTCATTTGTGACGAGCCAACTGGGATTCTCAATCGTTTTTTAAACTGCATGAACTAAAGATGAACTGTGCAGATGTAGATTAACATTCTTATTATAACAAACATTTTAATGCAAAGTATATTTTTTAATTGAGGTTATTGGAAATACAGTCACACTTTGTTAAAACAACAAAAAATGTTGGGCATCCTACCTGGCATTTCATATTCAAGTCTTTCGCAAAGTTATGCACAACTTTACAAACAGCTTTATGAAACACCCCCCTGATCGCCTTCATATGGTGACACATACATGTACATGTACATGTACTAGCACCAGCGTTGCAGTGCCTTGATGCTCGGCCTTGGCCTTAAGGAACCTTAAGGCCAGTTTTTTCAATGCCTTGGCCTTGGACTTGGATGCTTTGGCCTTTGGAATGCCTTGACCTTGGCCTTAACGGTTCCAAGCCTTTATCATCCCCAGAAAATTCAAGGCATTTTCAAGGCATATGGAAAATTGCTATTTTTGCAAGCAGAATTTATAAATATTTGGGTTGTTTTGTGCAGTAATACTTTATCATGTACAAGACAGGCAATCATAATAACCTTGGGAAATTAATTCATGTTTTATCAATTTTTTGATTAATATGATAGAATGTCGAGGCTGATGATTAGTATTATTACAATTATGACTATTATTATTGTTGTTATCATCATCATCATCATTATTATGATGATGATGATAATAGAAAAATCATATGAAATACAGGTCCAGACTGGAACAAATATACAAGTGTTTCTATGAACATTGCGTAAGTTTGAATGAAGTATAATTTGCAAATTTTGGTGAATTTTTTGCTACATGTATATTATTCATTCCACACTGTAATAAACTGGTAATAAGTTTTAGGGTTAGGTATAGGCCTACATCTCCTTGTGTGTGCTTTGTTTGGCAGGGGGCCACTTGAATTGGGTGCAAAACATAATTTGAGAAAGAGAAAGAGTAGAAAAGGAAGCAAAAAAAATCATGATTACAGCCCTGTACAAAATTATTAGACCAAGCTTTAATTATAGGGGTAATATATGATGCATACAAACAAACAAAATTGACATTCTCATTGAACCTCCTTGAACAGTAAGACCCAACTCCGGAAAACCGAGCACAGGTATACATGTATACTCCGAAAACGGCGAATAGAGCAAGATGGATATAGAGCCCTCATTGTTCAACGTGCGAAACAGTGTGTACAAAGGCATGGGGGAAAATCGTGTAATGTCGACCTGCTGTTGATAATATATTTTTCAGAAATAATGCTGCGGATATATTTATTTCAAATGTTCGTCATTTGAAAGTTATTTCATATGACGAATTATTCAAGGGCTTTGAATGTAATTGACATGCAGCATTTTTTTTTTAAATATACATGTATCATTGGCAGGTTGACTTTGCAAGATTTTCCCCATGCCTTTTGTACACACTGACTCGCACTGAGCGATGAGGGCTCTATATGCCGTTTTCGGAGTATATATATGTGCTCGGTTTTTCGAAGTTGGGTCTGACTGTTGAATGAATAACATATCACAGAAATTCTAGCTTGCTATTAATTCTTCTTACCACAGAAATAGCATCATGAATCTTGGTCTATTAATTTTTGTCCACATACATGTACAGCTGCTGATGAGATTTCCATTAACATTCCCGCAGCTCATTGAACTGCTCAATCGATTTCATATTACATTATTATTCGAAATAGGTCAGAACAGAAAAACCGGGCAGCGACCATAAGGAGTTTGAATACACTAAAGGAGAACATATTTACGAGGCTGGTGATACCGAAATGGAAAATTTCTATATCACCAGTCTGGCAAATTGTCATCAACAGCCATGGGAAATATTAACAGACCAAGACTGATGATGTTATTTCTGTGGTAAGTAGGAAAAAAAAAAATACCACAATAGCAACTCAAAATTTCTGTGTTATTTATTCAATAAGGTACAATGAGAATGTAATTTCTGTTTGTTTGTGCACGTAATACATCACCCCTATAATTGGAACTTGGTCTAATAATTTCTAGGCCTGTATATTGGGGATATATTTGCCCCAATACGCAGGGTAAATTGCATTTAATGATTGATTTAATAATTTCTAATTTAGAAATTAGCCTTTTTAGGGTATAAAGATTGAATGATTTTCTAAAGCTTTTTTTTTTTTTTGCCGGGGACGGAGAATTTCATTGTTTGCTCTTAGTGCCATAATCCCAAGATACCCCCAAAATAAAGTGCAAATCTAGCCTATGGACAGGGAAAGAGGAAACCAATGCGTGTAATGCAATGAAGCGCTTCTGTGCGGAGTGAATGGTGGTTTCCTCAACCACGATAAAATGCCAAAACTTATTACAGATATTATTCTAATTCATTTATCTACAATGTAGATAAATGAAATAGAAACTAGAGCACTCAGAGGGGGGACCAGTCCGAGTACATGTATCCCCCATTTGAATCAATGTTGTGACTGAAATGGATAAAGTGGCAATTTGGGACCTCGAGTATCACTGCTGACAAATTTGACCTTTTTGTACTTTTGTCATTTTTTAGTTGTTTTGACAGTACTTACATGTACCAAGTGTGGAAGTGTACGTCATGCCACTAAAGGTCATTAGCACACATAAATAGGCGTCTTCATCTTTAATACCATAATGCACCTCCATGCGAAATTTGAAGGTGATCCGACAAAAACTGCAGCCGGTAGAGCGCTCACAAGAAAGTCTTTACTATTTCTTTAAAAAATATGGTTACCATGGCAACGATGACTCCACCCACACCAAAAACAATAGGCGTCTTCATCTTACCATAATGCACCTCCATGCGAAATTTGAAGGTGATCCGACAAAAACTGCAGCCAGTAGAGCGCTCACAAGAAAATCTCTGCGGCGGACGCGGCGCGACGATGCCAAATCCATAGTATCCCCGAACACTAGTTCGGGGGATACAATAAATATTAATATCAACTTACTTGTAAACTTACGGAACATACACTGTCATCGATCTCTCCGTACGTGGCACTTCTACATGTACAAGCTCCTACATGTACATGTAGTGAGCTGCGCACGGCATGCAACCATCGATCTCTACCAGTGCCACTGATCTTGATGAACAGTATGTACCCAAACTTCTTGTAGCTCTCGGACTCGTTCACTCAAATGTGTGTGTTATTGATATGTCAATGATTCTTTTTCAAAAATTTTAACGATTTAAAAAAAAAAAGAAGACCTTTAGATGCATATAGTACATGCGACAACAACGATGTTGGTATTTTTAAAGCCATCATTTATGCAAGCACCAAAAAATTTTCAATAAAATTTTGGCCTTACTCAAATTATAATAAGACAACACTTGCTGTGCAAGAATGGCATAGAGGGAGACATTTCACACAATTATAAACACACATTGACACACAAAGAGAGTGGTACATGATGTCTGCATCATTGTTCAACCTGCTAGATATGGTTTTACCAAAGGCAGTGTGTTTTTACGTGTCCCCCCCCCCCCTCTTTCTTCTAATTTTTGCATGTAAATACAGGTGGCATGGTGGGACATTTCACCTTCAACATGTATCTACATGTACTTCTTTATAGGTAGATGGAGATGACTTTCAGTCTTGATTTTGGGCTCCTTTCAGATAATTACACTAAAATTCATCACAATTCATAGACAGAACATCAAAATATCTTGAACATTTATCTGTTGATACAAATGAAACAATATGAAAACAGATTTCAACAAATTTCCTACTAGTTTCCTTTTGACTACCAGAACAAAGGTTGTTTTCAAGACAAGTGCACATGGAGTTAATAGTGAGTTTTCGATTTACATGTTCACGAGTGGACTGTGACGTAAGCGGTCATTTTTGAAGCAGTGCGCATGCGCATCGACGAGCTCATCGTTTGTTGCAGATTTCTAGAACGTGTTCACCCTTGTTTTGGCGCGATCTTTGGTATTAGCACTATACAAAACACCACATTAGAAGTCACAAAATGGACCCAAGTGACTTGATTCTGCAAGCGGAGAGAGTTCTCTAAAACTAACACATTCTCTTGTCTGTGATTTCCCTTAAATCGAAATTGTTGCAGAATAATCCATAAAATGAACACATTTTATTTATGCATCGCCAATCTGTTGCAGCATACAGTATGCATGAAGATGACGTCACTATAGCTGAGTGTATGTCGTCGTGTGAAATCGAAAAGGTAATAAATACCATCTGCATGCCTTGTCAACCCTGCTTCAAGAAATGACCACATACGTCGCAGTCCACTAGTGAACGTGCAAATCGAAAACTCTCTATTGACTCAATGAGGGGGTCTGTGCAATATACATTTACATGTAGTATTAACCCCAAAGTGTGCTATTTTGAGATAAATACACTTGAAAGTTACTATCGGTATCATGACGCGTGTCCATGTTGGATTATAAGTTGCGTCTGTTATCTGACCAACTTATCATTTGAATTTGAATATGAAACTTCAAAGATTTGAAGAGTACTGAATCAGAATAACATTATCACATGTAACTCATTTTTCACGACAGTGAGATATAGCTGGTGGCGCAGCCTGGAACCAAAAGACCGAAATACCAAAATACAAAAATTTCACAATGTACGGCGTAGAATCTTACGTGACCTTGTCCTCCTCAATAATGGACACACTCCATTACACTCTATGTTGCTGCCTGTGGTCCAGAACATGACACGTGCCACTACTCGAGTTCCACACCTTGAATTCGGGACATTTACTCTATCATCATGGTTAAGTCCCAGTCTAGCACATATTATTATCCCTGTAGTCTGGGAGACACACCCACTGGTCACTCACACTTTTTTGTTAGCAACAGTCTTTGCAAGTCATTATTATACTGTGCAAAGTACTGTATTCATATACATGTACTTGTAGTGAACCTCTGGGCCGTTGTTTGTATGTGACAAGAAAAAATCTTTTTATGACAGATGTTTATATGTATATTCCTTAGACTTACAAAGTGTGTCTCCTTCTGACAATACTTACTCCATCTCACATATCACACTATATTACATACTATCAACGTAGATATACACACAGGCTCAAAGTGGCCCGCATAATAACTAGTGCCCCTTTCACTAGACATCATCTCTGCGTGATAGGTCAATAAACTTTATCTGCTAAAAGCCCTCCTCTGCTGCCGGTGCAGTGCATGCCCCACCCATGTATCATGCCCATGCAGTCACCAAACTTTAATTTATGCTGGTTTCAATCTCCACCCCAATATCTACATGTAGGGAAACCACACCAACTTCACAGTGTAGTATATTCTGCACAGCATGCTACAACTTGCATTCAGCAATATGCATGCGATGGCAGGTAAACAAATGTAAAAAGATGAAGCCAAGCAATTGGATCATATTTGTTTACAGTTACTTTTACAAATCATGATAAAAGAAAACAAATGAGCTATTTCAATTGTTGTTTTTTTCTATCAGTGTATGTTACTGAGTTGACCCAATTTTTGCCACACTCCAGACCATAATGGAAAGCAGATTAAACCAGCAGGCGTTTCGGGCTACACCACTAGGGTTAGCTCATTTTTTTACACTGACCCCTCATATGTTCCCTTAAGATTTTGGCTTTTTTGCATTTTCACATCTGTTACATCACTGCTTGCTTTTCTTATCTTGTCTTTTTATGGTAATATGCAATCCGAAAATAATTAGATCTTGGCCCTGGGTTCTGTAGTGTTTGGACAGACAGAAATTAATTAATGGCAAACCCTCTAATCAATCCCCAAGTTAATATTTTAGTAATTGAAATTGACAACTTACGCAGCAGTAGGTTTCTTGGTCTGTTGACCACCAGCATTGTCCTGCTTCCCGGCCTTCTTCTTATTATTGTTGAACTGGTTGGCCTGCTGCCCCTGTCCCCTTGGGCCATCAACCATTGGGGAGGGGTGCATGCCAGAGCGCTTGTTGGGAAGACTGAAGCGTATGCCCTGGCTGTCTGATGGCTCTATCATAAATGATGGTTGAAATTTGTTTTTAATTGAGGGTTAAGCTAGAAAGCAAGTACAGTAAAACCTGTAAGACCACTCAAGGGAGACAGGAAAAGTGGTCTCTAAGTACAGGTTCTTATAATACAAGTTTCAATGAGAAACACTTTTCAATGGAGACAAAAATTGTGGTCTTTATAGACCGGTCGCTAAAGCAGGTTTCTCTGTACATATTTACAGACCAACGGGACCAACAAGAACTCGGTTGTTCAAAAAAGATGTCTTAACGAATTGCACAAGCACTGACTTAACTCTGAACCAAGTTTACCCCGCTTCCGAGAAATGACTTTTATCTACTGAGCCATAGAGCCTCCTAAATATCATGGAGTAGAAAGCTCAGGCATATATATGTATGCACTGATGTCTGTATAGTTCAGTGCTATGGACTATTTATCAGTTACCAGATACTGTATAAGCTGTTATTTTCGCGAGGGTTTTATTTTCGCGAATTTCGCGAATGAAAGATCACCCGCGAATTTAACAACACGCGAAAATATTCTCATCTGAACATGCAACATTACGAGAGCACATTTTTACAAGGCGAACAATGCAGTGCTGTATTCATGTACATATTGTACAAGTACTAGTATGTGACGGGAGTTGCGGGGGGAGTTGTGTGTATAGCGAGAACAAACTTGTGCGCTTAGTGTTTACAAACAACATGATCGTAAACTGGTTGATGTCAGGGAATTTCTCTAGATCTGTTGTGTGGTGGTGAACGCGAATTTAACAACACGCGAATATGTGGCAGAGGTCGCCATTCGCGAAAATATCTGTACGCGAAAATATCAGCTTATACAGTACCAGAGAATAACTTTTTTTTTCTTTTTAAGTTTCCTTGAATTCATCTGGCACAGCAAAGCAGCTAATGTATGCTAACTGCATTATGACCATCAAAATGTAAATCCTTCCACGTTGAGGAGGAAATAGATGGCCCAAGAATTAGAGTGTTGAACAATGTTTTAGCACAAAGAAAGTCTGTTTTTCCTTTTAAAAAGAACTAATTACATCTATCGCAAAGTTTATATCAATGGAAGATGTTTTATGTCTAATTTACCAATGAAACAAATCATTTAACAATTGTAGTCAAACTTGGTGGATCAGAAGGGGTTAAAGTAACCTGAATGTCAATTGGATTCCTTGAATTCAGACGATGTCTCACGATTCCACAGTATCACAAAAATTAACACATTTTCCTAAAATTCAATGAAGGCAAAAAAAGGTTATATACACATAAGACCTTTACTTGATACTCACGGTTGAAATTTTTGTTCCATCTGGAGCCTGTGTGTAGCTGCTGCGTATCCGGCCTGAACTTCATGGCGGAAGAGAAGCCGAGCCCATCTCCCCCTCTTCCTCCCCCTCCTCCGCCTCCGTCACTCTCCCCACTTACCTGTGCCTGGGATTGGTGTGACGGGTTGGCAGAGGAAGACTTGGACGAGGGGGGTGTCAGTGGGGGCGGGGGTGAGGGGTCGGGTTTGCCCAGCAATGAATGGGATGGGGCAGGAGGTGGTGGTGGAGGGCCCTGGGCCATGGGTCCTCTGGGACGTTGCGGGGGGAAGCCTGGTCCTCCGTGGTCACCGTATGGCGGACGAGGCCTGTATGGTGGATACATACCCTGTCGTGAAGAAATAAACATAGTTTTAGATTCTAAGCAAACTGGCTTTCCACTCCCATGCACGAGGTAAACAAAAAGTGATAAGTGGCTAACTAATTTATTTATCATATCCTGTTGGACAAGCCAATCATTTTTTTTTTTTTTAATCTTCAAACATTGGGCATATACACATCACTTGCATTGGCAACTGTTAAGTTAACCAATAATAGATCTTTCACAAAATTATACAAAATTTCAGAAATGAGTCTACTATAATGGAAACTACTCAATAGTGGTGACTTTGCAAAATGATTTACGAGACGGGGGGGGGGGGGGGGGGGGGGGGGGGGGGGGGGGTCATAAAGCTGTTCGAAAGTTACGCATGACTTTACGAATGACTTAAATATGACAAGCCAAATGGGATGCTCAATCATTTTTAACTGCATCAACTAAAGTTAAACTGTGCAGATGTAGACTAACATTCTTATTATAACAAACATTTTTAATGCAAAGTATATTTTTGTCATTATTCAATTGAAGTTATTGGAAATACAGTCACAGTTTGTTAAAGTATCAGGAAAAACTTAAAGCATCCTATCTGGCACTTCATATTCAAGTCGTTCGTAAAGTCATGCGCAACTTTACAAACAGCTTCATGAAACACCCCCCTGCAATAACTCGTAACAAGTTAATGCAACAGTTGATCAATAAGGTCTTGGTGCAGCAGGGTCCATAAATCTGAATACTTTTCTTAACTGGTCCACTGCCATAACAGAGTGAAAAATACATTTTCCTCTCCTTCTTTCCAACTGCACTTACTCCTGGGGGTCTGGGGTAGCCATGCATGCCTTGGTAGGGGCCTCCTCTCATATGGGGTGGGGGTGCCATGCCATAGCCTGGGCCATATCCAGGGTAAGGGTACATCCCTCCACCCCCTCCATATGGCTGACCATAGTAGTTACCTTCAAAGAAGAAAAGTAAACATATTCCAGATGAATAGAACACAGTTAAGGTACTGTTGAGTACTGGTATAATTGAGAATAAATTCCTACAGATTCAAAAGGAAACATGTACCGAATGTTTAAAACTATAAATAATTGATATCTGCCAAACAGGAGGTACATGTAGAAGGTACAAATAGTCAACAATTTCTCAACTCCAGATAAGTAAAATTATTATAAGATTGTACAGCATACATGTATGCTCAAGTTACACTTGCTTGGTGGTGAATTTTTAATACTAATCGAATGCTCAAAGGTAAAGTCGAGACGAATTGATTATACAACACCCTAATCCTAACAGGCAACCTAACCTAAAACCCAATTTATATACCCCAAGCCTATCTCATTCACGATATGAACCCTGAAGCAAATGTCATCAGAGGCAGGCCTTTAGCCAGGAGGGCATCTGGGCTTCCAAAGACACACACCTCCTGTGGATGACGCCATGTCATTTTGAAAATCAAATTCATCTAATGGACACTCTTCTTCTTTTTCTTTTTTTTTTTCTTTTTCTATTTTTTTTTTTTTGGGGGGGGGGGGGGGGACACCCCGTACACTTTGCTTCTCAATTTTGACACCTAATTCTCAAAACCTGGCTAAAAAGATGCCCCATGTCTTTTTAAACATCATATTTTTCAATTTGGACATTGAATTTTGAAATCCTGGCTAAAATTCTGAGCAAATGTTGCTGTCCTGAGGAAATCATATCACCTACCATACATATTCATCTGAGGTTGCTGGCTCGTAAAGTCAGGTGCCTCCTGTCGTGCAGAATCTTTCTGTTTTCCACTTGCGCTTTCCCCGTCCGCCTTCTTCTTCTCCGGAGAACTTTTGCTCTCCTTCCCGCTTCCTTCTCCAGAGGACCCGGCTTCCCCCGTGCTGCTGTCACCAAGTTTCTCCAGTGCCTTACGGGCTATCTCCCAGCTTGGGTTGGCTGCACCTGGTGCTGACCCTGCTCCATACTGCTGTGACCTGCAGGGAGGGGTGGGAAATTAACAGACAGAGGTAAAGGGAGAGTCATATTATCTTGTATATATCTTGTATAGGCCTATATGGGACTACACATGCAATGTAAAATTTGTGTAGTCCCATATATACAAGTTACTTAATGGCGGTTGTATCGCGCGCCGTCGCACGCAGCCGCCATATTTTTATATCTGCATGACAAGAGGAGGCATGGCCATGGATACACAAACACTGATGTGAGTTCTCGGAAATTTATGATCTTTTTTTGCATTTTTTGGTAGAAAAAAGTTCAATCAAAAAGAGATTCTAATTCCAAACGTTTCCCTAGGACAAAGAAACGCTGTGGGGAATGGCCTGTCGGTCATCTGGTCATGTCGGTCGCGGGAGTTATCAGAAAAGTGTGATTTCAGGGCATTTTCATGTCCTGCTAACCCCGTGCGCAATTTGATTGCTGGGGATGAACGCCTGGCTTCGTGATGTAAAAGGCGTATTATAGCCAATTTTTTTTTTTTTTTTTACTCACGAAGCCAATCCTGGCTAGGCACAACGGCACACAACTCAAACAACGGAGCTCCTAGCATGCCTAGCGAGGCGAGGAAGCGCACATCAACACACTCCGCCGGCCGCGCCGGCTGATCTGCATGCCGCACACGCAAACATTTATTTTGCAAAGGCAAAGCGTGAATCTTTAACTCACCACTGCGCAGCCTGGGCTGCAGGAGAAAGTGTCCAAGGGTTGGTCGTCATCGATTGCTAGGAAATATTTATTTTACCCACTTAATGAGTTATAAGACTTTGCAAAGATTTTAGAAATATCTGAAGTAGAAAATGGGAAATTTGGAGTTTAAGTATCGCATTCCCGTACTACTCGCAAGTTCTTTCTCGCTTGTTTCGCGATTGTGTATAATAATAAGTCGCCCTGAAAAAAATTACCCCACCTGAAATTCGGTCAACTAATTTGAATTTCGCCACATTTCAAAACTAACCACCAGCACTGCATCACTTATCTCTAATACGTATTATTTTTTTACGTAGAGATTATGTCCACTGCACTGCATACAACCAAGGAGTTATCACAATTCTGTGATAACTCCTAACAGAGTCGCACGGAATTTCTCATGGACATACATCAATGATTAATTGGTAATGGATTATCATTAATGTATAAAATAATATGTTGCCCATTCTCGAGATAATGGAATTGGGAAATGGTTTATTACAAAATCCATTTGCAGTCTTCTTGCCAAATTGCAGAATTGTGAACAGAGTGTAAAAACATCTTAATCATTTTACAAACATAATAATAAAAAATAAAACATCAAGTCGGATAAATAAATACCTGGTGACCAATTAATTACATCATGTTCTCAAAAGTGGGAACAATTTTGCGAGGAAGAAGAGCGACCCCAGCAATTTAGCCGCTGTTCGGAGTGGTCAGCGGTGTATCTAAGGCCCTGGATCAGTACTGTAAGGGGGCAGGGGCAAGATGCCCAGGGCGGCACTTCCGACTGGGGCCGCAAACCTGACGTTGAACAGAAAGAAGATAAAAGGACAATATGATCTCTAAGGATTTTAAGCGCCCCAATCCGTGCAGGGTACGGTGCATCACAAATAGCGATCATGGCATGAGAGAAATTTTCTAACGCTCGGTCGCTTTGCCGATCCACCTCGCATAATTTTGCTTCAAGACCTCGTAATCTCGCGACCCAATAATTAGGTGGTCTGTCATCGACAGACCACCTCTTAATTTCGTCAGAATTTTCTTTCTTTATTAGGTGGTCTGTCGTAGTCGACAGACCACCTCTTAATTTCGTCAGAATTTTCTTTATTATTTATTATTTATTATTTATTTTTATTTTTCCACCACTTTCTTGTTACCATGATTCCTCAATATCGGCTGAGTCAATTTTTATCAAAATCTCTACAGTCATGAGGACATATCAGATGAAGCTCGGGTATCTATTTCAAGGTCATCAGGTCATCGTGACGTCATCCAGGCGCCATTTTGTGATATCACATTATCAATCATATCTTCATAACGAGTCATCAAAAATGAACCATATTTGACATACATTAACTCAGGTCAAGGGTCAACATAAAATGTCATCAAAATTTGCGCGCACATCATGACGCGCACGTACGCGGGCGTCAAAATTTAAAAATGCTCAAAATCACTTTTTAATCAAATTAGAGTATTGTTCAGGACATTTTAAGCATTTTAATTTTTTCTGTCCGTGCGCGTCCGCGCGCGCGTTATGCGCGCACACAGCTCGTAGAGAACGTAAAAACGCCATTTTTTCGCATATTTTGTCTTCCTGACACTATTCTTGACAATTTCCAACTATTTACAGTCAATCTCGACCTTCCATAATGTCGTACGCGCGCGTC
Organism: Heliocidaris erythrogramma; assembly: GCA_025617745.1. Lineage (NCBI taxonomy): Eukaryota > Metazoa > Echinodermata > Echinoidea > Camarodonta > Echinometridae > Heliocidaris > Heliocidaris erythrogramma. Next base: position 2,099,031 of record CM046857.1, on the reverse strand, counting down.
AAAATTTCAAATTCGTGCGCACGTCAATGGGCATTCTAATGTAAAAAGTGGTAAAAACATGCCCATCTAGAATTCGCCATAGCTCCTCAGAATATACGGAAACCTCCCAATTTCTTTACATATTCTGAAAGCCTGTGAGTTGTAGATTTGAAATCATGTAGAATTTTTGCCGATCTCATGTTCTAACGTCATCATATTTGCATATGAACTAAAAAAAAAGATTTTGAAAAAATGACGTCATCATTTTTGTATTCATTTGCTAATATTTCAGTAATAGGTGATCGATTTTCTTCCAAATTTTGATATGTTATAGCTGAGACAATTCTCTACCAGATCAGTCACCACCATTTTTCATTTTGATGACGTCATCACACTGAAATTTTCAATGCAAGATGCCATGTCATAATTTTCCCTATTTGCGTGTTATGTCTATGGAAGATGATTTTTTTCGAATCATGAATCTACATGACATCGTTCTCTGAGCTGTATCTCAGTTATTTTTGGTCTATTTTCTTCCAGATTTTAATATGTTGTAGCTGAGACTATAAGCTTTCATTAGTAAGCCCTCCAATTTTTGATCAGATGTCGGGATCATGCCCAATTTTTCAGTACAAAATGTGATTTGAGAATCCCGTTTTGGTTTACGTGTTATCTCTATGGGAAATATTCTGGTCTATCGGTAAAGCACATGACTACCATGGTCAAGGTACCTGGTTCGATCCCGGGGCCGATTTTTTTTTTTTTTTTTTTTGCTTCTTTTTTGCCTGTCATTTTACCATCCTCTTCGACTACTGTAACATAAAAAATCACAAATCATGTAATAAACTGCCTTATTTTCCATATTATGTCTATTAGAGAGTAGTGTGCAGTAGTTTGTGTACAACCCTCTGGAAATTGTGATTTCCTGTCCTGTATTAGAGTTATGGGGTTAATCTCCCAAGTATCCTGTATCATCATCATTATTACCATCACCGTCATGATCATCATCGCTATTATTATATCATCGCCATCATCATTATATCATTATAATCATCATCATCACCATTATCATCATCACCATAATCGTTTTACAATGACCGTTACACATTTTGCTACATTCCTGTCCTCAGGAAGCATCTCCATTCATGGCATTCTTGACATCCTGTCTTCTGTTTAGTATTTCCCCATTAATATGATCATCCTGATTACAATCATGATCGTGCAAATTTAAGGACAGACCACCTAATTCGTCCTCATGACGAATTAAATTCTAGTTTATTATTAGGTGGTCTGTCAACGACAGATCACCTTTTAATTTCGTCAGAATTTTCTTTCTTTATTCTTTATTCTTTATTTTTATTTTTCCACCACTTTCTTGTTACCATGATTCCTCAATATCGGCTGAGTCAATTTTCATCAAAATCTCTACAGTCATGAGGACCTATCAGATCAAGCTCGGGTATCTATTTCAAGGTCATCAGGTCATCGTGACGTCATCCAGGCGCCATTTTGTGAAATCACATTATCAATCATATCTTCATAACGAGTCATCAAAAATGAACCATATTTGACACACATGAACTTCAGGTCAAGGGTCAACATAAAATGCCATCAAAATCCGCGCATGCATCATGACGCGCACGTAACGCGCGCGTCAAAATTTAAAAATGCTCAAAATCACTTTTTAATCAAATTAGAGTATGGTTCAGGACATTTTGAGCATTTCAAAATTTTCCGTCCGTGCGCGTTTGTCCTCGCGTTATACGCGCGCGCAGCGCGTACGGAAAATAAAAACGCCGTTTTTTCGCATGGTTTGTCTTGCTGACACTATTGTTGACAATTTCCAACTATTTACAGCCATTCTCGACCTTCCATAAGGCCACACGCGCGCGTCAAATTTTCAATTACGTGGGCGCGTCAATGGGCATTCTAATGTAAAAAGTGGTAAAAACATGCCTATCTAGAATTCGCCATAGCTCGTCAGAATGCACGGATACCCCCAAATTCCTCTACATATTCTGGAAGCCTGTGAGTTGTGGATTTGAATTCATGTAGAATTTTTGCCGATCTCATGTTCTAACGTCATCGTATCTGCCTATGAACTCAAAACTCTCATTTTGGAAAGAATGACGTCATCATTTTTGTGTTCATGTGATAATATTTCAGTAATAGGTAGTCGATTTTCTTCCAAACTTTGATATGTTATAGCTGAGACAATTCTCTACCAGATCAGGAACCAGCATTTTTCATTTTGATGACGGCATCATAGTGAAATTTTCAATTAAAGACACCATGTCAGAATGTTCCCTATTTGCGTGTTATGTCTATGGAAGTTGATCTTTTTTCGAATCATGAATCTACATGACATTGTTCTCTGAGCAGTATCTCAGTTATTGTTGGTCTATTTCCTTCCAGATTTTAATATGTTGTAGCTGAGACTATAAGCTTTTACAAGTGTGGTCTCCAATTTTTGATCAGATGTCGGGATCATGCCCAATTTTGAACTACCAAATGGGATTTGGGAATCCCGTTTTTCGTTTACGTGTTACCTCTATGGGAAATACTTTGGTGTATTGGTCAAAGCACTTGCCTCCCATTCCGGTGACCCAGGTTCGATCCCCGGTGCGTCCATTAAAAAAATTTTTTTTTGCTTCTTTTTGCCTTTCATTTTACGATCTTGTTCGACTATTATAACATACACAATCACAAACCATGCAATAAACTGCCTTATTTTGCATGTTATGTCTATTGGAAAGTAGTCTCCAGTAGTTTGTGTACAACCCTATGGAAATTTTGATTCCCTGTCGTGTATTAGTTCATGGTCATATCTTCATAACGGAAAGTCATTTCTCACTCATATTTGGCAGGATTAAAGCTAATACTGATCCGGTCAATTTCAGAAAATTAGACGCGCGCGTACGCTTATGTTCGCGCGTCAGTGCGCGCACAACAATGAAAAATGCCAACCCCGATAACTCCTAAACAAGTTCGTCGATCTTTCTGAATCTTTCCACAATCATCACATCTTGACCAAACATCATGCACACAAAAAAGCAGATTCGTAGCTCATTCAGTTTTTTTTATAAAACGTCATTTGTGTCTCTTGGACCCCCCCCCTTTTTACGGGGGCAATAACTCGAAAACGAAACAGTGAATCTTTTTCAAATTCGACACAGTCATGAGACCTGATAAGAAGAGTTCACAGTAACAATTTGAAGTTTACTAGGTCATTATGACGTCATCTAGGCTTCATTTAGTGATTTTTTGATGAAAAAATTCCCTTTTCGGACCTCTAACTTCAGTTTGCGTGGTCCTAGAGACTTGGGACTTGATTCAGATGATAGAGCAAAAAATTCTACACAAAAAAAGGTCGTATAGCTCAAGCGTTTTAACGGGCGTCTTCAGGGTGAAAATGGCTTTCAAAGTTAAAATTGCCCATTTCCCCCATAGACACACACGTTGTAGCTTTATTAGGTGGTCTGTCAACGACAGATCACCTTTTAATTTCGTCAGAATTTTCTTTCTTTATTCTTTATTCTTTATTTTTATTTTTCACCACTTTCTTGTTACCATGATTCCTCAATATCGGCTGAGTCAATTTTCATCAAAATCTCTACAGTCATGAGGACCTATCAGATCAAGCTCGGGTATCTATTTCAAGGTCATCAGGTCATCGTGACGTCATCCAGGCGCCATTTTGTGAAATCACATTATCAATCATATCTTCATAACGAGTCATCAAAAATGAACCATATTTGACACACATGAACTTCAGGTCAAGGGTCAACATAAAATGCCATCAAAATCCGCGCATGCATCATGACGCGCACGTAACGCGCGCGTCAAAATTTAAAAATGCTCAAAATCACTTTTTAATCAAATTAGAGTATGGTTCAGGACATTTTGAGCATTTCAAAATTTTCCGTCCGTGCGCGTTTGTCCTCGCGTTATACGCGCGCGCAGCGCGTACGGAAAATAAAAACGCCGTTTTTTCGCATGGTTTGTCTTGCTGACACTATTGTTGACAATTTCCAACTATTTACAGCCATTCTCGACCTTCCATAAGGCCACACGCGCGCGTCAAATTTTCAATTACGTGGGCGCGTCAATGGGCATTCTAATGTAAAAAGTGGTAAAAACATGCCTATCTAGAATTCGCCATAGCTCGTCAGAATGCACGGATACCCCCAAATTCCTCTACATATTCTGGAAGCCTGTGAGTTGTGGATTTGAATTCATGTAGAATTTTTGCCGATCTCATGTTCTAACGTCATCGTATCTGCCTATGAACTCAAAACTCTCATTTTGGAAAGAATGACGTCATCATTTTTGTGTTCATGTGATAATATTTCAGTAATAGGTAGTCGATTTTCTTCCAAACTTTGATATGTTATAGCTGAGACAATTCTCTACCAGATCAGGAACCAGCATTTTTCATTTTGATGACGGCATCATAGTGAAATTTTCAATTAAAGACACCATGTCAGAATGTTCCCTATTTGCGTGTTATGTCTATGGAAGTTGATCTTTTTTCGAATCATGAATCTACATGACATTGTTCTCTGAGCAGTATCTCAGTTATTGTTGGTCTATTTCCTTCCAGATTTTAATATGTTGTAGCTGAGACTATAAGCTTTTACAAATGTGGTCTCCAATTTTTGATCAGATGTCGGGATCATGCCCAATTTTGAACTACCAAATGGGATTTGGGAATCCCGTTTTTCGTTTACGTGTTACCTCTATGGGAAATACTTTGGTGTATTGGTCAAAGCACTTGCCTCCCATTCCGGTGACCCAGGTTCGATCCCCGGTGCGTCCATTAAAAAAATTTTTTTTTGCTTCTTTTTGCCTTTCATTTTACGATCTTGTTCGACTATTATAACATACACAATCACAAACCATGCAATAAACTGCCTTATTTTGCATGTTATGTCTATTGGAAAGTAGTCTCCAGTAGTTTGTGTACAACCCTATGGAAATTTTGATTCCCTGTCGTGTATTAGTTCATGGTCATATCTTCATAACGGAAAGTCATTTCTCACTCATATTTGGCAGGATTAAAGCTAATACTGATCCGGTCAATTTCAGAAAATTAGACGCGCGCGTACGCTTATGTTCGCGCGTCAGTGCGCGCACAACAATGAAAAAATGCCAACCCCGATAACTCCTAAACAAGTTGGTCGATCTTTCTGAATCTTTCCACAATCATCACATCTTGACCAAACATCATGCACACAAAAAAGCAGATTCGTAGCTCATTCAGTTTTTTTTATAAAACGTCATTTGTGTCTCTTGGACCCCCCCCCCCCCCTTTTTACGGGGGCAATAACTCGAAAACGAAACAGTGAATCTTTTTCAAATTCGACACAGTCATGAGACCTGATAAGAAGAGTTCACAGTAACAATTTGAAGTTTACTAGGTCATTATGACGTCATCTAGGCTTCATTTAGTGATTTTTTGATGAAAAAATTCCCTTTTCGGACCTCTAACTTCAGTTTGCGTGGTCCTAGAGACTTGGGACTTGATTCAGATGATAGAGCAAAAAATTCTACACAAAAAAAGCTCGTATAGCTCAAGCGTTTTAACGGGCGTCTTCAGGGTGAAAATGGCTTTCAAAGTTAAAATTGCCCATTTCCCCCATAGACACACACGTTGTAGCTTTATTAGGTGGTCTGTCAACGACAGATCACCTTTTAATTTCGTCAGAATTTTCTTTCTTTATTAGGTGGTCTGTCGTAGTCGACAGACCACCTCTTAATTTCGTCAGAATTTTCTTTCTTTATTATTTCTTTATTATTTATTTTTATTTTTCCACCACTTTCTTGTTACCATGATTCCTCAATATCGGCTGAGTCAATTTTTATCAAAATCTCTACAGTCATGAGGACCTATCAGGTCAAGCTCGGGTATCTATTTCAAGGTCATCAGGTCATCGTGACGTCATCCAGGCGCCATTTTGTGAAATCACATTATCAATCATATCTTCATAACGAGTCATCAAAAATAAACCATATTTGACACACATGAACTTCAGGTCAAGGGTCAACATAAAATGTCATTAAAATCCGTGCGCGCATCATGACGCGCACGTACGCGCGCGTCAAAATTAAAAAATGCTCCAAATCACTTTTTAATCAAATTAGGGTATGGTTCAGGACATTTTACGCATTTTAAAATTTCCTGTCCGTGCGCGTCCGCGCGCGCGTTATGCGCGCGCACAGCGCGTAGAGAACGTAAAAACGCCATTTTTTCGCATGTTTCATCTTCCTGATACTATTCTTGACAATTTCCAACTATTTACAGTCATTCTCGACCTTCCATAATGTCGTACGCGCGCATCAAACTTTCAAATTTGTGCGCACGTCAAAGGGCATTCTAATGCAAAAGTGGTAAAAACATGCCAATCTAGAATTCGCCATAGCTCCTCAGAAGGGGCGGAAACCCCCCAATTTATTTACATATTCTGAAAGCCTGTGAGTTGTAGATATGAATTCATGTAGAATTTTTGCCGATTTCATGTTCTAACGTCATCATATTTGCATATGAACTCAAAAAAGTGATTTTGAAAAAATTATGTCATCATTTTTGTATTCTTTTGATAATATTTCAGTAATAGGTGGTCGATTTTCTTCCAAATTTTGATATGTTATAGCTGAGACAATTCTCTACCAGATAAGTTGCCACCATTTTTCATTTTGATGACGTCATCACACTGAAATTTTCAATGCAATATGCCATGTCAGAATTTTCCCTATTTGCGTGTTATGTCTATGGAAGATGATTTTTTTTCGAATCATGAATCTACATGACATCGTTCTCTGAGCAGTATCTCAGTTATTTTTGGTCGTTTTCCTTCCAGATTTTAATATGTTGTAGCTGAGACTATAAGCTTTTATAAGTGTGGTCTCCAAATTTTGATCAGATGTCGGGATCATGCCCAATTTTGAACTACCAAATGGGATTTGAGAATCCCGTTTTTCGTTTACGTGTTATCTCTATGGGAAATATTTTGGTCTATCGGTAAAGCACATGACTACCATGGTCAAGGTACCTGGTTCGATCCCCGGGGCCGATTTTTTTTTTTTTTTTTTTTGCTTCTTTTTGCCTGTCATTTTAACATCCTCTTCGACTATTGTAACATAAAAAATCACAAATCATGTAATAACCTGTCTTATTTTCCGTATTATGTCTATTAGAAAGCAGTGTGCAGTAGTTTATGTACAACCCTATGGAAATTGTGATTTCCTGTATTAGAGCTATGGTGTTAATCTCCCAAGTATCCTGTATCATCACCATTATTATCATCACCGTCATGATCATCATCGCTACTATTATATCATCGCCATCATCATTATGTCATTATCATCATAATCACCGTTATCATCACCATAATCATTTTACAATGACCGTTACACATTTTGCTACATTCCTGTTCTCAGGAAGCATCTCCATTCATGGCATTCTTGACATCCTATCTTCTGTTTAGTATTTCACCATTAATATGATCATCCTGATTACAATCATGATCGTGCCAATTTAAGGACAGACCACCTAATTCGTCCTCGTGACGAATTCAATTTTTAGGTGGTCTGTCATCGACAGATCACCTCTTAATTTCGTCAGAATTTTCTTTATTATTATTATTTATTTATTTATTTATTTTTATTTTTCCACCACTTTCTTGTTACCATGATTCCTCAATATCGGCTGAGTCAATTTTTATCAAAATCTCTACAGTCATGAGGACCTATCAGATCAAGCTCGGGTATCTATTTCAAGGTCATCAGATCATCGTGACGTCATCCAGGCGCCATTTTGTGAAATCACATTATCAGTCATATCTTCATAACGAGTCATCAAAAATTAACCATATTTGGCATACATCAACGTTAGGTCAAGGGTCAACATAAAATGTCATCAAAATCCGTGCGCGCATCATGACGCGCACGTACGCGCGCGTCAAAATTTAAAAATGCTCCAAATGACTTTTTAATCAAATTAGAGTACGGTTCAGGACATTTTACGCATTTCAAAATTTCCTGTCCGTGCGCGTCCGCGCGCGCGTTATGCGCGCACACAGCGCGTAGAGAACATAAAAACGCCATTTTTTCACATGTTTCATCTTCCTGATACTATTCTTGACCATTTCCAAATATTTACAGTCATTCTCGACCTTCCACAATGTCGTACGCGCGCGTCAAACTTTCAAATTCGTGCGCACGTCAATGGGCATTCTAATGTAAAAAGTGGTAAAAACATGCCATCTAGAATTCGCCATAGCTCGTCAGAATGCACGGAAATCCCCCAATTTCTTTACATATTCTGAAAGCCTGTGAGTTGTAGATTTGAATTCATGTAGATTTTTTGCCGATCGCATGTTCTGACGTCATCATATTTGCATATGAACTCAAAAAAATGATTTTGAAAAAAATGATCTCATCATTTTTGTAATCTTTTGATAATATTTCAGTAATAGGTGGTCGATCTTCTTCCAAATTTTGATATGTTATAGCTGAGACAATTCTCTACATTATGATGCTCCACTATTATTCATTTGGATGACGTCATCACACTGAAATTTTCGATTAAAGACGACATGTCAGAATTTTCCCTATTTGCGTGTTATGTCTATGGAAGATGATTTTTTTTCGAATCATGAATCTACATGACATCGTTCTCTGAGCAGTATCTCAGTTATTTTTGGTCTATTTCCTTCCAGATTTTAATATGTTGTAGCTGAGACTATAAACTTTTACAAGTGTGGTCTCCAATTTTTGATCTGATGTCGGCATCATGCCCAATTTTTAAGTACAAAATGTGATTTGAGAATCCCGTTTTTCGTGTACGTGTTATCTCTATGGGAAATGTTTTGGTCTATTGGTTAAAGCACTTGCCTCCCATGCAGGTGACCCAGGTTCGATCCCCGGTGGGTCCATCAATTTTTTTTTTTTTTTTGCTTGTTTTTGCTTGTCATTTTACCATCCTCTTCGACTATTATAACATAAACAATCACAAATCATGTAATAAACTGCCTTATTTTCCATGTTATGTCTATTGGAAAGTAGTGTGCAGTAGTTTGTGTACAACCCTATGGAAATTTTGATTCCCTGTCGTGTATTACTATGGGGTTAATCTCCCAAGTATCCTGCAATATCAAATAGTCCTGTTTGATATCACAATTTCTCAAAATTGGCTTTGTCAATTATCTTAATTATCTTATTGTGACGTCATTTAGGCGCAATTTTCTACAAAATTAATCAACTTATGGTAGTATCTTCATAACCAAATGTCAGTTCTGTTTCATATTTGGCATGGTTAAGGTCAATGTCATTCCAGTCATGGTCATCATCATTATCACCATCATCATCCTCATCACCATCATCATCACTGTCATCACCATTATCATGATCATTCTTTGTCCTTTGTTCTTTATTTCGTAATTATTTTCAAGATTCTATCATCTCCTAATTTCACAGTACGCATTATTTTCTCCCATCTTATCTTATATCATAGTTTACCATGCATATCTTTATATTTCACCTGTCAACTTCTCAACAAAATAAAAGATACGGACGACATTGCATGCACATCGTTCTGATACGAACGATTGCAGTTCTAAATGTTGTCACTATCATCATTATCGTCATTGTTATGAGCATCTTATCATTATCACCATTATGATTGTTATCTTGCACAAATATCACATCTTACAAAGACAGTTTCACACATTTTTCTACATTCCTGTCCTCCAGAAGCATCTCCATTCATGGCATTCTTGACTTCCTATCTTCAGTTTAGCATTTCCCATTATTATGATCATCCTAATTACAATCATGATCGTACAAATTAAAAGACAGACCACCTAATTCGTCCTCATGACGAATTAAATTTCTAGTTATTTATTTATTTTTATTTTTCCACCACTTTCTTGTTACCATGATTTCTCAATATCGGCTGAGTCAATTTTTATCAAAATCTCAACAGTCATGAGGACCTATCAGATCAAGCTCGGGTATCTATTTCAAGGTCATCAGGTCATCGTGACGTCATCCAGGCGCCATTTTGTGAAATCACATTATCAATCATATCTTCATAACGAGTCATCAAAAATAAACCATATTTGACACACATGAACTTCAGGTCAAGGGTCAACAGAAAATGTCATTAAAATCCGTGCGCGCATCATGACGCGCACGTACGCGCGCGTCAAAATTTTAAAATGCTTCAAATCACTTTTTAATCAAATTAGAGTATGATTCAGGACATTTTACGCATTTTAAAATTTCCTGTCCGTGCGCGTCCGCGCGCGCGTTGTGCGCGCACACAGCGCGTAGAGAACGTAAAAACGCCGTTTTTTCGCATGTTTCATCTTCCTGATAATATTTTTGACAATTTCCAACTATTTACAGTCATTATCGACCTTCCATAATGTCGTACGCGCGCGTCAAACTTTCAAATTTGTGCGCACGTCAAAGGGCATTCTAATGCAAAAAGTGGTAAAAACATGCCCATCTAGAATTCGCCATAGCTCCTCAGAAGGGGCCGAAACCCCCCAATTTCTTTACATATTCTGAAAGCCTGTGAGTTGTAGATATGAATTCATGTAGAATTTTTGCCGATCTCATGTTCTAACGTCATCATATTTGCATATGAACTCAAAAAAATGATTTTGAAAAAAATGATGTCATCATTTTTGTATTCTTTTGATAATATTTCAGTAATAGGTGGTCGATTTTCTTCCAAATTTTGATATGTTATAGCTGAGACAATTCTCTACAACAGGAGCGCTCATTATTATTCATTTGGATGACGTCATCACACTGAAATTTTCAATTAAAGACGACATGTCAGAATTTTCCCTATTTGCGTGTTATGTCTATGGAAGATGATTTTTTTTCGAATCATGAATCTACATGACATCGTTCTCTGAGCAGTATCTCAGTTATTTTTGGTCGTTTTCCTTCCAGATTTTAATATGTTGTAGCTGAGACTATAAGCTTTTATAAGTGTGGTCTCCAAATTTTGATCAGATGTCGGGATCATGCCCAATTTTGAACTACCAAATGGGATTTGAGAATCCCGTTTTTCGTTTACGTGTTATCTCTATGGGAAATATTTTGGTCTATCGGTAAAGCACATGACTACTATGGTCAAGGTACCTGGTTCGATCCCCGGGGCCGATTTTTTTTTTTTTTTTTTTTTTGCTTCTTTTTGCCTGTCATTTTACCATCCTCTTCGACTATTGTAACATAAAAAATCACAAATCATGTAATAAACTGCCTTATTTTCCGTATTATGTCTATTAGAAAGCAGTGTGCAGTAGTTTATGTACAACCCTATGGAAATTGTGATTTCCTGTATTAGAGCTATGGTGTTAATCTCCCAAGTATCCTGTATCATCATCATTATTATCATCACCGTCATGATATCATCGCTACTATTATATCATCGCCATCATCATTATGTCATTATTATCATCATAATCACCGTAATCATCACCATAATCATTTTACAATGACCGTTACACATTTTGCTACATTCCTGTTCTCAGGAAGCATCTCCATTCATGGCATTCTTGACATCCTATCTTCTGTTTAGTATTTCCCCATTAATATGATCATCCTGATTACAATCATGATCGTGCCAATTTAAGGACAGACCACCTAATTCGTCCTCGTGACGAATTCAATTTCTAGTTGATATACATGTAGTTAATAAAGAGTTCAGAGTTTCAGGGGAAAAAATCGTTGCTTTGCTTTCTACTACTAGTACATAAGTTTCATTTCAGCCGTTTGTTTAAATGTTGGCACAATATAAAATAAAGCGATTAAAATTATTAGAAGGGTCAATATTTAAAAGAAATCTTTCGTCGTTTAGCTTGCTAACAGGCCCGTAGCCAGGGTTTCTAAATGGGTGGGTCGTTTTTAACAAAAGTGGACCTTTTTGTCATAATCAATACGTTTTTGGCAAAAGTGGACCTTTTTGTCATAATCAATACAACTGACAGCGTGTGGGTAATTCTGGTAACAAAGATTAAAGGTGTGTGTGTGGTGTTTTTTTCATGAAAAAGCGGACCTCAGCCAAAGAAGGGGGGGGGGGGCGGGTCGTCCGACCCCTCCGACCCCCCTCTGGCTACGGGCCTGGCTAAATTCGTAGTATTTCTCCAGGGTTTTCGTTAACATTCTCCACCTCAAAATAATGATCAGCCGGAAGAGGAAGTAGTGAATAGGAAACCTTTGATCAGTCAAAATGTCAAAATTCTGTCCCTGGATTCCAGCCGGCGGCATAGCAAATTTTCTTGTGGTAAAAATGTAGAATAAAATACGTGTTTGAGGGTTAAAATGAAAAAAAGAGATATCCTGTAATGCTCCCTCTCTTGTCACGATAATACAGTCTTGGGGCGCAATTTCATTGTATGCCCCGGGCGCATCCCTATATACGCCACTGAGGAAAGGTGGAGGGGGGGGGGGGGGGCGGACCGAGGAGGGGTGCTCAATTCCATGCCCGGGCGCCATAATTCCTAGATATTGTTAAAGATTTCTATATAGGGGCAAAAGTTCGGCAAAGATCTTTCGCCGGCATTAACCTAGTCCGATAATATCAGTTTGCACTGTATCCTGTTGTAATAGTATACACAGGCGTAGCCAGGATTTTTCAATAGGGGGCCACAGGGGTGTCGATTCGTGTTCTTGATCGGGGGGAGGGGGGGGGGGTTGACCGGCAAGTGAGCGAAGCCAGTGGCGTATCTTGGGATTATGACACCCAGGGCAAAAAATGAAGTCCCCCCATTTATTTTTTCAAATTTTGAACCCTTTAAGCTATTTAAGAACAATATAAGCCTATACTGGGGGCGCGAAATTACGAGATCCTGAAAGATAATAATTATGCGAAAACTAGATTTTTAGTGCATTAACAGGCCATCACCCAACTAATATTTTTTGGGGGGTTAGCCCTACCGCCCCCCCCCCCCCCTCCCGGGATCGACACCCACTGGAATAGGGCCAGACGTGAAGGATCCAACCGCACAGCCAGGATGTCATTTTAGGGGGCGGTTGTGAGCACGTAAAGAGTGCGAAATTGGTGCGTGCTCCCCAGGGGGTGGATGCAGGGAGGGGGAAGTTTCCCCCTCCCGTGCGAAGCGCGAAAGCTCTGACGTTTTATAGCAAATTTGAGAGAAAGATAACGGCTCATAGCACCCCCTTCTTTAGAGGAAAAGGTATTTCGAGGTCAGGACTGCTTTACAGTTATTTGGACACAATACTGCATTGTATGTAACAGGGGTGGGTTCAGGAAGGGGGGAATTTCCCCCTTCCCGCTCGGAGCGCGAAAGCTCTGACGTTTTATAGCAAATTTGAGAGAAAGATAACGGCTCGTAGCACCTTTTTAGGCAAAAAGTTATAGTTCGACGAACCGACTGCTTTTCAATTATTTGGAGCAATATTGCACGGTATGTAACAGGGGTGGATGCAGGAAGGAGGAGTTTCCCTCCCTCCCGCGCAAAGCGCGAAAGCTCTAAAGTTTTAGCACTTTTTTTTAGGCGGAATGTTAGTTCGACGCCCTGGCTGCTTTTCAGTTATTTTGGACGTAATACTGCACTGTAACAAGGATGGGTGCAGGGAGTGGGAGTTCCCTCCCCCCCCCCCTTCCCTGACGGTTTAGCAAATTTAAGAGAAAGAAAACGGCTTGTAACAAACAATTTGTTTAGGCGGAAAGTTATAGTTCGACGCCATGACTGCTTTTCAGTTATTAGGATGCAATACTGCACTGTATATGACAGGGGTTGGTGCAGGGAGAGGAGAGTTATTTCCCCCTTCCCTCGCGAAGCGCGAAAACTTTGACGTTTTTGCAAATTTTGAGAGAAAGATAACGGCTTGTAGCGCTTTTTTAACCCTTTTTCTCTCACTTCTCCCGCTTTTTCGCTCTCGCTTTTTTTTTAGTGGCTGAATAGGGGGGGGGGGGCATGGCCCCCTTGTGCCCCCTGTCTACGCCAGTGTTATAATATTACCCACATCCCCAGATAATTATTTAAGAATTCAATTTTATTGTTGAGCAATTGTGAAAAGTATACGAAATGGTCAATCTTGTGCATTGTACACACTAAGAAATTAGGGTTCACTTTAGGGTGCAAATTTTGGCGGAGCACCCGTATATCTATACTCGGGTGGAATTTTGCACCCCTACGGGTACGCTTTGCATAAACCGGGTTTCAAAATTGTGTTAGGTTGAATTCTGCACCCTTCGAGCAGAACTATTAGTCTTACATGAATACCCACACTATAGCATTGTTGACACTTATGTCACAATATAATCATGAAATATAAGACTTATTATTCAAAAGCATAGAAATGAAATTAATTAGAAAAAGAAATAATAAATCCATTTCGATCAGCTTGTGTCGTAAATTTGCTTAAATTGAACATCTCCGTAGTGACGTGTTTCAAAAGAGTAATCGCGCAAAGACTAACAGTAACCGGCTTGCAAGTTGACAGCAACCAACGTATCGCTACTTGTAGGTTGTCAGGATTAAGGCAGGAAAATTTGCATAATTCGCATTTTAAAATTATATGGGGATTTTATCACGGCTCATTTTGATAGTTTCTTTGTAAAAAAAGTTATTGAAATAAGAATACGTGTTTACATTTGATAATTCAGTCGGGATTATATCATTTTAAGGGAAAGTGCTAGTTTTACTAACAGTTACTATACTGATTTGTTATAGGAATAGATAGTAGACTATACACTGCAACTTTAAAGTTGAATAAGTAATCTTAAATGTAAGACTGTAGAAGCCCCCGGGCGTGGCCTGATGGATTTCACCGAGGTCCCCTCATGGCGTGTATTGTACTGTCTGTGTTCTATGTGCGTGAAATATGAAATAACGGCAACTTTAAATGGTCTGCCGCCAAGCTGTGAAGAGGCGAGAATGGTGATCGATTGTCATCGACGTTGCACCCATTAGGGTGCAGTTATGAACCCAGAGGGTAAAAATGCACCTTATATTGGGGTGCAATTTTGAACCCCATACAGGGGTGCTGCTATTGTACCAGTAGTCTGCACCCCTAGGGGTGCACATATGCACCCTAAAAGGTTCAAGTCTGCACCCTTAATTGGGGTGCAGAATCTGCACCCCCAAGTAAGGGTGCTGCTATTGTACCAGCGGTCTGCACCCCTACGGGTGCAAAATTGCACCCTAATTTCTTAGTGTGTATACGTACAACATTCCGAAAAACTATCAAGTTTTTCTAACGCTCGATTGCCATATACATTGGCTATAGTTACCTTCAGTATCATTTGTAATCAAATTCGCCCTTTTCTGAATAATCCATCGTATATATATATGATGCGTCAAAATATTTAAATAGAAGGGGCTATCATGGCTTATTTCAGATATCGTTTGTTAAAGACAAGCTTTTTCTGTGTTGATCCCATGCACATTTTGTATTCAGGGTTTTAGTTTAGAAACAATAATAGCGCGAACTATATCTACATAGGCCTATTCGGCAATCTGCAGCAAGGTTCCCGAATATTCTTTTTCTATAATTGTATGTTTTATTACAAATCAAAAAGAAATTACAATATTCACAGATAACCAGCTTGAATGATTAAAATTTAAAAAAACAAGATTACAAATTATACAAATGATCAAAATAGGCAGCAGAATAAAGAGACTTATTTAAAATGAGGCCTGACACTGACCAAAACAAACAAACAAAAAACACACATTTATAAAGAGCATTCATTGGTTAAAACAAAAGACTTGAAAAAAACGGGCGAAGTGATGAGCAAAGGCATATGCGTCGAGGGTTGCGGAAGTAAATCAACATAAAAATAAAAAATAAATAAAGGTGAGGGTGTATACTTGTGAGAAAGAGAGATATTGAACTACCTGATGCATATCATAGAAAATATGGAAAATCATAAATCAAAGCGCCATTTCTTGAAATGAACAGGTAATTTGTTTCTTTTTTTGGCTAATAAGTATTCAGTTTCTCTCTGTCTCTTCACAAAGCATTTAAATGCAATAAAATTGGGAAGATTGTTATTAAACTTACAAGTATAAATATAGTATTTCAGAAGCAAAAATAAATATGTAAGAAACTTATCGCTGCAAATACCAAACAATTTTTCAAAATTAGATACATTGATAGAATTTTCACATTTCTGAGAGATTACATCCAAAACATCTTGCCAGATTGGAGCGACCTTATCACATTCGCAAAATAAATGCACCATTGTCTCACATTTTGTTTCACACAGAGAGCAGTTTGGTGAATCTCTTCTTTTAATCTTATAGAGAAAATCATTTAGGGCAATAGCCTTATGAAATATCTTAAAATAAAAGGATCTCAATTTCGTATCGACAGTACAAAAAAAGTTAGAAATGTGTATTTTTTCCCAGTTCAAAATAACAGGTACAGGTAAACGATCACACCAATAAGAATATCTCTTGTCAGGAAATAACAGGTACAGGTAAACGATCACACCAATAAGAATATCTCTTGTCAGGAACATGAGAGCCAAATAGAGTAATATATGTATTCTTCGGGATTTTCTTTGTGCTTAAAAGCTTTTGGACTATGGTTTCATGAACCCCAAATATATCAACATCAAAATTCCTAATCCATTTTTCAGGTATAAAGGTTCCCGAATATTCTCATATTTGACTAGCGAGGTGCACGTCTACATACGGTCTTGTAGAGCATTTCGAGGACGAAATAACATGTTCACACAATACATTAAACAGCGAGTCCACATTCTTGCTCGCTCGCTCACAGAATTGCTAAAGAAAAGTTGATTTTCAAAGGACGATAACCCCACTGTTGCGTCTGTTCTCAAGCGATAACTGTAGTACAGCAATGGAATGCGCCGGTCACGTCGAAATTTCCCACCCGAATTTCAGTCCCTCCAATGATGGGGGGGGGGGGGGGGGGTTCGATGGTATTTTTTTAGATTTTGGGTGTTAAAAATATGAACTTTAAATGCATTTTAGAATACAAAAATTCTCCCAAAAGTCGGAAGGGATAAAACGCCAATAAAATTGCGGAATGCAATAATCTAAACTTTGAGATAATTTTGTCGCAAGGAACCCACATTTAGGGGGCCTTTAATTGGACTTACAAAAAGTCCGCGATATAGGGGTTGGGGTAGAAGCGCCTCCTTGATCCTCTACACGTTAACATAGGATCCCTTTATAACGAGCTATTTTGCAGGGGTTTTTTTAAGGGGAATTTTAAATCTACAATTTTGCATGCCTCTATCCGTTATCTTACAGGATTGATTGCGCAAAATTAATAGCTGCCCAAATTGCAGTCGACAGTCGACAGTCGCTTCGTTTCTCAGTCGTTTTCGAACTGCGGATTGGCCGAAAAAAGTTGGACGAGTTCCCCTGATATGATCATCTATGACGTCTCAAACTTTGCAATAGCCTTTTTACAAAGAAATATAATATATAAAAAATTAATCTATGGACACACTTTTTCTTCTTTAACAAATTTCATAGCAAGCAGTATCACTAAAATGATTTTAAAACATTAAAATTATCTGTATACTTTGTTTATAAGTGAAACATAAAAAGGCAAGAATTGTTTTAATTGCCAGTTGCTAAACAGTACTAAATATTTTACTGTCCATTTAGTTTTGAGCAAAGAATTATATGACGTCACGAAAAAAAGCTGAAGATGACAAGAAATTTGTTACGTTGTCTCAAATTTGATGCTGTCAAGGCGTTGTGTAGTTTGGTACGCTTGAGAAATTATAGCTTACTTCAGTCCGAACAATATTGACTGAAGAAACTATAGACTTATAGTATAGGCGCAGTTACGTTTGTGTATAGAGAATATACATGTATGGCTGCCTGAGCTAGCTGCGCAGATAGACATTTCGACAGACGATAGACTTGGTGAAAACGTTCGTTGTCAGGCCAAGTATAAAGGATACTTTAAACGTTTCCTTTCGAGCACCTCAAAATCCAGGAGGAAGAAATGGCATCGCATATGGAAGATGAGCAGAGTTTGAAGGAGTGCGAGGCGTATGTTCAGAAGCACAACATCCAGCAACTGCTGAAAGATTCAATCGTGCAGCTCTGCATCCATCGCCCTGAGGAGCCGGTCAACTTTTTGTGGGAGTACTTTGGAAAACTGAACACGGTAAATTAATATAGAAAGAGTAGGCTATTACTATTAGAAGACCATTTGAAGGGTAGATTATGATAGTGACATTGATATGGGGTGTGATGAGAATGATGAAGCAGATGAGATAGGACATGTGATGATGTAGCAGATGAGACATGTGATGATGTCTGCCATGTCTGCTGATGAATGATTCATCATCATTAACAACAATATTAAAATATTACATAACCTAGGTATGTGCAAATGCAACGGTACCGCGAGCGCCGAGTACGGCGAGAAGGCTTGTTCACATTCTGTTCGCAAGTGACATCGCCTCTGCATACATCCCAATTGAAAATCAGCTCTCTCGAGCGAGCGCAAATCGGCGCAACTTTCTCGAGACCGTATTTGAGTAGCCCAGATTCTGCACTTTCGATACATGTAAGTTTCAATGTGGACATCCACCATCCAGAAATTGATATCATCGCTTGAAATTTTAGAAAAGTTTTGGCCGTTTTCATCATCGAATTTCATCAGTAAAATGAGTAAAATATTTATTAAAACAGTGAACATAACTTTTGTTAATTATCAAAGTATGAAATGATTCATTTTGACTAGATTCTAGACATGCGCCAGCTTTCAAATAGGTCACGCAGGAAACTCTTGCACAGCGGGTCTGTCAGAAGCCAGGCCGCCGGTAACTCAAAGGAGCTCCAACGCGCAGCGTTGGAGCTCCAGGTACCACTCCCGGGTACATTTCTGTAAAATAGTTGGTATTTTCTGTCGCATGTACTAAAGGTATGGGGGGGAAAACAAGATAAATATTTTAAATACTTGCTTTCAAATTCAGCCCTTAAAAATCTCACTCCTACCTCAAATGGCCGTTAGGAAGAACTTTTGATATTTACAGCAAAATCCAAAGTCAAAATCTTGTCCAAAACCGGAGAAATCCCCGCCGATTTGTTTCGCGATCGCGTGTTGTTTACAAACTGCCGATGTCTTAGACTAAAATCGGCCAATATAATTTTTGTCCACGAAGAAACTCGGGATCGCAAGCGCACATCGATCTTTACGATCGCGCACACAGAAAATCGGAACTTTTCCGTGTACGCCATAGGGACCGAATTTTTGAGGACAAAACTCTTTTGGGGAGATGTCAGCGCCCGCGGCGACCAGGAAATGTACACAATGACTCCGATAGCTCGTTTCGCAGGAATCAACAGTAAATTACGGATTTCATTTTTGGAAATATCTTTTCCAACATTGGTGAGTTGAATTTATTGTATTTCTTGGATATTTTGGGGTCGGCTTTTGAAAATTAAATGTCGATTTTGAGTGAATATTGGTGACTTTTGTGCAGTGGTGTTTTAAAAAGATGAGGTGTATGACTGCCTACATTATACACACGAAGTATAGGAATGTACCTATGAGTGCCAGGTACAACTATCCAAAGTCGACCTAGCCCATTTTATGGCTAATTGCATCGCTTAATTTCGGCAGGTAAGATAGAAATTTGTACTTACACTTTAAGAGAATTACTGTAACTATGTAGCAGGCTCTTTGATTTTACGATTTAACGATTGTTTCGATGAAAAAAATGGAATTTCCTCGCCGAGCTGATCTTTTCCCCGTACTGTACCGTCGATTCAAATGACTCGATCGCACTGTGTGTATGTACGTATATACAGTACGTCGCTGACTGGATCACACAGTGCGATCGAGTCATTTGAATCGACGGTACAGTACGGGGAAAAGATCGGCTCTGCGAGGAAATTCCATTTTTTTCATCGAAACAATCGTTAAATCGTAAAATGAAGGAGCCTGCTACATAGTTACAGTAATTTTCTTGAAGTGTAAGTACAAATTTCTATCTTATCTGCCGAAATTAAACGATGCAATTAGCCATAAAATGGGCGAGGTCGACTTTGGATAGTTGTACCTGGAGTTAGGCCGCCGGGTGCGCCGGGCCAAGAGCTGGCGCTCGGTCGATGATACCCCGCCAGTGGTCTGGCTTCTGACAGACCGCTGGACGTGGTGGGCGCGGCAGAGATGGCGCATGTGACACTGGTCAAATGTTTTTGTCGTGAATTATGATTTATGAATCAAACATATCCGCATTTCTATGAATTTGACTGTCATTATACTTTCTTTTCAAATATGATTATGTAATTCTTGGGGGAAAAATAAATTTCAACTTTCTCTTCAATCTGAATTCAATTGATTAAAAATCAAATTGATGAATATTTTTATTAATTATTCTAATTTAAAATTTTTTTAAAGAATTATTTTCAGCTTTTATTTTGTGTTTGTTAAATCATTATAAATTAAAAGGCACCCTGAATCAAACTCTATTTTAATGTGTTTTTTTATACATAATATTCTTCGTTTTCTACAAATACAATTGTAACAAATATTTTCCATATTTCGCATAACATAAGTTAATTAGCATAAATCAATATACTTACTGTTAAGAAAGTAACTAATTAGTAGCTGCTCCAGGCTCAATTTCAGCTTTCCATTGATACCTAGATCACTTCAAAAGTCTCAGAAATAGAGAAGTTATGCGTGTGTTTATAGTGTGACATGAAATTCCCTCCATATTGGTCACACATTTTTTCATGCCCTCCATTGGTTTTACATTAAGACAGTGGCCGGAAATATGGTTGAAATGACAGGACTTAAATTATCATAACTTTTTAGTTACTTGACCAATTTGAAAGTTGTTAGTGTCATTGGAAAGGTCTCTTAAAGAGCTTTCCTATGATACTATTTGTATCAAGATGTATGCAGTTCAATTTTTTTTGTCACATAGCTACATAACCTGTTAACTGCACTTGTCTTAAGTCAATAACAATGTGCACTGTCTGAGACTGAGAACATGGAGATAGAAAGAGACTGGTGAAGGGTGACTGGCGTCTGGGAAATGGTCTTTACTTTACTTTACTTTAATCCAGTTAATCCCACAATGATATCCTAGGCCTACATGATATAGGACGAATGCCTGATCATCGATCGTAGCTTGTCGTATCATGTGATTATTTTCCATGTCTTACCAAGTCGATTATGTGTGGGAAAGGACAAAAATGTGTGTAGATATTGACTCATACAGCCGGATCCGGGCTAACTCGGCACTAGGGCGAACTCAGCACTGCGGGAAAAGTGAAGACGAGTTAGCCCGGAGAGGTTGAATCGATCATGAAGTACCAATCCATAAGGTTTTGTTTTGATTAGGCCTACTAAATACTACTAGGCCTACATGTAGAATACATTTTTTAACAATTCTTTTGATAGAATTGTATGAAATACCTACTTTTTGAAGATAATCTTGCAATTTTCTTGAGCTAATATCATATAAAAGTGACATTTTGGGCAGTTTAATCACTCACAGCTCGCATTATGATATTCGCAATCGCTGTGCGTTGCATAACTCAGTGACTGTGTTTGGTACTCGGACTCGTATCTGGAGACATATTTTGATGAAGTAATTACTGCGAAATTCCACAGATCTTAATCATGTCTGAAACATACTAAACTAACAACTCATTACAT
The DNA here is from genome assembly GCA_025617745.1 of Heliocidaris erythrogramma. NCBI lineage: Eukaryota > Metazoa > Echinodermata > Echinoidea > Camarodonta > Echinometridae > Heliocidaris > Heliocidaris erythrogramma. The sequence continues at coordinate 2,077,392 of CM046857.1, read as the reverse complement.
GTTAATAAGTTCCAAATTCATGATGGATAAAACAAATTTACAGAGTTTTCCAGTAATTTGCAGATTTGCAAAATGTGTGTCCAACTCATCGCTCCAAATACCGTACCAAACACAGTGCATGCTACGGCCCACGCACAGCGATTCGGAGCAGTGTTGTGTGATTAAATTGCCTAAAAATGTCACTTTTATATCCTGTTAGCTCAAGAAAATTACAAGCTTATCTTCAAAGTGAGTATTTCATACAATTCTATAAAAAAAAATGGTTAATAAACATATTTTTAGCTAGTAATCACAACAAAACCTTACAGATTGGTATTTCATGATCAATTTAAACCGTCCGGGCTAACTCGGCCTCACGTTTCTGGTAGTGCCGAGTTCACCTTAGTGCCGAGTTAGCCCGACTATTCCACAAATCCACAATTCTGTTACTGTTCAAAGAAATGATTCCTCAAATCAAGCCAAGAATACCGTTTGTCCAGTTTCATTTTGTGGCCTCTGGACCTCCTGTGTGCCAAGTGAAAAAAAATCGTGTTGAGTGTCATACACTCCCATTAAATACTTCAAAACAAATGTATCACCCCTTCTTTGCCTGTGAGCAAGAGTTGGTAATCTGAGTTTCATGAGACGTTCGCGATAAGACATACATGTATTTCTAAATCCTGGAATCATTTTTGTTGCCCGCCTCTCTGCACACTCTCCAGTTTCCTCTGCTCACCTACTTTATATGAAAAATTTATATGGTGACCATTCTGCCTGACCAAATTCTAAAATGGGTGTAATAAGACCCTTAATCCTTAAGCAAAAACATCATTGTATCTGCATCAAAATTCGCAAATGTCTTCTAAAGCCTCGGTCACAAATACCATTAAGAACTGCTATGAACGCCGTACGAACGATTTTTAGACCATTTCGTAAGATCTTCTCTTCTCTTCTGCTAATCAGTCATGTCAATGTGACCTGGCTTTGCCCTTGCTAGCTATACATGTAGCTAGCGCTCACAAGCGCAGTGGCTAGCGCTAGCTCCCGCGGCTTTAGAACTTGATTTTATTGCACTTCTTCCTAAAAAACATCACATCATCGTTACTGTATTTTAGCTGTCAAACTTTCAAACTTAGACAATGGTGGAAGGTGATGGTGGATACGGAGATTTACTGAAAGGGAAAGGACATAAAAGACGGAAGATTTCAAGGACCGAGAAAGTTGAAAGAGCACGATGTCGTGCAATACAGAAGTTGGGGGATGAGCAGGCCGCTGATGTGTTAGCGGTTTTTTGGAAGGCGAGTGACGGGGGAGACATAGGGGGACGGGGGACACACGGGGGAGATAGCATCATTACACAAAATAGCACTTTCATTTAGAATCAATATTAATTTTACTACAATACTAATACAGGGTGTATCATAACAGCATGAAACAATATCAATAATAGAATAATTACAACAACAATGAATTTGAGAAAAATACATGACTTATAGCATTTTTTACAAGAACGTGGGACACAATTGAATGTTGAAAAAAATCACACCAAAATAATTTCCCACTTTTTGGTAACCCAGGGTACAGCCCTAAAAAAAAAATAATTCAACAAAATGGCCGATTTTTATTTGTTACCCCAGGGGACTTATCACATGTATACACCTGTATTTCTAGAGGCAGTGTTATGACGTGTCTGTGTAAGTGTGCAATCCTAGTAGCAGAAGAAAAAATGTTTTTAAAAAAGATACATGGATGTACATGTACATACAGTGTAGGGCTGCACGATATGACGATAATATTGAAATATTGCGATATTGAAATGCTTATGAATATTCGATATTGAATTTTTCCAATATACAATATCGCCTTAAAGCGATATTTCAAAAAATATCGTCGATATGGGTACACTTGTGAGTTTTAGAAATGATTAAGGAAATAAAATGTCATAAACAAACATGAAAGAGATCATGAAGGATCTGTGCAGTATTTTGACAAAGAGAAGGATGCAAGCAAAGTCACGATGGTATCCACTAGCATGCCTAGGGCGCGAATACAGACTGTGCTTCATGGAGACGGGTACAATATACTGAACGAGCTTGGATCAAACTACGGTAAGCTTTGCAACAACAAAAATACCACACGAGCAACAACGCAAAATTGGTACCCAGAACAACACACAGAGATTATGTTTTTTGAGGAGTTTTGACATAAAGATGTACTCAGGAATGGACAGTCACTATGAGACATTATAATGTTTTTGACCGGAGAGGGCGAACTCATAAATAAATAAATATGAGCAGCCCCGAGTATTTAGGTTACAAAGGTATATTATTCATGACTTTGAGTCTGTGCTGCAAAGTGTGACTTTTCCATTACATCCCACAATTTTAGAGCGATGAATATATTGTTCAAAGTGATGTATATAATTTTATGTTCATATGAATCAGAATGTTTAATTCACTTTAAATACAATGTTGATGCAGAATGGGTGGTGACTGGGCAGGAAACCGTCTTGAGTTATGCTGAATTTCAGGCGACTGGAATGTGCATTTTTGGATGGTGATGATATATCACCTTATCAACGATACTGAAGCTGATGATTATCGAATAACTCAAAATGCGATATGTGCAGCCCTACATGTAGATGTACACGTACATGTACCCTGATATAAAGAAGTAGACTAAGCTTCAAAATGTCACCTTTTAAAGATTGGTCACAACCGGCCGTGCACCTCCGTGCGTGTGGTCTGCGACGGATTTCGCAGAAAATCCTTGCGTCGCATGCACGGGTTTGCACCTTTTTACCAAGCACTGTAGGAGCATGCAGGACACACAAGGAGGCAGTTGGACATGTCAAACAATCTCTGCGTGTGGCTATGTGTTCTGATGAACGCACGTGACACACGCAGCCATCGTTCTTCCTGCATGTGCTTCTTTCGACCATCGCACGGCCTCCTTGCGGAGGTCTCACAAAGCCCATGGCCCCATACGGAGCCGTGACATGTCGCGCGTCGGTTGCACGTAATATGGGGCTGTACATGTACATTCGCTGCAAGAGTTCTTGCAGGTAAGAGGGAGTATGTTAATGATGAGGGTGCAAGACCCCCAAGGGGAGGTGCAGAGAGGTGGTGCATGACTGGTTTTGATCATTACAAAAGAAGGACGTACGAATCGCATGCGTTGGCCCTTAGCCGATCGCAGTTGCAGACACGCACGATCAGTTGTGACCATAGCATTACATTTAATGTATGTCAAGAATCCTGAATTTTGAGGAAAATTATGACTTTGCAGATATACACATGGGGCACTTTTATTTTGTTGGTGTGTGTTTTATTTATTTTATGTTTGTTGTTTGTTTGTGTTGCAAAGTTAAAGTGGCATGGCAGTCATAATATTTTTTTGGTCAAATTTTGATCTTTCTTTTGTTTGTATTTGTGCTCTTCAGAGTTTTTGAAGCAATTTAAAGCAATCATTACATCTAGGAATACCAGTACAATTTTTTTGGTGTTCATTTTCAATTAAAATCTTTAGGTTTAAACAAAGCGACATGGATACATGTACAACAAATATGATGTATAATTTAACACTTTGTTTTCATTTTGGAAATCCAAAACTGGTTCAAAAGAATTTTAAAATGTTTGCTGAATTAAGTCACCCAATAGTGGTACTGTAACAAGTGTACAAATGTACATGTACATGTATCAGGGGGTCATTATCGCCCATTTGTCCAACAAACTTGTATGAGATTCTTTTATTCTTTGTTGCGTGTGTAATACATGCCAAGCTCAATTTTTTTCTGTTCACCCCTAATTCTGTTTGGGGGGGGGGGGGGGATAACAGCTGAAATCTAAGTTTCAAATGTTGAAGCTGGAAATACTGTACATGTCTACTTGAGTTTAGGGTGCAGTAATTTGAGCCATCAAAGTAGTGATACACATGTCATGGTTGTATTTGAAGTAATGCAAGTACTGGTATATGAATGGTTACAGACTTAGATGAACACATAAAACATGTGTCAGAATAGCGAAGCGGTATTGGCAGCCTGGGTTTTAGGGTATTACTATGTAACCAGTGCAAAATGGACAGTCAACCACTTTTTGTGATACAATATTTATAGTGCATGACAACCTGTGATGTAAGGGTAGGGTATTAAATGTACATTGTACATTGTATTTGTTTGTTTGTGTATGTGAAGATGATTTGGATCTTCATCTTATTTGTTGGTTGGTGTATCGTCTATCAGCAACACGGCAATTACCACAACTAGTTAGCTGTACGTTGTATGTAGTGTACATGTAAATTGAATTATATCAATTAATCATCATACATACATGTACATATATACATTGCAGGTGCACCAATAATTCTTATGAGGCTTAGAATTTTTGGAATTCCTCTCGATTTATCATTTTTTAAAGGCATTTTCCAAATGAATATTTTGTATTATAAACAAAATATAATGGGGCTGATATTTCAATGTCTCTGAAAGATCTTTAAAATTTCAAGCAATACATTTATTTGCCAAAGAGCATTTTAGGGGAAGTTTGGTAGCCTAACACATTTTGAGAAAATTTTCTTCCAGATGTATATGTTTGTACAGTGGTATGGCTAACACTACATGTACCTACATACATATAACGCAAGGCATGGCAACAGACAATGCTCAATGAGCATGTGAAAGCAACACCTCCATGTACACTGTACATGAAATGAACTGTACATGTAGGCTTACATGTACCAGTACATTTTATTTGATAGATGGGGTTCTCTTTGTGTTAAAGCAAGTTATTTTTATCATACAAATATCAGACCAACACAAAATGCACAATGCACACAGGTGAGCATGCGTACATGTATGCTACGTTGTACATGTACGGTGTTGGCCTCTAGACATTATTTTGCTATGTTATACAAGTACATGGTACAGACCTCTAAATGTACATGTATGTTATGTTACCTGTCTTGTTTACTGTGGACTCATATATAAAGCCTATGGACTTAAATGGACAGCAAATGTTCTGAACCTACATTAACCCTTTCAGGACAGGAATTATTCAAGGGCTAAATTGATCACATTTCGTTCTTCAAATTGGCAACAATAATATTTCTCTTTTTATAGTGCTACATGGTTCTATTATAAGAAGTAATGTCTTTGAGAACAATATACATGGTTAAGAATTTTGTCTAGAAGTTGAAAAATTTGCCAATTTTGATGAAAAACAATGACTTTGAACCTCCCAATATGTTGCCAATTTAAGGATTTCAAAGCTTATTCTCCTTTTCAAAATTCCTGGCATCAAACGCAATATGGTCATGCAATAAAAATATGTGCAGAAATTTTTGCTCTTTCTACTCGTGCATCTGGTATATTTTTTAGAGCTCCGAATAAAAAGTTGTTGAGCCAAACCTCAAAATGTGGTCAATTGTCTTGAAAGGGTTAATAGGGGTTTTCCAGAGTCATTTCAGGATTATGAAGGGGTTATAAATGATACACTAAATCCAATGAAATTCTGGAAATGGGGGCCAAAAATGTTTTGACAAGCTGAAGCAAGTTACATCCGAAGCAAAAAAAAAATTAACATGAAAATGATGAAATAGATTGATGATTCGAATATTTATATAATGAACAAATTTACATTGTATATCATTTCCCAGCACTATTGAAAAATTACGTATGCATGTTGCAAACATGCTGATACTACCTTTGTATCTAGATGGATGCAGGCACATACACATGTAAGATCTCATGTTTCATCTCATCTGCATCACTGTGCATTAGGAATACAGTGTACATGAGCTTTGAGCATTTGATATCACCCTACATGGTCTTATGCACAGAATCGACATGATGAATTAGTAATGGACTGTTAAGACATACATGTACATGTACTCTTGGCGGTTTCCATGTGCATTATTTGCGTCATAGTTTGGATAAACTGGATTTGATGGCGTTACCAAATCCGAAGGGGGGGGGGGGGGGGCGGGGGGAACTCATGTACACCTGGAACATGTTGCGGAACCTGGAACAGAGAAGAAATAATCCATGAAAAGGATTGCTTATCAAATCCCCTCATATTTTATGCTATGGTAACAACTGATCGTGCGTCTCCACAGCTGCGATCGGCTGTGGGCCAGCTCCTGCGATTCGTACGTCCTTCTGTTGTGATGGTCACAACCACTCGTGCACCTCTCTGCACCTCCTCTTGGGCATCTTGCATCCTCCTTATTAACATATTCCTTCTTACATGTACCTGCAAGAACTCTGTAGGCGAACGTACAGCCCCGTAGAGTTACGTGCAACCGACATGCAACCAACGCGCGACATAACATGTCACGGCTCCGTATTGAGCCATGGGCTTTGTGAGACCTCCGTAAGGAGCCCGTGCGATGGTCGCAAGAAGCACGTGCAGGAAGTATGATGGCTGAGCGTGTCACGTGCGTTCATCACAACACGTAGCCACATGCAGAGCTTGTTGGACATGTCCAACAGCCTCCTGGCGTGTCCTGCGTGCTCCTACGTGCTTGGAATAAACGTGCAGACTTGATTTCTACGAAATCTTTCGTAAACCAGACGCACGGAGGTGCACAACCTGTTGTGACAAACCTTTAAATTATGTTGTGAAATAACTGAAACATTTGGACCAAACATTTATAGTGACTTGAGGGTGTAGTTCCATAAAACATCAGTGTGCACTGTGCAGTGCATGTGACTTTTAGAAAGATTGAGTCAATTTTTTTTCATTTTGGTGAGTAACAATTTCTATACTACATGTACATGTACATGTACTACTTAATCAACCTTTTCCAAGTGCTTCCAGATATACGCACAAGTATTGTTTCAAGATTACACAATGTGATTCCAGATATGTGTACATGTAGTTTCTTCCACAATGTGATTCCGGATATGTACATGTACATGTAGTTTCTTTCACAATTTGACCACATGACCAGAACGCAACTTTAATTTTTAAAGTGGAAGTCCACATCAAGTCGGATTTAAATATAGAGAAAGTAGTAGAAATCAATTAAAAGATGAGGAACATCTAATAAAGGAACATCTGATCAAGTGCAGTTTCTTAAATTGAATAAGTTTGAGTAAGGACAAATTGGCTACTTGAATACAAATTCAAATCTCAGCTTTTTCATTTTTATGCATGCTCTTAAAGTGGAAGTCCACCCTCATTTCAAAAGAAGCAGAAAAAAATAAACAGTTTACTGAAGATGTGAGCAAAAATATAAAAGTTATGAACTCTTGAAGTGGTTATCAATCAAACACATATTGGCAGCCCCGTGACATATCTTTGGAGCTCCTCTCCCATTTGCCCTGTCCCCCCAAATCATTAGTTTACATACTACACTAAAGGAAAAAAGAAACTTATAAAAGTTCAAGAGATCACCAAATTAAATTCTCTGCATGGAAATGTACCAAATTTGGATATAATGTTGATTCAATGCATGGCTTTAAATGACAGTCAATAACAAAAAGTTTTCTTCAATGCCACAAAAGAAATGTGCACTGAAACAAAGGACTCTCTAATCCCAAAGTCACAAAGATAAACTGCAGTCTTGTACACCATATGCATGTCAATGAATGAAACAAAAGAATTTCAAAAGGGATTCGCAAGTTCATATCCAAACAGATTAATAGCCAGTATGTCCACCTCTAGCTTGCTGGCAAGCTGTACACCGTCTTCGCATGCTTCCGATCAGATTCGCGATGGTAGCCTGGGGAACATTGTTCCATTCCTCTTGCAGTGCTGCAATGAGCGTCTCCCTATTGATGGGTTGATTGTCACGCCTTGACACACGTCGACCAAGCTCTTCCCAGAGATGTTCAATTGGGGAAAGGTCTGGTGAACGGGCGAACCATGGCAGAACATCAATATCCTCTTGCTCGAGGGGTGCAAATCCCTTTTGAAATTCTTTTGTTTCATTCATTGACATGCATATGGTGTACAAGACTGCAGTTTATCTTTGTGACTTTGGGATTAGAGAGTCCTTTGTTTCAGTGCACATTTCTTTTGTGGCATTGAAGAAAACTTTTTGTTATTGACTGTCATTTAAAGCCATGCATTGAATCAACATTATATCCAAATTTGGTACATTTCCATGCAGAGAATTTAATTTGGTGATCTCTTGAACTTTTATAAGTTTCTTTTTTCCTTTAGTGTATAAAAGAAAATATTCTATCACACATGTACATGCCCCTTACATGTAGATATAATCACTGTTAAATGTTTTTACAGAAAAATATATATGACATAAATCTACATGTACATGTATGCCTTTATCAAAAACTAAGAAAATAAAAATTTGAAGTGAAAAATGAACAAAGGAAATGGGAGAGGAGCTCGCAAGATATGTCACAGAGTTGCCAATTTATGATTGAGTACAACTTCAAAAATTCGTATCTTTCTTGTACCTTATCGGATTTTGCTCAAAATTTGCTCAAACTTTCACTGATGATTTTTATGTTTCTTTTATTTTGTTTCTTTTATTCAAATCGACTTAATACCACTGGGTGGACTACCCAAATTAATTAAACCAGAATCTTTAGAGCTGTTGATTTTTTTTTGTTTTAAACACTTTAAACCAATAAATATGTATTTGTATGGTACAATATTATGTGCCTACATGTATATATACCTGTATATATACATGTACGTATTGTTTGTTTTATAGAACAAGAAATCATTAAAAGATGAGCTGTAGAGAATTCAGGCAAAAAGAAAAAACCTGTTTTTAAGAGGAGTGTTTTCATGTACATTATTTTTGTGTCATTTTCATCTGAATATTTTTGAGAATACACACCTTTTCTATTTTTTTTCTTTGACTGAGAGTTTGTGCCCCAAATAATTTGCTCTTCTGTTGTTACTAAAGACATGAATACATATATAGGTATAACATGTGCATGCCCATGTTTCTGAATCTGTATGTGTGTTGGACCATCCACTACAGCATGCAGAGCATCAATGCACCATTATTCTTCTCCAAGTCACAAGAGGGCGCTAGATAAGAAATCAACATCAAGATCCAAAAGGAAAGGGGCTTGAGGGGAAGCAGAAACTGCAAAATTGCAGATTGCAGGCAGATCCCAATTTAATTGAAAATTTTTGGCGTGGCCTGATTTGTCTGCTGTTGTTCATGCAATAGATGCAGTCACAAAGTGTGTCTGATTAAACAGCCTCAGGCATAGTGTATTTTCATGTACATGTACATGTACATGTAAGCAATGCTGGATAATTCTAGCAACTAGTAAACGGTACCTTGCATTATCTTGATCAGAGTAATTTTGCTCTGAATATCTTCAAAAGAGCTCAGGTAAAACCAAATTGCAAACAATAGAATGAAATTCACTTTAAGGAATGTCACTTCTATAATTTTTATTATTATTAAATAGCACTATAAACATTAAAAAAAATCTATTGTAAGTTTTTTTTTCCATTGTCAAATTAGAAATTTGTTTAAATGTGGCAATTTTTTTCAATATGGCAATTTATAATGATTGTGCTTGTATTAATTTTTTAATGTACAGATTGTTTAGACTGATTTGTATTTGCCTTTTGAGTTGTAATTTTTTTTTTCATACAGGAGTTCGATTTTAGTTGTACTATTTTTTTTTCCACAGGAGTTTTTTTTTTTCCATAGAGAAAATGAGATACCCCTTGGGTTGATTTGATTTCAATTTTTGGTTAGTAATTTCCAAAGCTTTCCAAAGCTGAATTTCTCTGCTCATGTGAATATTTTTTTTATGGATTAAGTTGATTTTTTTTTCAAAACTCAGTACAGAAATCTGCATAAAAGCACTTTTAAAAAGTAAAATCAGAATTTGAAAGTCAGGAAATAGAATATGTAATATTTTCCACGATAAAAGAAAGCTGATTTAGAATTGTTCTAAAGATTATTCTACAGTTGCATTCAAATGCTTTTTTTATTTGTAATTGTATGACATTGACTTACACAGGTTGACAAGCATTTCTCTAACTCCTTTCCAAAACATGTCATGAAAAAAAAATCAGATTCTTATTTTGTTAGAATAAAAAGTAGTTGCATTAATTTCATAGAATAATATGTGGCTTTAGAGGAAATATGGTTTTCTTTTGCATATTTTTTTTCTATACAGTGTAGGTTGCCTTTTGCCTGTAATATATTTCAAACATACCATTTGTTAAGAGCTAGAAAGACGTAATAACTCTTGGCAAAATGATGTACTGTAAACGCAGTTATTTTCGCGCGATTAAAACATATTCACGGTTTCTTAAATTCGCGCTGCACAATTACACGCTCGTATGTACACCCACTCCATTTATTGATTGACACACACGCGGTCCATTTAAATGCATATGGCATGCGCAAAAAATGAATTGGGACACACACACACACACATATTAATGTGCTGAAGCGCGTAATTCAACCCGCATAGGAAATCAGGCTAATAATTTCGCGAGTACTAGAAAATAGCGCGAAATCCGCGAAAATTAATGTACTGCGAATATTTCTGCATAAAACAGTAAATTAATGTACTCCTTGCTCGCAGCAGATACATTGTGGTATACATATATATCAGGTACATATTTGATCTACCCCTAGTCTAAAATGGTGCCCTGTCAGGAAAGTAGAAGCATGAATTCACATGGTGTTTTCTTCAAATACAAGACATGGGAGCAAAGGAGAGCAAGAAGTGTCGCTCATTAGCTATGCCGTCATAATCACCTGTCATAATGAAGCATTGATTGTGCCGCAGCCAATAGTAGCACATCAAGATATGATCCCATTTTAGATCATTAGATGAGAAGAAAGAGAGAGAGATAGAGAGAGAAAGAGAGAATGAGGGCAAGCGAGCAGAGAGAGGGAGAGAAATAGATGAAAGAGAAGGAGAGCTAAATGAGAGAGGATGTGAGAAATGAGAGTGTATTTAGCAATTTAGTCCAGTTCATCAGCATATTTGCATTATGTATTTATTTGAGCTTCCAAGATGGATGTTATAGTTGCCCATTGTGCATGCATGCTGGCATCACAACACACAAAATACACAGGGTACACACTCCTCTCCCACACACACAAAACACACACATGTACACACAACTGACTGCAAACACATACTGGGCATTGATCACTTGCAAGCTCCCAAATGCATGGGCTCTATCATGCAACCGTGGCGTCTCGTCTTCAGTGTTGTCCGCCGGCGAAAGAGGGAATAAGAAAACCTGCAGCGTCCCTCGCCAAAGAGCAGGCCTCGCATGCATAATGCCAACATCACCCCACCGTACCCTGCCACTTTGCTCTAAACTCAGCAGCTGCAGTCTTGCGTAGCGAGCAGTGATCACCCCTCGTCGCCTGCTATCCGACTCTGTGCTGTCCGAACTCAGAACTCAAAACGTGCGCAACTTAACTTAACCACCATGCAGAACCAGTCTGAGTGTCTTTAATCTCTTCGTCTGAGATCCATCTCTTCTGATCTTCCTTCATTCCATCTGCTCTTTCCAGTTCTACCATATTTGCTTCATTCATTTCACTATTTTTCATTCCAACCCATTCTTCAGCAATTATGGTGCTCATCCGACCTCTCTGGGATTTAAATTGGAGGATAATCTGTGAATCATGAACGTGTGCTTTGAGGAGAAATATGTTTTCAAATCAGCCTTGATTGCAGGGATTTGAGCTTGGCCAATCTGAGTGTACACTGCATGCTCCAAGGGAGTGCTCTAACATTGGGCAGAGCCCCTAATTGAGTTAGAGTGCTAAGTGTTTTCCTAAACACTCTGTCACACGAAAACCAAATAAACTTCAAGGACCAACATTCTTACTGTTGGTGTAATTATACATTGTAAAGATGAGCTTCATAAAGTCAGCCATAAATCGCAGGAGAAAATCTTCCAATGGCGGCACGCCTGCCGAGACAGTAAGTTTTGAAGTTTTGAACCAACAGGTGGATTGAAATTCTTGTGTAGGAGGAGGCCTTTTGTGTTTAAATTGACTATCTTTGGAATTTCTTCCCCAACTTCTGTTTTTGAAATTTCATGAATGTGAAGTTCAAAGAGTTATTCTTGCTTCGAAATTACTTATACTATCTGCTATGCTCAGTAGGCAGTACTTGTTGAAAGTTAGAGTCGTTGCTACAAAATGTGATTTTATTTTTGGCCCACTTAACAATTGGGCACTCACCTACACATACATGTATGGATGGGGCATTTTCCTCTCTGCCTGAGGGTTTGAATGTAAAAGGCATTGTCCCTCTCTGCCTGAGGGTTTGAATGTGAAAGGCATTGTCCCTCTCTGTCTCTCACAACTATTAATCTACATGTAGGCATACCTACGACATCTAAAATTTGATTTTTTTTTCTTCTAATACAGTCAAACCTGTCTGTAAAGACCGCCAAAGGGAAGTAAGAAAAGTGTTTCAAGGTGGCCTTTTTAGATTTTTTTTACTACACAAACAACTAGTGCCTTCGGGAGGGAGATACATACTGTACGTAGGTGACCAGTTTAGTTCTAAGGTGGCTTTCATAGGGGTGGCCCCTGTGACAGCTCCTTCTGGTAATGGCAATGTACATCTGTCTTAAGCAATATTTTAAAAAATTTAACTTGATTCTCAGTGCTTCTGCCAAACGTGTCTCTGCCAAACGTGTCTCTAGTCTTCTTCCATGCTGAACACTTATCGCCATACTGTTTTTATGGATAATTGTTCATAATTGCCACTAATTGAGGAAACTATGTTTGATTAGCCCAGTTCTAGCATGTCATTTTTCATCTCCTATAATGAATATGATGAGGGGAATACATTAAAGTGGATCTACATGTACATTATTCGTGTAATGTTGTCCTGTGCGAGGCAATGCTATCATTCCATATGGCTGTGAAATGTTGATCTTGTGTAGCAATTATATGAAATATAAATCCTCAAATGTGAACTACATGTATTGGGGCAAACTCCTGTCAGTTAATTACAATGTACTAAACACAATTTTTGTGGAACTTTTATGGAAGGAGACTTTAACATCACTACTTTTGGTCTTGCCCCATCCTTTATCTCCATATTAAGAAGAACAAAAATAAAAGCAATTGGAAGAAAATGGACTTCTCCTGTAGTAAACAATGGAGGCAGGACCAAAAAGTGAAGTAGTGATGTTAAAATGCTCTGTAAGAAGCTACAAGTAATGTAACTTTTTCTGACAACACTATTTAACTGTTCTGTTTAACACTCATGGGGATCTAGTGCAAATGACCCCTTTGCAAATTTTTATGACCTTTGTGGTGAAGGAAAACAATAGAGTTCTGCTGGAAGGATAGAATTCTTTTGTCAGGTAAATTAACCATAGTACACATACTTCATAACTTGTCACATTAGAAGAACAGATGTCAACCTACATGTACATGCATTTCAACTTTTGAAAAGCAGAGGAGTGATCGCATTTTCAAAATGTGATATTTTTTTTGACATGCAGGATGAATTGTGTAAAGTTTTTGATCCAGCAATAGGAACTGGAAGATACAACATTGTTTAAAATGCTGTCACTCCTCAGCCCTGAAAGGTTTTTGAAAAACTCTGGTTTTAGAGTACACTATTGTTGTACTATAGTTAAATACCTACTGGATATGTGCATGTACATGTATAGGTAATGTCTCTAATCATGGAACTCGATGGAAGTCTGTTACTTCAAAAGAAATGTGTGTACTTTACATGCATCGAAAAACATTAGAGTTGATGCTGCTTAAGTAATCCATAGGTTCTAATTAATGGAACCTGATATGGAGGGAATAATTGAATTCTGACATTTCAGCTGACATGGTTCATAGTTTGATGAATTAGCTTGATGAGGAAGCCCTAAATGTCCTAAACTAATGGGTTTTCCTGGATATGTTGACATTTTAACTGGCCCTCATACTTTGCCCTTTTGCTTTCTAAGTGACCGTGCACGGAGAAGCCTGGGCTGTCCCGGGATTGCCAATTTGAGTCGTTTATTGGCGAATCTGAGATGCAAATTCGACCTAAATTTTGCAGGTCTCGATGCGGCTCTTAATCATGCCGCAGTTTTTGTTGTACTCCATTAGCGTCAAAGAATAAACGTATGATAATGTGGATGGGCTGGAAATGCGTTTGCCCATCCCAGGGAGGGAAATATAGACTCGTATTCTCAGTTAAGATGAGGATGATGGCGTTGCAATGCATCCCATTTACTCTAATGAAATTGTAAGCTGATCTACGAGGTGCATAATATGGGTTTCGGGTATGGTTGTGGGCATCTGGCATGTAGATTTACCTGAGTTTGACTTTGAATCTCAGCTTTCCTGGGAATCTTGGCATTCTTAGAAATGTACATGCGCATCCACACATGGATTTGGTGTTTTACTAATCTCAGGGATCGTTTTCATGGCAGTAATACGAGGCATTGGTTGGCCTGTCAGCCTGACCATCAATAACCTTTTTATAAAGACAGATTAATCATGGCGTAAAGAATACAGGGTGTGCCAAAAATGACCTGAATTTTTCTTACGGCACTGTCATTAATTGTTGACACTGCGCAGATGCCTGTGCAATATTTGAGGATATGCGGGGGGACATTGAAAAGTTCACTTTATCAGTTTTAATTTTAGTACTAAATTTACATTCAGTGGCACATGTCCTCGCTCTGTGTGGTGTTAAAGATAAAGTTGAGTTTTGGTCATGCCAACATTGTGAAAGAAACTGTCTCAAATCAATTGGGAAAGGTTCATCATGTCTACTTAAGAATTATTGTATTCTGTAAGGTTTTGGAATCATCAAAATGATAAGAAAGTAACCCAGTCTCGCTGAAAAGCACATGCACTGTAGACAGAAATGGGTATATGGGACTGCACACACATGTGGCATGAATGTTTGGTGCAAACACTTCAGCTATTTCTTGTGAATATTTTGAATATGAGGCATTTGAAGAGTAATCCTCTTCGGAGGACATTAAAACTATGATTTTCGTCCAAACTGACATATAAGGAATGAGAAAGCTCATAAATCATTTTTCACCTTTCCCAGAACTCAACCTTCTCTTTAAAGGCCAAGTCCACCTTAATATCAAGTTGATTTGAATAAACAGAGTACAATTAAACAAGCATAACAGTAAAAATTTCACTGAAATCGGATGTAAAATAAGAAAGTTATGGCATTTTGAAGTTATGCATTATTTCATGAAACAGTGATATGCATAGCATGGGCGGTATGCAATGAGTGAACCGATGATGTCACACACTCACTTTTCCTTATGTATTTTATTACGGTACGGTATATGAAATTTCAAATATTTCAATTTTTATAGATGTGATATTAAAGAATCCCTTCCTTGTATGAAAATAAGTTACAATAATGATGATTTTACATGTTCCATATGGAGTCAAACCATGTTTTACATTATGGAAGCAAAAAAATGAAATATATGATATTTCATATAATAAAATACATAAGGAAAAGTGAGTGCATGACATCATCGGTTCACTCATTTGCATACCGCCCATGTTATGCATATCACTGTTTCATGAAATAATGTAAAACTTCATAATGCCATATAACTTTCTTATTGTACATCCGATTTCAGTGAAATTTTTACTGTTATGCTTGTTTAATTTTACTCTATTTATTCAAATCAACTTGATATTGAGGTGGACTTAGCCTTTAAGTGCTTACTGTATCCAGTGGATACTTAAAAGATACACAACATGCTACTAACATTAAAATGTGATATTGGTTGCACATGAACATTTTGTTTTATTCTCTAAAAGTTTACATCGCATGTACACAATTTCACTACATATATAGCTTTACTTTGTTCATACTTCCAGTTCAGAAAATTTAGATTTGTTTCTGACAACAAATGTTGTGTTAGGTAATATCTCTACATGAAATTTGACCAGAATTTTGTGATAGCTGAACAAATCTCTATCAAAGAAAAAAACTTTGAAAGAGATGTATATACATCTAAGTACAAGTCATGTGAAAATGTACTATTAAGTTACTATCTACTGTACTGACTAAGTTACTATCCACTGTATTGTCTAAGTTACTGTCTACTTTACTGACTATTAAGTGACTGTCTACTAAGCCTGAGTCATATCGAATATTTCATAATCCGGGATTCGACGGCTTTGATCCGGTCGAATACCGGTGCATCGATAAATGATGGGCGGTGAAAACAGAGTTGCACACAGTTGCACGCAGTGCATGCACCATGCACCGGTGACCGGTCCACTGGCATATGTATGGGGCTCTCGCTGCTCGACATTAACGATAGCCCGCACGGCGGACTAGCCAAAATCTTAAGTTTCTAGTCCGTATGGCTAGCCAAAATATCACTCTAGTGTCGCACGAAGCGATGCTCATTGTCGACAAATCCAACAATGATTCAAATTCAAAGAATTAATAATCTTACTTTGTCTTTGGAGAGCTGAATGGAACACGTTTGCTCGATGCAAAAAAAAAAACAATACGAAATAAACTTTTCGTCGCTCATGACTTCATTCGAGCTTCAGATCATTTCCAAGAAGTAATTGCCAATTTGATGAGAGTGTGATATAGTTATTGCGAAGTTGGAACACTCGTACTCATGCCCGTATTTATCATGTTCAATTATACAATTGTCAAATTGACAATGCAGAGAGAGTGCAAGAATATTATCGTAAACTTCAGTTCGTAACGACAAAACGATTTTTCCATAGAGAAAGCACAGGTAAAGCGCGACGTCCTCCGCGAGCGAATTAGCGAAAGTTAGCCAACAGTTTGAAGTCGCCTTCACGTTCTCTGCTAGTATGCTGTACGTTACGGAGTTTCTTTTTTTATTTGCTTTTTTCATGGTGGCGCATGGCTAGTCAAAAATCTGGCGGACTACAAATCGATGCACCGGTTTTGCCAAAACGAAATCGGGATTCGATGTCTTCTTCGAACACCGGCTAACCAATCGATTCGACTCAGGCTTACTGTCTACTGTAGTGACTATTAAAGTTACTATCTTCTGTAGGGACCCAGTTACATACTATCTACTGTACTGACAAAGTTACTATCTACTGTACTGACGAAGATACTATCTACTGTACTGAAAAAGTTACTATCTACTGTACTGATGAAGTTACTATCTACTGTAAGTGTGTCTAAGTTACTATCTAATGTACAAAGTTATTACATGTATCTGCTGTATTGACTAAGTTACACTGTACTATCTACTCTACTGAATAAGTTACTATGTACTGTAATGAATAAGTTGCTATCTACTGTTATGAATAAGTATTATCCACTGTGCTGAACTATCTTTTATACTGACTGAGTTACTATCTATTATACTGACTAAGTTACTATCTATTATACTGACTAAGTTACTATCTACTGTAGATAACAAACAGAGTATGAGGTCACTTGCACTGTGAAGGTTGTGATTTAGGAAACATTCAAATAGGAATGGAAGATGTTTTTTTTCTTCAAAACTTACAAGTATTCCCCCTCTTGGATTTTGGTGAAGGATATGGGTTTATTCATGTGCATGTACAACTACATACATGTATATATTTAATATTTTCTTGAATGTAGATTAAAAGAATTCCAAATATCAGTACTACATTAAAACTTATTCTAGGAGAGCTATTCCCTGGTCCATGAGCTACTACATGTATCCCCCAACAACTATCTCATAAACTATTGACCCCCCCCCCCCCCCCCCTCAGTACAATTATCCTGTGGACAACTTTTGACTGAACAGCTATGCCCTGGACAACTAGCCCTTCTCCCCCTCCCCCCCCCCCCCTCCCCCTTTCTTTCTCTCTTTCTCCTCTCTCTTAGAATGCTAAAAGAGATACATGTACGTTCCAATGTTCAGTGTAAAAGACGGCCAGTGAATGAAAGGCATATTTGCTAAACAAATATATATATGTGAAATGTATGATAATACATGTAGCTATTATGAGATAATGCCCGTTATGAGAACTTGTCGTCCTATTTGCACCATTGTTCGTTAGCATAATTACTTTTTTGGTACAGTATGTAATTGAAGAGAGTGGTCAATAAGTTTCTTTTAATTTTGCTCAAGCAAATAACCCATTTGCTGCATTATCAGCAACTTTAATAGCCCAGAATGGCTTTTTAGACATTTTCTCTCAAACTGCAGGTTCATTTTCAGAACTCATGATTACTTCAAGCATATACGGCTTAAAACCAGAAGGGCATTCATTCATATACTTTAACATTGAGTTAACGCCCATCTGGCTCTCAGAAGCTCGCCCTCATGGTGTACATTTCCCTTGTGTCATAATGCACATGTGGATTTTATTTTTGTACCATGTCATATTGTATCCTGCACAGGCAGTACGCCCGGCACGACCTTCTTTCTCTTGTCGGTTCATATCTCCTTTCAATTTGTGCAATTAAGGATCTAACTATATTTCAGTAAAACACTTGAGACTCTAGCGCCCTGTGAAAAATCTATAAGGTTGGCAACAATGCCAGCTTCACATGCAAGAAAGGTCTCATGACCTGGGCCCCATTTCATAAAACTTGTTATCAATGACAAGTTACAATAGTTGTTATAAGCTACTGAAATCCTTGAATCTGATTGGCTGAGAGCAAATTTGTCATAGAAATGATGCACTTGTTATTGATAACAAGTTTTATGAAATGGGGCCCAAATCATGTTACAAGTTATGGTTTCTTCCTTGTGTCAGGTAGTCTTTTTAATATAAATGGGATTTGATGTAAGTAATTAAGGATCCTTGTGGTGTAATAATTGATTATTAAGTTAACCATAATAGCATGGAAATGTGTTGGCCTACAGGTAAAATAATTTAGAATACATGTATATCAAGTAATTGTCTTCTTTTTTAGTATTTTGGACATTGTACTCTGTTGAGGAAAAAAGATACATGTACAGTGTACTGTGAACATGTAACATTGTTATCATGTAAAATGTACATGTACATGTACATACATAATGTACATTTGCTTGTTTTGTTTTCGTTTGTATTTTTTTTCTGTATACAGTATGTCTTTTGTTTGTGTTTTGTCAATTTGCCAGTCCAAAAATGTTTACTCTTATTAGTACTCCTTCTGAGAGAGCATTTTAAACTCCAATTTATTAAAATTTACATGTATTTTGTGTTCAGTCCGATTTGTACAATTATTTGTTGGGTTTGATATTCAATGTATTCAATGTTGCCTTTTATAATGTTTAGACAACTGCAGTCTCTGTGTAAGAAGTTTGCCCAAGACTTACAAACATTGGTATAAACTGGTCTTCTGTCCTGCATGGGTTGGGAGCCCTGCATTTCTGGGTCAAGTTGGGTGAATGACGTACATTGTTCTTGCGTCCGATGGACTTGTGTCGGTGTGCAGACCATCTGGGAATTGCGGTGAATCGCTTAATAGATTTTTCTTTTGCAAGTCATATAGTTTGGGTTATTTTGATATTTAGCTTTGTTCATTTCAAATGTCTAATTTTATAATGTGTTTTAATCTTAAGCCTGCTTCTGGTACAGAATTGGTTTATTTATTTCAACAGGCAGCTGGCATTTTGTCCATAGCCACAACTGAAAAATACACATTTATACCATGTAAATTCTGACAGTTGAAATGCAATTACCCATTAGGTGAATATTATGTTTGTAGAGCTAGATATTGTTGGCCCTTTGTGGAGAAAAGAAGCATTCAAAAATGTAAATAATAATGCATAATGAAAATGGTATACTGTATGTCTAAATTTTACTTCTTTGCCCTTTGTTATAAGTGTATACAGTGTACATGTATGTATTGTGAACTTCCATGTATAGCCAGGTGATTAGCTTTTGGAGATTCATTTAACTGCACTCCATACCCATAAAGTGTACATGTAGGCCAGTAGGGTTTTAATTAGGCCAGGCAAGCGGGCTAGTGGATTTGGAACCCTGCAGGCTATGCGTTAAGCACTCCAGATGGAGATATTGAGATTCAATCCATGAAATCCTTTTGATAAGGCCTCATTAGGTTGCCATGGTAACCACGCTGTTTCCCATGGCTGTCACTTTCACCTGCATTTGTGTTTGCACAAACAAGAGACAGGAGTGTATAGTGCAACAATATCGTGCAGGCATCGTCAGTGTGTTCATGTGCATACATTTAGATAGCAGAGCGCAATATTTGCATGATGGTTTTCACAAAGAACAAAATTGATCGGTGATTAGCGGCAAGTTTGCCGACCGACTCCCTTGTTGGGGGGAAAAAGCGCCGGGCGTTTACATGGCAAATACCGGACACCTGCCTCCGATTTGCATTCCTGACAGTGATGGCATACGTGATCTGCGGGTCGTTTTCCTCCTTGTTATGAACAGCTCGTTGGGTTTGTTATGAGCCGTTCGACTATGCTGTCGCTTGTGGAAGCAGCCGTCGCAGCTACCCACTTGCTCACTGCAGGGTGTCAAACGTGGGTCTGAGCCGTAATCGATGGCAGAGTCAGTTAATGGGATGCACTGTGCTTGTGCTAGATGTACTGTGTAGGCAATGGGGGCAGAGTGTGTCATAATGCCATATTGCAGTTGAAATTATCGATCAAGAGGTTTAAAGGTCTAATTGCATTTTGAACCAACTGCCTTGAAGCTTTTCTGAATGGTTGATTGTCAAGTGAATGGGAATAATTTTGTGTAATTTACGCTGTAGTCATCAAATTTCTTTATAAAAAAGGACTAAATCCTGTTGAAAATCAAGCACTATGAAAAATATTGTACACAGGTACATGGGACTACACAAACATGTCGCTTTTGAAATTTTTTAAAAACTTGTGTACCTTTTCTTGTCGTCATTGAGATGTGAGGCCATTTGAGAAGCAATGTTTCTCTTTTGACAGTACTGGGGCCTGTAACATATTGAGATACAATCAATCTTACGATCAATTGTAACTCTTCAGTACATGGTTTGCCATAGACTTACGATTGATATAAATCGTAAATATCAATCGTAAGATCAATTTCAAGCTTTATGTTACAGGGTCCTGCTGTGATATTAATGTACTCAACCTTATCTTTTACATGTATATTCTGTTAAATGCAAACTAAAGGTGTGTTGCAATCTTTAGTAGATGTGGACATACATGTAGGCCTTAGTACGAGAATGCTTACCTGTAAAAATGTATATCATTTCCATCACATCTCTGACATAAGAAGCTTTATAATAAAAAAAACCCCAACAAGTATGGTTTATATCTACATGTATGTTAACAGGCTTTTAATACGATATGCTGTACAATTGGCATTATCGTCATAAACTCAAGAGAAACCTGAACATACATGAAGACTTTTGAATTGCAAGATTGTGCAACATAATGCAAGGTGTAAGCTGCTTGAATGGTTGCAGAGGAGACAGAGGTGTGTCAAATGAAGAGAGATGAGAGAGAGGGAGAGAGAAAGAAAGAGAGGAGAGAGAGAGAGAGAGCGGGAGAGAGAGAGGGAGAGGGATAGAATTCAAAAGAGGCAGAGAGAGGGGAAAAAAGATGGAGAAAGAGTAAGAAAGAATAGAGAGAGAGAGAATATTAATAAGAAGGATGGAGAAAGAGAAACAAGCAAGCAAAGACGGAAAACAGGAATGAAAAGGGGAATGGAGAAAGAAAGAAAAAGGGTACAAATCATCTTGTATGCATGTCTCATATCTATAGATGATCATAAAAAGATGGTTCTCTTTTCAATTTCCCCCTTTTAAAACAAAACGCATTCCCTTTTGTTGCTTAAGAAAGAAAAAGTAAAATTAAATCAGATAAGGTTTCACTTTGAAATGACCATCTCCTCTCCGAAAAGGACTTGTTTACAGAGACAACATAGTGGATGTAGATTAAACGGCATCAGCCTTTCATCTTTTCATTCGCTCTACGCCTGGGGGAAGAAAAGTGCGAGTGTGTTGTAGCTTGGTGTCGTGAGCAGGGCGGGGAGGTACCTCGTTCTATGGTGGTCTACGTTTGAATGATCGGTATCAAAAATAGAAAAGAGGCGCCAGGGGCACTTCGCCCTGCTTCTGTCATATGGCGTGCATGTTTACATGTGCAGCGGGTCAGACGATTCAGGTTTCTGCTCGCATAGCCATTCACCTGTTTGTTCACTTTCTGCAAGTTCGATCACCTTGCCATGGATATGTTTTGTGGATTTGAAACAATTTCATTGTAAATATATTAAGACAGTCCCGCCTGTAACGACATTGCTTTTAGTAAAAGCAAAGTATGAGAGAAATAGATTAACCCTGTATTAAACTGAATGAGTTAACGCCCTTCTGGCTCCAAATAGACGATATGAAGATTGCTCTCTACAGCTGTGAAATACCCCAAACCAAGTGTTTTGAAATTGATAGTTTTCCATATATTTGTTACAAATTCTGATAAAAAGAATAACCTTTTCTGAAAGGAATTACTGTCTTAAAAGCAATGTCTACCATATGTTTGTATTATATAATATCATCCTCCCTTTGACTACTGCCTGTGAAGGACAGTAAAAAGTGCAGATTTATCTCAAGCAATTTTATGTTTTAAGTCTAGGAACCCTCTTCACCAATCACCCCCTTCCTAACATGTATAGCAAGCAAAAAATGAAACTGTAATGACTAATGAACAAGTTTGGGTAAATCTGATTTAAATGAAGCTCATTAGCATAGGATGTCACAATCAGTCTAGGAACCCTCTTTACCAATCACCCCTTCCTAACCTGTATAGCCAGCAAAAAATGAAACTGTAATAACTAATGAACAAGTTTGGGTAAATTTGATTTAAATGAAACTCATTAGCATAGGATGTCACAATAAGTATTATTCACTACCCAATTAAATCATACATCATCCGTGTAATAGGAAGGAAACAAGTATTGAATAGATGACCTCTCTATTGGAGAGCCATTATTTCTTCTCTGCAAAATTACAAGTGCATGACGTACAGGTACATTTAAATGAAACTCATTAGTACTGCATGTTACAGACATTTTCAATTAATAAATAATATGGTTCACTACCCAATTCAATCATACATGTTTTGGGTAATGGAAAGGAAAACAGTATTAAAGGGCCACTGTCCCCCACCGGTGTGAGCCATTATACCCGATTTATAATCGTTGGCATGGCACGAAGGCTTCCCACTGATGTGATCAATGGCCTTGATTTTCAGTTCATCATCGCTTGGAATGGAAGCACAATCTGAAGCTGATTACATTAGGGTAGCCCTAATATAGAGCAGTCGCTTTAATGCGAATGCTACAACCGCAGAGCAGTAGTGATGGCTTTTCCATGCAATGCACTGCAGTTTATTAGTTGTATTAATTTTTTTTTTTTAAAGCATACTTTGTTGAAAGAGCTGTATGCTAGGATAGCAGTTTGATTTTGTAAGTTTATATATAAAGTACACTTGTGTGATTTTCTTTCTCTCTTTTCTCGTCTACTTTTTATTTTTCTTGATGTTTCCCTCTCTCTTTCTAAAGCTCTCTCTCTCTCTCTCTCTCTTTCTTTCTTTCTCTCTTTCTTTCTCTCTCTCTCTTTCTCTCTCTTTCTTTCTCCCTCTCTCTTTCTCTCTCTTACTCTCTGTGCCTCAATCTCACTCTCTCTCTCACACACACACACACACACACACACTCACACTCACTCTCATTTTTTCCCCATCTCTATCCTTCCTCTCTGACTACTCTTATTCTTCCCTCTTTTCATTGTGTCGTCAGAGTTGACGCATACCGGTAGAGTTATGGATTTCTTCGAATATCATTTCATGTGGTCTTTGGGAGTTAATGTAGCATGTATTATGTAAAAATATATTGATGCGACTTTCATTTTTAAGAGGACGGGGGAGCAGCTTGATTTTCTTTTTGTTTTTGTTTTTGTTTTATTTTTTGTTGTATGCTAGAGGGTACTAGTTTTTATAGGCTTATAAATTTGATATAATTTCACTCATTCATTCTTGCAAGAGAAAATTAGAATTTTATTTTTAGTAAGGTGGTTTCTAGCACAAATAAATTTGTGTATTTTCTCTTTAAGTCAGAAACCTCACTTGCTTCTTTTTCTGTTTTTAGTACATTCTACCTAGTACATTCCACCTTTGTTGTATTTTCGTACTGTTACTGGAGTGCCAAGTGCTGAAGTATATCAGCCAATAGCTTTTCTTCAGAAAGTCTGTTCTTATTCAGGGGTGGTATTCTGAGATTAATTTTATCTTTAGCGAAAAGATTTTAATTGTCATAACAAATTTCAAATTGCAACATTTCATTGGTGTTTGCGCAGATAAATTCTGCGTACGCAGCAACTTTTGCACAGGCATTAACCAATGATGCACCATAAGGCAAAAAAAAAAAAATTGTTGTATTGGCGTAACCCGCCCGACCCTAAAAATGTCGCTGACCCTAGGTTTTTTTTTTTTTTTTGACTATCGATATCGCGTATCGTGCTGCATTTGCGATCACGATCGCGATCGAAAACCCGGAAGTGTGGCGGACAAAACTAGCTGCGTGTATTATGTATTATACTGTCGTAAAAAAAAAAAAAAAAAAAAAAAAAAAAAAAATCCTGACCGACCGACCCTATTTTTCAGAGACCCGTTACGCCAATACAACAATTTTTTTTTTTTGGCCTAAGCGTACATTTTGTTATGACAATTAAAATTATTGCACTAAAATCAAGATAAAATAAATCTCAGAATACCACCCCAGGTCTCCATATACATTGTACACCTGAATCACACCTGTACACTGTGAAGAGTGCAAATGTACCTACAAATTTAGCAGTTCATGTTACACATGTGTATGTACCACGTGGACGTGGAATGTGGGATTTCTCTCTTGATGGAATTCACTGCCACAGGGGTGCACGTCTGTTTTTTAGCAATTTTGTTTACCTAGTTGATGTGGAGGCCTGCATACAAATCTTCATACAAATCTTCAAGATTTGGAATGATCTCACGTTTGTTATGGTGGTCTCCAAGGGACTTAGCCTGTCTTTTTTTCCTATTCATCGTCTGAAATCATGGAGAGTTATTCATACTCTGCGATGTTTTATCTTGCTGCTTGGGCATTTAAAACATGATCAACATTGCCCACATAGTACACCTATAGCTCAAGCACAGTGCATCTGATTAGCTGACTTTGCCATCCATTACAGCTTAGACTCGCGTTTGATCAGACTCGGAGCAGCCACTGGGGAGACTGGGGAGGAGGGGTGTCTGCTGAAATTTGTGTAAGAATTTGCCAAATAGTTGTTGCCTTTAAGGGTGAAAAGGTCATCGAATGTGCAAATCATCTGTCAAAAATCAAAAGGGCATTCACTCTGTGTTTTAAAGTATAGGAGTTAATTAACACCCTTCTGGCTCTTCACAGACAAATTAATTATCTGATAACATGTGTAGATTTGTGGACAAATTTCTGAAAGATGAGCATTTCAAACAAGCAATGCCCTGTGAGTAGTGGTTTGTTTTTGTAGTAACTTGGCCTTTCCAGCTTTATTCATACTCCCCTCTTCAATGAAAACTTGTTTAGGAAAGTCTTAAGATTATACATGATATAGCCGACACATGTGACCTACTTTAATTCATTTCGAAGGCAGTAATGTAAATGTTAAAGTTAAATTACAAGTACAGTCAAACCTGTCTATAGCGGCCACCGAAGGGAAACGGAAAAAGTGGCCGCTATAGACAGGTGGCCGCTATAGACAGGTCGGCGGCCATTTTTATTTTTTTGCACATACACTGTTACACGCAACAAAGTTAGTGTACATGCATCCATATATATCACTTAGGAAAACAAGCTATAGATCAACAGATTTGACGTATAACATGTCATATGATATATAAATGCTAAAATAATATGCTTTGTTGTCAATAAATGAGAAAAACAATAGATATACGAGCAATTTGTGTAAAATGAATTTTCCCTCAAATTACCACGTACGTACCACCCGCGATAAGACTGCTGTTCTTGATTTTTATAGTCTAAAAACGATGTCTAATCATGCTTTTGCTTCCTGTCAAAAAATTACAATAATAAGTTTATCTTTTGAATAAAATCGTGCAATCAATTTTCATTCAATAAATATTTGCCTTTTGAATGGTTTAAAAGAAGTTTTAACTGTTTTGAGAACAGGCGATAGAAGGTGCTCGCTTGCATTCGTCGAAAGTGCGAACGTCGACAATGGCCTGGATCGCATATCGCCGGTGGACGATCCGAGTCGAGTTTTCACGCCGTTTTTCAGCAGGACAATCTCTCGTACATGAAATCGTTATTATTGATCTTTAAAAAAAATAATACTTGGGTAGTATTTTATTATTTTCACTTTCTAAAAAAAATCACTCTTTTATTATTTTTTTCAAAAGTTTTAACGCTTTAAATTCTTTTTTTTATAAATCTTTTAAAAATAAAAAATTATATTGAAGTGTACGAGCCTGTGCTATTGCGCAATGGCGATCAATATCAATGCAATGCCGACCGCGATAGCTTAGGAGAACAATACAACTAAAGTGCAGGGGATTGCAGCTGGATGGTGCGAAGATTACGTAAACGAACAATACTAGTGCTTAATTCTTACTAAAAAGACTTTTAATCTCCAATTAGTCGGCAATGTGGTGAAACTATTAGATCTTCATGGCCATTGTAGAATCTATTCACGACGTTTGTGTGAGAGTGTGACTGAGCTAGGACTCGGTAAACACATCGCGCCTATGGCAAAAACTACTTTTTTGTGTATGAAGCTACGGCTCGACTCGATATTAGTGGCCGCTATACGCGGTCAGATATTGTCCGAGGGATACATAATGGGTGGCCGCTGGCCGCGTTAGGCAGGTGACCGCTATATGCAGGGTCTACAACACAGTAATTTCCTGCGGGGGATTTTTTGGTGGCCGCTATAAGCAGGTGGCCGCTATAGACAGGTGGCCGCTAAGACAGGTTTGACTGTACACATTTCAGATTTATTTTCACCCCATTTTCATTAGTGAGGTGAATGACTTTGGGCCAAGAAGTAAGGCTAAGACCTGTTTACTAATTGTATGCATACTCCTTCAGCAAAAGGTGCTCTGGACAGCTCAAAAGCTTGCCAGAGACTTGCCCGACATAGCAACAACTACTGTATACAAAATGATTCCATCCATAGAGATGCCATTATGCATAGCAGGTGCACTAAATAGTTGGTAACTAAGGATTCTCGAGAGAAACATGAATTAATTGAAATACATTAGTAAACAGGGGAGCGTTGCATCAAGCGTTTTGTCAGTGATTTTTACTGACAAATTTGCTCTCAGCCAATCAGATGCAAGGATTTCCATAGCTTATAACAGTTGTCGGTAAAAATCACTGACAAAACGCTTGATGAAACGCTCCCCTGGTCTACATGTATGCACTTGTACATGTATTCCAATATCTAATTGGTTGTATTCCAATTGGTGTCCAGACATTCATCTTATCTATTAAAGTGGGGACATCCCAGAAGACAAACAGCCCACAAGACCAACAGCCCACAAGACAAACAAAACACAGAAATACAACAGGGCTTGTTTCATAAAACATGTAATCAATAACAACTGCCACATTTCCATGACGAAGTTTCTCACAGCCAATCAAATACAATGATTTCAGTAGCTTTAACAGTTATTGTAGCTTGTTATTAACAAGTTTTATGAAACGGGGGTCCAGGATGGATAAAAAAAGAAGATGAAAAAGGTGTCGTTGTCGAGTGGTTTAATCAATAGTCCGCTTCGGTATAAATGTATGCAAATTTTATGCATACCTTTCAAACAAAGGTTGTTCTTGATCTTCATGGAATAGCTCGTCACTAGGTGCTCAGAGAATATATGTGCATAAATTTGTATACATTACAGAAGCGGTCTATTGACTTGGGAGGCAAATTTTAAATTTATCCTTGGTTTAACCATTCCTTGTACACGTTGCCTCAGTTTTTAAGGTAATCTAAATCTTGCTTACCGTATTTTCCGGAATATAAACCGCGGGTTTTTCCTTCTGGAAAATCTCCCAAAAAGGAGGTGCGGTTAGTAAACGGATATAAGGAAATTAATCATTACAAAACCCAACATTTTGACCAGATTTCTCAGTCTAACGATTGTCAATCATTTTTTAATGTCGTCTCTACTTATCTTTGTCAAGATGATGAAATAAAACTCACTTTTTTTGCATCATGTATCTCTCTTTGTCGTCGTTATTTTTCGCGTTATGCTTCAACAGAATCAGCGCGAGTAGCGGGCACACAGTCAGTGTCTCCGCCGCAGCAGCCGCGTAGAAGAAGGCTGGGGTACCGGCCGGTAATCACAACATTTTGCGTGCAAAATTTACGCCCCCTGACTTTACAAAGCCGCTGTGATTTTCGACATCTTCAATGCCTCTTCCTCTGACGAGGAATTTCTTGGCTTTTCATAAAGCCTTATTAGTCCATTGTTATGGTCAGGCCCTTATTAGGGCCACACATCTCCAAGAAAGAATAATTTCTCACCTTCTTCTCTTATGTTACTCTTTTTCTTTGTCTTCTATCTTCTCTTATATGACACCTCCCCCCCCCCCCCTATGAACATATCGATGAATTTCAAGAAATCACACATGAAACACAATTCATAATTTTCTTTATTTTTTGTGTTACTCTCTCTTCTTTCTTCTCTCGTTGACCCCCCCCCCCTTCCCTATGAACATATCGATGAATTTCAAGAAATCACACATGAAACACAATTCATAATTTTCTTTATTTTTTGTGTTACTCTCTCTTCTTTCTTCTCTCGTTGACCCCCCCCCCCCTTCCCTATGAACATATCGATGAATTTCAAAACATCACACATGAAATATAATTCTTTATTTTTTTTGTTACTCTTTCTGTCTTCTTTCTTCTCTCGTTGACCCCCCCCCCCTTCCCTATGAACATATCGATGAATTTCAAAACATCACACATGAAATATAATTCTTTATTGTTTCGTGTTACTCTCTCTTCTTTCTTCTCTCGTTGACCCCCCCCCCCCTTCCCTATGAACATATCGATGAATTTCAAAAGATCACACATGAAATATAATTCTTTATTTTTTTTTGTTACTCTTTCTCTCTTCTTCCTTCTCTCATTGACCACCCCCCACCTTCCCTATGAACATATCGATGAATTTCAAAAAATCACACATGAAGTCCTCCCCTTTAAATATCAGACTATAAGACCATAAATTTCCTCTGTATCCAATAATTTAACACAATAATTTATATTTAATATCAAGCTAACTCGCCCCTTTAAATTCCTCCTTAGAAGACCAGTGTTTGAAGATTTACGACACTTGTAAATTACACAATGGCCACTATAGTTGATCTTGAGAAAGAGAGGGAGAGAGTGCCAGACTCATTGGCGCACCAGAGTAAACAAACACGAGGTCACTGACTGTAAAAGGGCATGCAGGCCACGTGCGTTTATCTCGTGCATGAACTGAGTCACAACATGACGCCTCCAGGGCCGGGGAGCATTTCATCACGTGTCTTGTCATTGATTTTTACCGACAACTGTTACAAGCTACTGCAATCCTTGCATCTGATTGGCTGAAAACAAATTTCTGGATACAACCACTGACAAAACACTTGATGAAACGCTCCCGTGGTCTTTTGTTCTCCCCCTCTCTCTCTCTATCTTCCCTCTCCCTGGCCTTCTAAGCATGTACGCGCGCGCGGTTGTAATTGGGTACGCTCGATAAAAGGAGGCCAGGGAGGGAAACAAAATTCCAACTTTTCTAGTGACCGTTGATCGGGCCGCTGATTCTCTTAAAAGTACTGTAAATTCTGTGGCATTTATTGGATATAAATAAGGAATATTTTCGGCGTATTTTCTACAGAAAACAAACAGGTACTTTGTCTGTTTTATAATTTTTCAGACATTTTGTAGTTGACCGAGATACGAGTATGATCATGTCATGAGTTCTGCTATATTACATGTAGCTGGCTGTATGACCAAGTTAGGAATACCTCCTTGGTATCAATGGTATGACACTACGTTTGTGTGTGTGTGCGACGTGATTAGGAAGAATGTGAGGATCGGTTTCTTTCCCTAATTAAAAATAATTACAATTTACTTCTCTGGCTCCTTTTTAATGGAGCATTATCAAACAAAGCTGCCAAACTCTAGAAATCAGTGTGCAGTTGAAATCATTGTCTTAAATCTGCTTGTATTTTTTTCTTCTTTTTTTTCCTCTGGATTTTTTTTTTCCTCTGGATTTTTTTTTTCCTCTGGATTTTTTTTTTTCCTCTGGATTTTTTTTTTCTCAATCAAGTGTCAAAAGTTGGGGGTGCGGTTTATAATCGGCCGCGGTTAATAATGCGGAAAATACGGTACATGTTTGCATGTACATGTTGTACATATATAGGGCTGTTATATTTCCATCAATGTGTTGTTTTTGTGGTGTCAAAAACATGTTTGAAGCTTCTTGCGAGGATATAGATCTACATGTAGTCTTGAAAAGCATGCACTATCCTCAAATCTCACCAAATGTAAATAACATCCCACCTCTGGGATCCCTTCAAGTTCAGTGTTGTGTGCTAATGCAAATGACAGAAAGTCACAACTGTTAGAGCGATCCTTGTAGGATGTTCTTGCGCTGCCCTTCACCACCTGTGTCATACCCCCTCTAATTAGTGTGACTCATGGTGGAGCATCAGGCAGGAACAACCATGTTAGTACCGGCTGTGTTGTTGTGTCCCGTTCACATATGGCACAGTAAGCCTGCTTTAAAAACTACTTTAATAAACTGCCATGGCAAAAGAAGAACTATTTAACATGTACATGAATGGCAGGTGGAGGTGATAAAAGAATAGCAGCAAGACCCTCTATTAAGCATTATGGCTTATCTGTGTGTTAAAAGATACAGAATTGTGAAACACACCATAATTATGGCATTTTATGTTGCTGCAGCATTTGGGGGGGGGGGGGTTTATCGCATCATATGTGAATGGGGCTTTAGTGTCCTAAATCAGACCCTCATCCTCTTGCTAACTTCATTCAGTTCATTCAGTCGACCATTACATCTGTACAGAGTTCCTGCAGATTCTGTAGAGTTTACATGGGAATCTACATGTAGTTTCAGAAGGTGTCTTTTAGTGGAAGCATAGCGCAGACAAGTCAAGACCATATATGGTAAATTGAAGCACTGATTTTGAGCGATTGAAGTATTACATAAACTTCATCGTATAAAATTTACTGTTTGTGTGCTTTGGCCTCTTACTTACAGGGCCTTACAGGCATAAACAAACTTTCAAGATTGTTGTAGAAGTTGTGTGTAAAGTCACTGTGGTTGATCTATCTTTGGTTTAGTTTGTGCATGCACCTTCCCTGTGTATCTATCTGAGAGTGTGTAAAGAGTAAGTCACCACAAAATTCCAGGATTCCAGGGTTATTTAAGTACCCTGAGTGAAAAAAGAGGGAGATGAGATGTTTGAATTAAAAGGAGATTAATACTAACTGAAACTGCTAAGTTGAGCTTTATTTTGTAGCGATAATGCAAATGAAGTTTGTAGACTGTCATTTGTGTGTTTGGTTGAGAAATACTGATTTTAGATTTTTAAAGTGTGTTTTCAAAGATTGAAACTGTTGAACATTAAATAAAATGTTATGTACAATAAGCTTCAAGTTTATCCAGAAATGATGACAAAGTGATTTTTTGACTTTTATAGTCTCTTTCAAAAGCAACATGTCCATGCATGAATTTGAAAGAGTTACATGCACATGTACATGAACAATCATGAACTTAATGAAATTTGACCAATTCTTTGCCATGGGCTTTAAATCAAGAATATGAATATTCCATTATAAATTTTGACTAAAGATAGCTAATTTGTTTTCCCGAAACTTTAATGGAGCATTGTGAATGCTTTTGTCGTAGCAGATATTCTGTACAAAATTGAACAATTCAATCAAGAATTACATGTCAAATTTTGACTCTTGAAAGTTTTATTTTGACTTAAAAGACAAGTTGCACAGAAGGGGTTGAATAACTCTAATGGACTTCTTGAATATTTGATTAACGGTTTCCTTTCCAGTATTTCAAAAGTACCATTTTAATGTTATTGAACTGAACTGTATTCGTGAATATGTAATTGATTTTAATTCAATGAAGTACTATTTATTCTCTTTACTATCATAGGATGCCAAACCAAAGTCCTCTCAGGGGGCTCAGTCTTCCCAGGCCCAGCCCTCGGTCAGCGAGGAACGAGAGGAGGAGATCTCCCCCACCCCTCCGGCAGTACAGCCCAAGGGCCGCCGCCGCCGCGGTGCCTTCAGCGCCGAACCATACACAGAGGAAGATGCAACTTCCTATGTCAAGAAGGTAAGGGCTTTCTGGCTTTTTGGAAAATCAGAAGATTGATCTAAAACAGAAAAAAAAATAGTTATTACCTCCAACATCAAATTTTTAATTCTTAGTTCATAGCTAATATCTTGTGATATCCAGAAAAATTTATCCTCCATTGTTTGCAGAACAATCTGGTCAACTTCTGCAGGCCTTCACGTTTAGAATTTGGGTGGAGCTCCATAAATCACACTCCTTATTTTCTCGAGGAGCTCAATTGAGCTCCTTACAATCACTCTCCCGAGATTTTTGAGGAGCTCAATTAAATAAAAAGGTGCTAAAAAATTGCCAAGTTTCCATGAATTTGAAATTCCGTATTTCGATTTCACGATTTGGCAGAGCTGTCAACCTTGTGCAACCAAAAAAGGAATCATCATCATGATGGCAAAAATAAAAAGGAATTTACAGCAAAAAAAAACGAATACCGGGCTTCAATAAAAGTTCAAACAAAACTAACCTCGCGCGACATACTTCCATTGCAAAAATGCTCATTTCTTATGCTGAAATGTCTCGTCACATTTTTCCCTTTGATGTGTGCTCACTCACGCATTATATACTAAATTGGATCATATTGATTTTTACACACACAAGCTAGACAGATAGCTCAGAAACATTCCTGACAAATTGCATTGCTGGAAACCAACTTGTTAAAAAGTTAAAATTATAATTAGCCTAGGCCTATAAATATAACTTACACATGCAAATTCAACGCCTTTTGAGCTTGGCTTTATGAAAGGAAATCGTTGTTTGTAATGCTCTTTAAACTTCTGTGACCGTTTTCCACTCATTTTGATCAAATCCTCTCTAGTTTCGCGAAATAATTCCGTTAAATCCACGATCTTGACAAAGCCGTGCGCAGTTCAGCAAGCGTTAATACATTGCCCCACATATAGAGATCGGTGCTGTGCTTACATGCGTTTTGCATGGCCTGTACGCCACGTGGGCACCGCTGCATGCGAATAAAAACATGTTTTCGCAGTCACACGATCCAGTCACACGACGGAAGAGCGATCGAAACTTGCGTTATTTGAATGATATACCGTACATGTACCATCGATCAGTTTGGGGTCGGTTTCGTCGGTGGGACTGTAACATTACGTGTATCGATAGCTCAAACCCGGAAGTCATAGACAACACTGTATTTTCGTATACATGTACACAAAAATGATTTTTCAAGTCGAGTTGCTCCGAGTTGTATTTGCAACAAATAAGGAGCGCTGTCGTTAGTGCTCCTGACTATGGCTTGAGGAGCGCGGTAGGAGCGCCAGCGCGATCGCGCTCCTCAAAAATGAAGGCCTGCTTCTGTAAATTTGCCCAAGATCATCTGAAATAAAAATACCAGTATTAATACAAAAATGCCCACTGTTTAATACAATAGCAAGTCATTTTTTTCTGAGAAGAAGAATGATTGTCATTGCATAATCACCAATAGCAAATATTTTGTGAATACCAGAAAAAATACAAGCTAATTTCCTGCACAACAATCTGCAGGACAGTCTGCCAGAATAACATGGTGCAGATGATCACAAATCATCGACTTAGAGGCAGAAGTTCATTAACTCTTTCCTGGCTTTTGTCACCTAATGGAACAAACACTGGACTGCCACAGTTGACTTTTCTCGCATGTACACTGTATACAATATACATGTAATATATTTACCATTAAAGGGAAAGTTGAGTTCTGGTAAAGGAAATATAATTTGTGAGCTTTCTCATTCCTTTTATGTCAGTTGGAAGAACATCATAGTAGAAAATAACCTGAAAAGGATTGCTCCTCAAATGCCCTCATATTCGAAAAATGACTAGAAATAGCTGAAATGTTTGGGCTGAACATTCCTGCCACTTGTATGTGTAGTCCCATTCACCCGTTTCTGTGTGTAGATGATGTGTTTTTCAGCAAGATTGGGTCAATTTCTTATCTATTTTGATGATTTGATGACAGTATAAAGCAATTCTTATGTAGACATGGTCAGCCTTTCCCATTTACTTTGAGACATGCCCAGAACTCAACTCTATCTTTAATACTCGTAACGATGTGGCAATCTCGTTTTTTTCCTCAGCAAAATATAAAAAGAATCGACTGATAGCGCTTTATGTGAGTTTTATGCCCTTTCGGCTTCTGGCTTACAATATTTCAAAAACAGATGCGATTTCATTAAATTTCATGACAACTAATTACGGGTGTGAATATTTCTCATTAACCTAACTTCGCAATCTTGAATTCCGAGAAAACTTGTGGCCTAGGGTAGCATTCCTTTCAGTATGCAATAAAGTATGCTCTCATTAGGGTGATCCTAGAACCATATGTCCCATGGTTGAAAACACATGCAAAAGTGGTAGTTTGGTACAATCTTTTTGTTTTTAATTCTTTCAGTGGAAAACATACTCATTACTGAGTACAGTATTGCTACAGTAAAGATATAGAATAATTATGTAGAAAACCTTCTTTTATCAAGTTTATATAAACTAGCGATACGTTATTAAGCCAGCGTACACCAGAAATATCTTTCTTAGATATCACACAAAGATTAGCATTTTTAAAAGCTAAAATTTTCGATAGAAAACTCTTTGCATGAAGTTTGAAGGCAGTCTGGAATCTTGTGCTTAGCAGATCTGTACCTTTAAAATGAAGACATTGCTGTAGAGCCTTAAGCAGTTTCTGATATAAGTAACCAGCAATCCCTGCCGATTTCTTTGCTACAAAAGCCTCCCAGCTCTCAATTCAATTACACTTCCCTGCACGTCTGAAAGAAAAGCCTCCTGCGTGCCATGAGAATACGGTAATCAAATCTTTGATTATCAGCTGCTTTTTTTCATTTGTGTCCTTCCACTATTAATGGAAGTGGCTCAATTAAATACCTATTATGCTCAGGTTTTCTCCAAGGCCTTCAACAGGTAAAATGTAGTAGAGAAACTATTTTTATATTTTTTGCTCCTGTAATAAAATTATAATGTTATTGAGGATGTGTATTTTTTTTGTGTGTGATGTTGATTTCAATTGCTCTGGGGCATTTTTGATGGGTAATATTCACAAAAGTCAACCAAATTCCTCTGCAGGCAATGGAGCTTGAATTTTCTGGATATCACAAATATTGTCTACAGGCTAAGAATCAAAAACTTGGCCTTTACGCAATGTTGGGGTTTTTTTTCCCTTCCCTATTACATGAGTTTCTTTGTTCTTGACCATGTGCATTTTTTGTGTTGATTTACATTGCTCTTGGGCTGTTATAATGGGTAAAATTTATAAAAATCAATCTCGTCCCTGTTTCATAAAACTTGTAGTGATTACAATCGTAAATTGTAGTAGCTACCAGAATTCTATGTTCTATGTTGAAGGATTTCTTCAGCTTGTATCATTTTATACCAGCTACTTTTATTTATTTTTATCACTTTCCACTTACTTTACACGCGTAAAATGGTTTTTATTTTGCCACAGCAGTATTTTTTTGAAATCTTTACTACTGTGTCATGTGTGAGCAAGGCTTAGCAAGCAATTTGGAATAGCACTGATCATTGAATACATTCATTGCATTCTTCTTTTCTCTATCTTCTTCACAGGTGATTCCCAAAGATTACAAGACCATGGCTGCTCTCTCCAAAGCCATTTCTAAGAACGTCTTATTTTCCCACCTGGATGAAACAGAGAGGAGGTAGGTGGTGCACATGGTTTGTCTTGCAATTTTTAAAGGGAATGTTAATTTCTGGGAAAGATGAAAAATAATTTGTGAGCTTTCTCATTCCTATGTTAGTTTGGAAGAACATCGTAGCAATATCCCCTGAAAAGGACTCCTCTTCAAATGCCCTCATATTTGAAATATGATGAGAAATAGCTGAAGTGTTCAGGTCGAACATCCATGCCACATATATGTGCAGTCCCATATACATGTTTTTGTGTGGTTTTTTGTGTGCTTTTTAGCGAAATTTGGTCACTTTCTTATCATTTAGATGATTATCATTTAGATGATTATCATTTAGATGATTCCATAACTTCAAAGTATATACATCAGTTCTTATGTAGAAATGATCAACCTTTCCCAATAGACCTGTTCACAAATATATTTATTTTATGCATACTTTCAAAACAAAGGTTGTTCTTGACAACTTGAAAGCTTGTCAGAGGCTTGTCAGAGGCTTGTCAGACATAGCAACAAGTAATGTATGCAAACTGGATTCCAAGTATTGTAGTTCATTCATTAATAACAGGTTAATGGAATACCTCATTACAAGATCCCCAGGAAAGAAACATCCATAACTTTGAATAACCTTGTGAACAGGTCTATTGCTTTGAGACAGTTTCTTTCACAATGTAATAGACCGCTTTTGGTAATGTATGCAAATTGTATACATGTACCTTTTAAACAAAGGTTGTTCTTGACAACCTGAAAGCTTGCCGGAAATAGCAGCAAATAATGCATGCAAACTGGAAATATAAGCATTGAGGCTCGTTTATAAAAAGCAGGTTAATGGAATAGCTCGTAACTAGGCGCTCAGTGAATATATGGGCATAAATTTGTATACATTACAGAAGCGGTCTATTGCATGATCAGAACTCAACTTTATCTTTAATCCATTGCCGATGGGAACTGGATGGTTCCTGGCATTAAGCCTGTGGAAATAAGAGGATTCAGTACTCAAAAGGTTAACAATTTTGAGACATAGATTATTTCCCAATATTTTAGTTTTGGGGCAGCAGTGTCCCAATAAGCCAGTTCGTAATTCCAATTGGTGCAGGTGCAGATAAAGGTCATTTGTACCAAGTAAAATTGCACCACAATGCTTGTAACACAAGTAGGATTTTATGTGTTTAACAAGTAGTAGCGTGTCCACCAAAACAAGTGCGCAGCGTGTACAGACGTCATGTCAGGGTCATTTGTACCATGTACTAATAGACCTGGGGAGCGTTTCATCAAGCGTTATGTCAGTGATTTTTACCGATAACTGTTATAAGCTACTGAAATCCTTGCATCTGATTGGCTGAGAGCAAATTAGTCGGTAAAAATCACTGACAAGACACTTGATGAAACGCTCCCCAGTTTACTAAGTTAGTCAAATTTATGGATGTTTCTCTCCAGAATCCTTAGTTACCAACTATTTGGTGCACCTGCTATGCATAATGGCATCTCTATAGATGGAATCCATTTTGCATACATTAGTTGTTGCTATGTCGGGCAAGCCTCGTGCAAGCTTTTGAGTCGTCAAGAGAAACTTTTGTTCAAAAAGTATGCATAAAATTTAATAGTAAACAGGTCTATTACGAAGTGGCTTATTCGGGAAATACTCTGCCTTTGTATCGTGTGGCCTATGTGTTTGGATTGGTCCTGAATGTGGGGTAGAAAGACAGAGACAAAGAAGAGATTTTGGGAGAAAGTGGTGTCAGAGAGAACAAGGGAAGATACACAGAGAGATACACATAGAAAGATAGATTGGAAGATAGAAATAAGATTTGATTAAGAAGAACTATCGAAATGATCTTTTGCTGTTCGAAGAAAAAAAATGTAAGATAGAAGAAGATGTTCATTCATCATGGCGGACAATCCAATTACTTTCAAAATCCCATCCAAAAGTGTCTTGACCTGATGGCATTTTGCAAGTGATTTGGGGGATCCTTGATGGTCATAAAGCTTTGGCTTGTCGGACCTTGAAAAGGGTAATGCACTTATGTTCTTAGAAATTGACATTCAATCAAAGAGCGTCTGCCTGTTCTACCTCACCCTTTTTCCCCCATCTTTTTCTTTTCTTCTTTTCTTGGAAAAGCATTCCTTAAAACTGTTAAAAGGTCATGTATGTAATTTATGTTTTGACTGAATTTGAAGATGCAAGGTAAAGCATTAGTCTCATAACCACAAGAATCTTGGTTTGAAGTGCTGTTGATGTGCTTGTCCCCTTTGGAAAGGCATTAATGTTTAATAACCTGTTCTCTCAGATTATACTTAAGGACCCCTGGTTGCAAATCTACAAGCACATGTTGTACTTGCTTTATTGGCAGTCGGGTGAAATAAAAACAAAAACACCATCATTAGCAATTTTCTTGTTCTGTTTTTCAGTGACATATTTGATGCCATGTATCCAGTAAAGCACGATGCCGGCCAGGTCGTCATACAGCAAGGTAAAACCAATGCACTAAATATAGATTTTTTTCCCGTATAAAAATGAGATCTTCTCTATGTTTTTTGTTAGGCAAAATGTCCTTATTGGTTTTTGTTTTGTTTTGTTTTGTTTTTTTATTACTTTTTTGGTGGGGAGGGGGGGAGGGGCATTTTTTCCCCATTACCCTATGGAAGTCTACATGAGGGGAAAATGAAAATTTTATTGAACTAAACTGCCCTCTACTCCTATTTTTTTTTTTTCAATGAAATGATGAACCGTGGATAGAGCAAATGAATGCATGGATAGGAAATGAAAGAATAGGCAAATGAATTGATCAGAGAAATGAAAAGCTTGTGTGGTTGATTGAGGAAGTAAATTATAATTATGATAATTTGGGTATGAATGACTAAGCCAAGCGGATTGAGTACATAAATGCAAGCATAGTGGAGGAAATTATGACAAGGAACATGACAATGATTGGGAAAGTGTAAAAAGGTTCTAATTCAATTCAGTAATCAGTAAAGCGTAATGGTGATCTGATTTCAGTAAAGGGTAGCAAAAAAAAGCATGAAAAGAAGGAATGAATAAGAAAGAAAGAGAGAGGAAGAGATAGAGAGACAGAGTGAGAGACAGAGAGATCTTGTAATAATCAAGTCAAGCATGATAGAAATTTGATTGCAGTGCACCAGTGTAAATAAATACAGAGAAATTGCAGGTGGAAAAAATATCAAGAAAAAGAATGAATGCAACAGAGAGAGAGAGACAGGTAGTATAATTAAATAGATTCTTGTTAAGGTATTCCCTGTCCAGTCTAATGTAATGCATGGAAATCTTATTGCAGTACAGCAATGGGAGAAAAGGATGAATCAGCTGGGAGAAAACCGCACCCTATACAATTGACTGCAATCTGCTTTTGGAAATGAATCGAAATAGCATTAAATATGGGCATTTTAACAAATAAAATCTACCTGATTCAGGTTCTGAACAATGATATGAATACTGAACATAAGATTTTGATGCGCTTTTTGCCTTTTCCCCGGAATAAAGGCCAAATCAGTTTCAAATTGTAGACGATCGTACTGCTGTGATGTCACTGCGACTCAGAGCCGATTTGGCCTTTCCTCCAACGAGAAAGCTCGTAGTAGGCAGTAGGCAGTATTTTCGATCTTACTATCTACATGTATATGTATGTATTCAGAACCTCAATCCAAAATATTTTACGTGGTTTAAATGTTTATATCAAATGCTATTCAATTCACTTCTGAAATCGGATCGCAGACCGATTGTATAGTGTTCGGTGGGCTTTAGATAGATGGAGAGCGGAAGAAATCAAATACAAAAGAACGAACGAAAGGGACAAAGAGAAATGAATGTAATTATATTGTATCCAGCTAGTCCATGTAGACCTACATGTGGAGTATAATACCAATTGTATTGCAGCTCAGTAATATGAAAATTATTGATCTGTTATAAAATGAACAAAAGAAGACCAGAAGAATTTAAAAAGGGGAGAATAAGAAAGAGACAGAGATCATGATGTTGAATCCAGCTTCTATGAAGCCTGGTTCTAATTGGGTTGCAGGATATCCGTTTGGAAATGGATGATCATTAGGCTTATACAGATAATTAAGCAAGAGAAAATAGAAAAGAC
This sequence comes from Heliocidaris erythrogramma, assembly GCA_025617745.1. Classification (NCBI taxonomy): domain Eukaryota; kingdom Metazoa; phylum Echinodermata; class Echinoidea; order Camarodonta; family Echinometridae; genus Heliocidaris; species Heliocidaris erythrogramma. The sequence goes on along the minus strand of CM046857.1, from coordinate 2,037,396 downwards.
AGATGAATAAATGAGAGAGAGAGAGAGAGAGAGAGAGAGAGATGAGAGAGAGAAATGAATGTTATTGCAGCAAATAAGCCTGTATGTGGAGCAGAGCTAATTATTCTTTCCCTATGTTTTGTTCTCTCTAATTGCGGTTTATACTGTGCAATTTTGGTTTCTGTTCGCTCTTGCGTCTCACTGCCCTCCGATGAGTGCATTCAGTATGTCTGTCTTTGATTTTGTACTACTAATCATCTCTCTGCGCATTATATTCTGAATTATTCCTCCATACCTTATCAAGGAAATAAACACTATACACAGCCTTTATTGTCACCATACTAATTAGAGCCAGAAAAGTGTGAATTGATGTGAATTGATTATCAGTTAACATCCTTTTGACTTTCAACAGATGCTACATTGTATGTGTTTAATTCTCTCTCCCAGTTTTGATAGTAGATAGAGATTGCATGTACTGTATGGTGATCGTTTTTGATGCTTGCAAAATGAGGTCTTATACAAGCGAGCCTAAGGATGGTGATATGAAAATCATACCAAATATTCCATCGTTGCTTGCTTTTCTACACAGATGTTCTAAATTGTTAATTAAAAATTCCCTGTTTGTCAATACTCTTGCTATTTTGGGATATTTTTTATGTAGTAGAACCAGCCATGTAATATGATTCAAATAGTAGTTGACCGCAGGTGATTAATGTCTCCATTCAATACATTTATTAGTACAGTATTGTAGGATAAAATGAGTATTATTGATTTTAAAATTGGCCTCAAATCAATAAGCAAAGGAACATAAAATATGGATCTATGAGGTGGAAATGCTATTTGTTAATGCTGAATTGCTGATATCAGCATCGCAGCATTTTGTGCTTTATTGATTTATTCATTAATTTTGAAAAATGAGCATAGAAAATATTTTCCCCTACACTGTATAACAGTGTTCCTTTCTTTTTTTCTGTAGGTATTCATATATTTTTCCCGTTATGGAATAGTAGTAGTAGTAGTAGTAGATTTAAACCTGTCTATAAAGACCACTCAAGGGAGACGAGAAAAGCGGTCTTTATGAGCAGGTGGTCTTTATGGACAGGTTCCTTTTATACACATTTGCTTTGAATAGGTATGAATAGTGGTCCTTATGAACAGAGGTCCTTATGACTAGCGAGGTAATTTGTCTATGGTTTGCTCACTATTCATAAAGACCGCTATTCATACAAAACCGCTATTCATTTAGTCACACATTATGGATAGCAGTCATTATGAGTAAGTGGTCCTTATGAATAGCGGTCCTTATGACTAGCATGGTTACCCCAAAAATACAACATGATGCAGTCTTTGGGGGAAACCCTAAAACCTGAAACATGAACATTACATTTTATATTGTGATTAATTATTTCATAACAAGAGAGGAAGGCAGATCGTAAAAGCCTTGTTTAAAAGTGAGCTTTTGTTGTCAATATTAGCTTCCTCAGGAGTATGGGCATGCAATGATACATGTACATGTACACCTCAGGGATCTTGGCACATAGTTTTTATTCAAAATCTACTGACAAAAATATTTAGGTCTAGGTTTAGAAACTAAGGAAAATTTTTTTGGATGAATTGTATCATCTCAAAAAAACTAAGAAAGTTACAAGATGCTGATCAGGTTGTCTTGCAAGTTTTCAAGGCAAATTGCAGATGGGTTTAGCATCTTTCAGATGCCTAAAGTCCTGGCTAAAAGCCGTCCCCAAATAAAGGATGCTTTTTACTGCCAAACATGATTAAGGCTCACAGAAATTGCGCTTCAGTGAATTCGACCTGAATTTTAACCACATCTTTATGACAAATCTTGTTGATTTTGATAAATTTCAGCCTTCATCAATTATTAATTTAAGTATGTATTTGATATGTATTTACATATTTTTGCATACCCAATGCGAGAACGTCAGTGTTCATAATTCTTAGAAATGCTTAGTTGAATGAATGTGTTCTTGAATGAAATGTGTTTGCCTCAGGCCTCTCTTCCATTTTTTTTTTCTAATCCAGCAAGCTACTTGTATTTTTATTCCCTTTTGTTGGAAGATACAGTAGATCTATATTATAATGTATAATTGTTGGAAGAAATGCTTGTGGGGTACAAAAAGGGAAATTTAAAAATTGTATTTTTCTCTTTTCCTATGCTCAGGGAAGAACAGGAGTTGTGGAAATAATGTCTTTCATTGAAATTGGACAAATTGTCAACACAAAATATCTCTTATTTCAACATCTTCTGTAGATATAAGTAAAGGAGTTGGGGGGGCGTGAGCATAGTCATGTACGAATAAACTGTAAACCATTGACGAAGCACAAATTTGCAAGTGATTTTTATGGTTGAATTGTTTGAGAGAGCTCTTGACTATCTCTGTGCTGTTAGTTGCTGAAAGACATTCACATTTGTTATAGTGAGGCATTCTATTTTGACATCTACTTTAGATACTTGACCATAGAAGCATTCGTCCTTTCTCCAATGTGAGCAAGCTATCCAGATCACAAATGAAAAATCAATGGGATAATTTTCCTGTGGGAATAATAATGTTGTTCAGTTCCGTGCAGGGAATAGTTTCCATGAGGCTTTCTACAGTAACTGTATACACCACATTTTTCACAGGGGGGTTTATCATCGTGAGTGGTCCATGAATTTAACAACACACTATAATATTGCCAACATAAGTAGTCAGATGAATTAATTTGTCTCCTGGTTAGAAACTCACCACTTCACTTTGCAAAAGTACATTGATCATCACTGCTGTTTGTAGATTTGAGAATTTCCAGATTGCGAATCAAACACTCGCAAAATAGTTTGGTTAGTCCTATTCGTGAAAATTTATGGCGTACGGTATACAGTAATGTAAAAGTGGAAATTTTCACGAGATTCATTTTTCTCGCTCAGCCAAGTAAGGTAAATTTCACGTGTGTTTTAATTTCGCACACGAGCTAGACTCCTTGGCTAAAGATTACATAAAAAGAAATATTTGCGTTTTTATTTTTGCACAAATTTCATCCCACATGAAATGCACGAAGATTTCCACACCGTGTTTTTAATTTCTCCCACGTGCTAGACTACTTTGCTAAAGATTACATATACAAATTTCATCCCGCGCAAAAATTTCCACACTTCGAAAAAATTCCACGTTTACAGTATGTCAACATCTACTTTAGATTTGCTTAAGAAGTTTGATGGTTGCTCATTTAAATTTACAATGTTTGCAAATGGCCAAATGAAACCTGTAGATAGGGAGATGTGGAAGGGATATTGACATGATTACAAGATTTACAAGTGTTTTTCTGCTCTGTGCCAAGAATGATGTGTTCAAGTTTGCATTTGTGTCCCTTTGCAACGTGCACATGTCATGTCTACAGGCCCCGTGGGAAGAGATGTGGAAACGTGATGGGGATGGTGATGATATTCAGGAAAAGTGCTGGTCGGTTATAATATGAAATGATTGTTCCCTTTCAGTGTTCACATTTGTGATAGTAGGGCATTCTTTTTCATTATCTACCCTAGATATATATATATATATACATATATATACATATATATATATATATATACACACACACCAGTGACACTACTACTGACACAGTGATCCTTCAGTAAGCACATGTGTATGAACAACTGTTTTAGGAAGAAATAGATGTGATGGTGTTCTTTTATGAATCTAATTTAGATATCCAGCGTTGTAAAGAATGTGTTCTTTCTTCATTGTGCATTTGAGCAAGCCCCTTGGGGAGAATTGTAGGAGAAAAATGGAAATTGAGGAAATCAATTACGGTATTGTTCCATCCAGTCTCGTGAATGACTTTGTTCACTTTTAGAAGATGCATTCTGGAAACGTTCAAAGATTTGGTTTGTTTCACTACTTTAGTTTTCAGCTATGAACAGGCTTTATGGATTGGTAGAAAATAAATGCATGGGGTTGGTTGCAACACTTGGGAAGTTTATATTGTTCAGTTCTGTGTAAATGAAAAGATCAAAACAGTGTTCACGTTTGCAATCATATGTGGCTCATCCGTTGCTAACGTGACTTCAGTGTTCACGTATGAAAAAACCAAATGGATTGGAAGAAGTGAGGGTGTTTGCAGTTTGGAAAGTTCATTGCCCAGTTCATTGTAATGGGTAGAGTGTCACACAGTGTTCATGTTTGCGGTCATGTGCCGCTCATTCATGGCTAACTTGACTTCAGTGTTCACATATGAACAAGCCCTTTTGGATGGGAAGAAACGAATGGTGCTGGTTGCAACCCTTGGGAAGTTTACATGAATATTGTTCAGTTTTGTGTAATGAATACTGTCAGTTTTCACATTTGAAGTCACATGCTGCTCATTCATGGCTAATGTGACTGATGCTAATTCAGCGAAATTTATTTATATCTTTCTCACTGTTATCCATTTCCCTTTTCTTACCCCTCTACCTCGACATGAATAGGTGACGAAGGCGATAACTTCTATGTCATTGACTCGGGAGAAGTGGACGTGAGTATTATTGTTATCACTGAAAGTGATGCATGGATATAGTTTCATTGCAATGTTATTGCCCCCAAAATTTTATTGAAACTGACATAACGGTCCCACATCGTCAAGTGGGTATGGTTACAAATGTCTCTTACATTCGTAACTCAATTTCTCAAAAAGACATTTATGCAAAATTTGATATATTAGTGATTGTTCTGAGTGAAAGTGATAAGGCAATTTAATATGTGGTGTTTTATTTCCATAACAAGCTAAATTTAAGATGTAGAATGTAATTATACCCAATAATAAAATTTCTGTTTCCGAATAGTGTACTGTTTATTCAGAATGTAGAAAACTATTTGATAGAGTTTTTGATTTTGTGTTTTGGCATACTCCTTGATGATATAATTATTTGGATTCAGAAAGTGGAAGTTCTGTGCAATTGTATGATGGAATGTCCCTAGCCCTGTTTCATATAATTTCTTATCAATATTAAAAGGAATTGCAATAATTGATATTAGCTACTGATATAATTAAATTTGATAGGCTTTGAGCAAATTTGTCATGCATTTGTCGCAATTGTTTTGAAGACAATTTTTTATGAAACAGAGCCATCGCTTTTTCTTTTGTTTTCATTTTTGTATTATATTCACTATTTTGTTCTTTCCCCCGTGTAGATCTACGTGGATGGAGAACGTGTAGTAACCCTCAGTGAAGGCAGCAGTTTTGGAGAGCTGGCCCTCATCTATGGCACCCCAAGAGCTGCTACAGTCAAGGTATCAGTCTTTGTTGCAGCTCATTGTCAGTCATTCTGTCCTGTCATACATTTCTTTCCGAGTATATTATATGTGTGTTGCAGAAGATGGATGATACTGACAAATTAGCTTTATCAATTCAAAATTGGCAATATGAAATTATCACTGATTATGTTGGGCTTTTTTTTTTTACTTGTATACTACTGAATGCTTATAAAGCATAGTGTATCCTTTATAAAAACAAAATAAATTTATATTATGTAGTGTCTTCTGACATGGTTTTAGCTATAACACCTTTATGGCTTTGAAGCAAAATAGGGCAGTTTGGAGGGATGATAAATCATCACTTTGCATATGTTGTGTGTTGCCAATGGGTAGATTCTGTTGTGTTATGCATCAAATATTGAATCAAACAGTAGAGTGATTTTTGCTCGCATGGGTATGAAATTTACATTTAATAATCCAGAATACAAATTATAAAAATTTTACTTGTGAGTCAAACAATCAGCACTTTTATGCATGACAATCTATTGACAGAATATTTGCTGCAATGGTCCTTTGTGCTTGACCTTTTTTTAAAAGAGATTATGGTCAAAGTGTCCTGTGTACTCACTCATATTTATTCTCTGATTGTCATTCCCTTTGTGACTCCTACTCCTGTCTTGCAGGCTAAGACTGATCTTAAGCTGTGGGGAATTGACAGGGACAGCTACAGGCGAATTCTCATGGTAAGCGTACCTGTCTCTGTAGTCCTCATCAAAGACCATTCGTAACAAATCATTGATCAAATGCACCAAGAAGCATTGCAAATCAAGGGGAAGTAACAGGTTTTCTTGTTTGTGTTAATCCATTTTGTTATTTTAATGTATCGCAAGTAACTCCTTCTATTAAACTAACATATGACTATATTTAAACCACCAGATAATGCAATATATCTGGGAATGGTAACTTACGGGGATATCAATGTTGATTTGAGACGAGGGGCTGGGGTGAAGGGTGAAGGGTGAAGGGTGTATGATTCAATTCTCTTGAGGACCTTCTACTCATGTTTGCCAGCAAAATTAATAACCATTGTGTAATTTGTTGAAGTACATGTTATGGTAGTATCAGTTCTAGTTTAAGTGTCATTATTTTCTTTGTTTCTTGTTTGTTTCTTTTCATTAGCTTTGGGCATACCTATTGTGTATCAGTCAATAGGTGTAACATTTTTTTCATTTCATTTCATTCATTTTATTGTAATGACATTCATTACTTGTAAATTGAACAACAATTTTCTCTACCTCTAGATTTAAGTGCTATGACTTATTTATTGATACATTAAGATAAACAAAGAAGTACTAAGTTTAAGGAATTTAGTGGTATGTCTCGGGATGGTTTATTTTTGTATTCCCCCCCCCCTCTCTCTTTTTTTTTTCTTGTGGCAAGAAGCCCTTTATTTTTATTTACTGGGATGACACGTCAATATAAAGAAATTGATTTCCGTAGTCACTCGCCAAATTAGAACATGCTTCCAACGAAAGTGCGGCTTTTACGCTGCCCCTCCATAATGAATGCTCTAGCAAGAAGTACATGGGTCGACGTACAGTATTAAAGGTGATAAGATGATCGAGCAGGGTCTAGTGTTTCATTAAAGCTAGAGGGTATTGATCGGGTAGAACCTTCAAACTCTTGAGGTGTGTGGCAATGTTTACACAGCGCTATGACATCATCGGCGTAAGGGATAGTGCCGTCAAACGAGGCAAACCAATGACGGGAGAGTGTGTATGAGAGAATAATGTAATCATGGCAATGCTGGGCATGTTATTGAATGAGTCGTGTTATTGAGATGAGTATTTCAGGATTTTAATCTTATCCATCACCTTTACTTCATTTCTTTAGATTTGACCTTCTTTCGCCCCCTTATTATCAAATACCAAAAATGAACCTCCCAGTCTTTCCAGACACATACATTTTGGGCACTTTCACAATTAGTGAGACTTGACAAAAAATTGGAAATCAGTATTCTTCCATCTTTTAAGCCATGGTTGAAATTGGGATTATATGTCTAGATTGAATAGGGGAATCATTGTCTACCAGTAACTTGATCCTTATGTACTCGTTCACATAGAATCTGAAACTCTATGTGAATTGACATACATGTATGTGGGACTACACCAATATTACATGTGTTAAATTGCTAATTTGACATTCAATATCTTTTATAGGGATAAATTCTGCAATAGAGCTTTTTCTATTCAGAAAAGAAAAAGCTATAGCTAGTAGTCCAAACGAACTGCACAACATTTTGTCTTTGATTTGCATACAACCTGTAGTTCCTCTTACTTAAATACCATGTGTACTAGGTGTGTATTATTGAATGTGATTTTATCAAGTACCGTACTTGTAAATTTGCTGGTGCTTTGTTCAATTTACTTAGTGATTAACAATACAGAAATATTTCTTGCTACTTTCTCCCCGTAACAAAAGAAAAGGAAGGTAATATCCTTTGAATTAGTCCTTTAACCCTTTCAGGACATGAATTATTCAAGGGCTAAATTGATCACATTTTTTCTTTCAAATTGGCAACAATATTTTTCTTTTAGGATTACATGGTTCTATAATAAGGTGTAATGTCTTTGAAAACAATATACATGGTTAAAAATTCTGTTGAAAAGTTGAAAAATTGTGTTGCCAATTTAAGGATTTTAAAGCTTATTCTCGTGTTTAAAAGTCCTTGCATCAAACGCAATATGGTCATGGAACAAAAATGGACATAGTGTGTGTAGAAATTTTGCTCTTTCTACTCATGCATCTGGTATATTTTTTTAGAATTCTGCATCAAACGTTATTGAGCCAAACCGCAGTTGTCTCAAAAGAGTTAGGGAATGCCTATTTTTCAATAACGAATTTTCGCAGCCATGTAGCAAAAGAATTGCAAACCACTGGGGAAGAGTTCTGAATTGTTAATGCTGTATCCGTAGAAGAGCCAAGATGATGGAAGTGGTGATGAGTGAATGATGTATAGCGGGCATTGTCACTTTTCCTTTCATTCTTCTACGTCTATATGGGGGCCCTCACAATTATTATGTGGGAATGCTGCAGAGATAGAGTTCATGCTGTAGCACCCTACATAAGGCCGTTCACATATGCCACAGTAAATCGTGAGAATGGAAAAACCACCTGCAAGAAAGAAAGTTCCCACACTTACTCACTTTTCTAAATGTTGTACGATATACAAAAAGAACCACGATTTGTTTAACAAAAAAAACCCTGTAGTATACTGCATATGGGGACAAGCCTTTATAAGCAAATTGCTTCAAATGGGTTTCCTTACCAGCTGTTCTTATCTATTATGATACACGTTTGGTCTTTGTACATATATCGTTCTTTGTCTGGCAGAGGGAATGCAAATGGATGCATGACCAGCAGATCCTGTATACATGTATACTAGATATATAAGTGGATCTATACAACACTTTCCAGTCCACAAATCATTTTAATTGTTAACAATGTTAGGTGCAACTCTCCATCCTTTCAAGACAAAATCTTTTTTTTCCCTCTCTTTCCCTCTCCTTACAGGGAAGCCAAGTGCGCAAGAGGAAGATGTATGAGGAATTCCTCACTAAGGTTTCGATCCTTGGTAAGTCAACTGTTATTATGTTTACTGTAAGGGGAGACAAATACGGAAATGAAACATGACTTTACATGTACCGTATCTGTCGTGTCCAGATAACATGTGATGTCTTTCTTAATTAGGTACTGAGAATACATGCTATACACACAGTGTGTGTAAAGTAACATTACATGATATCAATGGTGAGAGAGAATGTTACAATAATAGAATTTAGGTCTGCGCGTACATGTGCGTATTACGTTTGGAGTCATAGGAAGTGCAATGTGCAGAAACAAGATTGGAATACAAACAATAACATTGCAAGAACGCAATATCTCTTCCCTCCTTGGATGAAAACGCATCTTATCGAAATTGTTCAAATCGAATCTTAACTGGAAAGTACAGATGCAAATAATCCATAACATTTCTCAAACATGAATGAATCGGGGTGCTCCTAAAGTGTTTTCAGTTCTTTGTCACTTTAGAAAGTCTAAACAAAATCAATGATTTTTTTCATCAAAAACGCAGCAAACAGAAATTGCTTAAACCTCACTGATAATAATCAAAATAGAAGCATAGCACATCCCAATTTTTCTCGACATAACCTAAATGCGTATTATGAATACGTTCTTCCAATAAACATTAAAACATGAGGTGCTGAATAAATGAAAAAAACAAATGAATTCCTGTCGACTAACTGACTCCAATGTACTATTTCTGTTCTCAAACTCTTAACAAAGTATACCGTTGTTTGTGTAACCAGAAAACTATGTAAGATTATACATCGAGACAAATATCCAACTTTATGAATTTAAAACTGAAACTGGACAATTATCAAACTGATTTGGCAACAATAAATCAATGGCATGATAATATTACTCGTAGAACATAATCCAGCATGAAATGTGTTGTTTTCTGAATAAGAGTAAACAACAGTGTACCTGACTCTTTGTGAAGAATCAAGGAATGGGAGAGTGAAGAAATATCTCGGGAAATTAGATCTTTTAGGAATCTGAATGTAATCGGGCCTTGATGAGTTTCTAGAAAGGAATATGAGTTGAGCTTAATCCATTGACTCATGAATTCTCTTGTTCAAATAGGTTTAATGCAGGACCCACCTAGTGCCTGTAGGCATTGTGTTAAGTTGTTGTTATTTTAGAAAGCCTGATAGTTCTTGCATATTGTAATGAAAGAGACATGTCTTAGTTGCCAATTTGAGGACAGAGAGTCAATCTCGAATCATTCTCTTGTAGAAAACCTTGACATGTGGGAGAACCTGACGGTGGCAGACGCTCTGGAACCAGTCCAGTTTGATGACGGTGAGAAGATCGTCGTCCAGGGAGAACAGGGAGATGACTTCTTCATGATCATTGAGGTATGGAAACTAGACTACTAAAGCCTCATTCACACACTCATGCATGACGTGGTAAAGCACCTCAAAAGAACCGCAGTGACACAATAAGAAACATTATACATGTAAATGAATGGCACGTGGTGGTGAGGAAAAAAAAGTAGCTGCAAGCAACATGTGCAACATAGGCCCTAAATGTAAATACTTAAATCTGTTATAAGATACAGATCTATAGAAAGCACATTACGGTTTATAATAGCGTTATGTCGTTTTATTAAAATTTCCAAAAAAAATTTTGAGGTGGTGTACTGCGTAATGTGTGAACGAGGTTTTATATTCCTCCATTTTTGTCAGTGACATTTGAACAGAAAAATAGGGCCTTTTGAATATTCCTTTTGTGAGATGGTGCACCAGTGTATATGTTTTAGCAGAAGCTTTCTCCTTGCATCATCATGATGCACGTGGGAAAAGTGTCATATTGTGTAAATTGTGGCATTGTAAATTGTGGCATTTTTATCACTACCCCTATTAATGTGTTTTCAATTCAAATATCATGAACCCCAATATGTCCTTTACAGTCAACCTCGGTTAAGTCGACGTCGCATGTGTCGAATAGTAGCTCAAGTCGATGAAACTAAAAAGTCCCAATTAATCCTCATAGACTTACGTGTGTTAATCCTTTGTACAAGTCGATTTTTGTACGTCGAATACTTGCATATATTGATCAAATTCTCAGAACAATACCATCAAAAAACATTAAATTTACACCGTGCAAGTCGAACTAGACGGCGATGTGAAATCAATCATTTTCGAAACTGCCACACGCCGATTTTTAAAAAAAATTCCCCGACTTGCTGGCGCGATCTCTGCGTCCTCTCTCGCACTCTCATGTGATGAACATAATGTCATGTGTTAAGTCATGTTTGCATGGCCAGCCAGCCGGCCAGATGGACGCCGTACCTGCATGCACTTGCAGTTTTATTGCCTTCACGGCCATGTGCATATAAATGGATGTAAGGGGGGATTTAATACATTGGAATTAATCACTGGACGTGACTGGTTTTATTCTTTGTTGTCCAACTTGTAACAGGAGTGTGAAGTAATATACTGGGTACATGAACGGTACAGTACATGTATGTTCTTATTTTCTCGGTGTCGGCACATTGTAAATCATGGTACATTATGTGATGAGAACTCCCAATCGATCAAACCGCCCGGCCGCCGGCCACACTGCAGCATCCCCGTGTTTTGTGTACAATGTACACGCGTAAGTCGGATTTTCTTCGACTTCAGCACAAGTTGAAAATCGATGCATTTCAATCAGTCCCATCATGATCGACTTCAGCGAGGTTGACTGTATATGCAAAGTTCATGATTATAGATGTAAATTTTAAGCAATGTTCCTTGAATGATATGTTGCAAAAGAGATGATGCATTTTGCTATTTTGTATAAAGTCATGCGCAGAAGCGCCATTCCTAATTTTTATGTTCAGAATTTATGCTCAAATTGTCCAGATCTTTCTTTCAGAAAGCACTTCATTTTTTGTAGGACTGTTTATCGGTAAATAGATGCTCACTTGGTTAAAATAAGATATCTCACTGATTCAGTCTATAGATTTTCAAAATATTGCACGGTTTGTTTCGTTAAAAAATTCTGACTCCATATTCTTTTCTCCTTTGCCATTCAGGGTCAAGCTGCTGTTCTCCAGCGTCATGGCAACGACTCAGAATTGATTGAAGTTGGCAAGCTAGGACCATCAGATTACTTTGGTAAGTCTTATCCCATTTATTTTTATGTCTTTTGTATAAATTTACATGAAGATGCTTTGCTTTCATGGTGAAGTCAGCCAATTTCATTGTCTTGTAACACAAAGGCAGTGTGTACGAAGCCGAGCAAAATGTAGTGGTGTGTAAAAGAAGCACCCAGAATGCCGAAGACATGTATCGCTATTAATTTTATTATTTAATGTTAGAACTATAATATTGATATCTTGAGTTAGTATAATTATACTACTACTATTTTAATTAGATTAAAATATGCCGTTCAGATGTGTCTGTGTACAGTGGAATCTTGTTATAAAGAGGTCAGGGGCCTGTAACATAAAGAGATACGATCAATAAGTCTATGGAAAACCCTGTACTGAGGAGTTACAATTAATCGTAAGATTGATTGTATCTCTTTATGTTACAGGCCTCGGATGTAACAAGATTGCTGTTATAACAAGGTAATTTTGCTTGTCCCGAGGTCCTTGTTTTAATGAGTTTCCACTGTACTGCAGACCCAGAAACCTTTTCGGACTTACGGCAGCCAATTTTTTTTTGCAGCAAAATGTTGTTTTTGCTATCTTTGTAACTCCCTTACATAAGAATTATGTTGAAAACCTTACAAAACTCAGTGAGATTGCCCTACTGCTTGAAATCTTGTATTCACGTATTTCAATGCTCCAAGTTTTTATAATCCACATTATGACAGCAGAGTGCTTGTGCAGTCCTCTAGAATTTATTATTTGCGTGATTCCCAGTATTGATGATTTTCAAATCCTCACTCTCCTTTCTCACACCAGGTGGGATTTCCTTACTGCTTGAAATCTTGTATTCACCTATTTCAGTACTCCATTGTTTTATAATCCACATTAAGACATCAAAGTACTTTGTGCAGTCCTCTAGAATTTATTATTTGCGTGATTCCCCGTATTGATGATTTTCAAATCCTCACTCTCCTTTCTCACACCAGGTGGGATTTTCTCACTGCTTGAAATTTTCTAGTCACGCATGTCAATACTCCACTGTTTTATAATCCACATTGAGACAGCAAAGTACTTTGTGCAGTCCTCTAGAATTTATTATTTGCGTGATTCCCCGTATTGATGATTTTCAAATCCTCACTCTCCTTTCTCACACCAGGTGGGATTTTCTTACTGCTTGAAATTTTCTAGTCACGCATGTCAATACTCCACTGTTTTATAATCCACATTAAGACAGCAAAGTGATTTGTGCAGTCCTCCAGAATTTACTACTTTTACGTGATTCGCAGTATTGATGATTTTCAAATCTTCACTCTTCTCTCTCACACCAGGTGAGATTGCCTTACTGCTGGACCGCCCCCGTGCTGCCACCGTTGTTGCCCGCGGCCCTTTGAAGTGTGTCAAATTGGACAGACAGCGCTTTGAGCGGGTGCTTGGACCTTGCCAGGAGATCCTCAAGAGGAATATCTCCAGCTACAACAGCTTCGTACAGTTATCTGTATAGATCTCTCTCCAGCTCAACTTTGCTCTCTCTCTCTCTCCATCTCCCCCTCTGTCTCACTCACTCTCTCTCTCTCTCTCTCTCTTTATGATCTTCTGATTTTCTATCAATTTCTCCCTATCCCTCTCTCATACATGCTATCAGTCCCCCTTGTTTCCACAGTTCTCTTGCTCTTCTCTTCTCTCTCTCTCTCTCTCTTTCTCTCTTTCTTTTACTATCTCACACTATCTTTCACATGTCAGAAAGATGGAAATCTTCTCATCTACATGATGCTGTAGGTCTCAGAAAAGATTGAGAGAGAGAGCAGCTTGGGGGAGTTCTACAATGTCATATTACAGGGCCCCACACTAACCTTTTTTACACAGGGGGTCCTGATTGTAATTTCTAGCCTCCTGTTCAAATGTATAAATTTGGGGGGTCTAGGGTTGAAATTTGGATCCCCATTTGCATCGGATCCCTGTTAGTGTGGAGCCCTCCACATTATTCCGTGAGCGTTGTTTCTGATGATGGAGATGACACAAAGAGAACAGATTATGAAAAGTATACTGTGTGTAAACTGCTGGGAGAAATCGATCAGAGATGCGTTTGGCGAGGCAAAATTTGGTCTCGCTATCCTAATGCAAGAGAGAGCAAGGGAGCTTTGCCTCTTTAGGGTTTGTGGTGTAGTATTCCCATTTCCAAAATTTCCCATTGTTCTTTCCTTTCTAACAGAGAAATGGAAATGCCTGTGCATAATGAAAATGAACTTGATGCAATTGGGTTAGACAGGATTCATTTGCACTGCAAATCAGTCTATGTGCTGTTATCATCAGTAATTGCAGACCTAAGATGAATTTGAAAGAATATATTCATGTTTTGGGCTTTTATTCGTAAAGGAAGATTGCTGTCAAATTACAACCAAGAAAAAAGGCTGCCATGAAAACTAGCCATTGTGAGCAATTTGCCAAAATACCGTTTTTCTATGGGATTCGTACATGTTGTATTATGGCACACACGATCGTTTTCTGTGCATCACATGCATATCAAACCTAATATAACTTTTTAGTATAGAATAGAGAAAAATATTGAATTCTCGTGCATGTATATCACCTTGGTTGTTGATTGACAGGGCATCATTTAATAAAGAGTTATGATGGATTCTTAATTATCGATCACAACACCTATCAATCACTAGGTGGCATTCCCCTATAATTTAGGAGTTGTGACCGATAACACATCAAATTTCTTAAAATACATTTAACTTTGCACACGTCGAATCTGTTGGGACCACACAAAATAGCTTGACTTATGCAAAATTTGTCTTAGGAAATGTACCGTAAATTACACATGTTTTGCATAGTTTGGTCAAAAAAATTGATTTGACTTTGGGAAAGTTCAACTTATGCGACTTCAAGTAATGCAAGGTTAACATACCATGAGTACTGTCTTATAGAGACTTACAATAATAGATTTGGATTGGTCACAAGTCCTCCAGTCACACCACCACACCGTCTCCAAACTAACCGATTCTTGGTCATTGGTGGCACTGCAACTTTATGTTTGGTCTGGTGTCGGTCTGGCACCTGTCTTGTTGATGTGACTGTATCTTTAGTACAGAGTTGCCATTGATATGAATCAATCACAACTGTTTATAAGACTCATTGCTTGTTTACATATAACCAGTAAGCGCTGTAAATGATTCAGCATTTCTGCAGGTTGAGGAGACACAGAGCAAATGGTCTTAATCACTCCCATTTCCCCAAAGAGTACTTCAAATTGAAACTGGAATGATGTCTATTTGCATAGTGTTAACAAAATAAAATTTGAAAATAAAAGCTTCTGAAGTTTGTAATACTTTTATGAAACGTTTTGCCCTTGTAAATTGTGTAGGTATTATATCCTCTTTGAATGATAGCAGTTAGAGAGGAATTAGAATATCTAGAGGACTCTAGATGCCTCTAGAGGACTAGACATATTCCTTATTTATTGTGATCTTATGTCCATTATCCAGTGTGGAGAGCTTGTGATCTGACATGCCAGGATTTATCTTAGCACTTGAAAGCTCCGGCAAGCTTTGACGCGAGTTGAATGGACACTTGTTGGACCCTGTATATGTACATAACTGACATTGTTTATTCATTAGTCACTGGTGCTGTGTGTTAAATGAGATGGGGACAAGAATCGCTACATCTATCGTACAAACTATATTTGCTCTTGTACATTTGGAGAGGACAGATACTTGGTGTATGGTTTTCAGAACTCCTCACATATATATAGCCATTGAAATTGTATGTTTGAAATGTGTAATGTTGTAGTTGATGAGATTATACCTTTCTTTGGAACTGATTGTATTTGAGTCTATTATTGACCAACTCTCTCTCTCTCTCTTTGTTTTATCTTTCCTCATCTAATTCTTCTAATATTCCCAATATACTTGCGTGATATGTACAAAGTCAAGTTTTTCTATGACATGAGCAAATTATATTGAATGATCATATGAAGAAAAAAAAAAGTTGTTTGGTTTCCAAGTCACTTCAATGCAGTTTTTAAAACATGTCATTAGAAGGTCTCTTGTTCATCAGTTGAAACAGGGCTACTTAACATAGCAGATATTTTTGGAAAATTGTTATGCAGTGGTAAGGGAGAAGATCAGAATAATGTTCTTAAAAAGCACCATCCGGACAGGGTGTGATCTAAAACAAGATCTTGCTTCTTCACTATTGTTTTTTTTTCAAGGATCTGGGTTATTTGGTGTTAGGAAGATAAAACATATTGAGATATTTTTTAGGGTTAGGAGTATCAAGGGTATTGGGTTTACTATTCTCGCTTTTTCATATATCGGATTAATGGTGTGCTTTTATCATTGTATCAATGTCTAAATTCCAGAACAACCTTTTGAAATGTGTTCAAGTACTTGTCTTTTTAACTACCCAAAGCTTGTAAATAGAACCTTGTGTAGTTAGAACTCCCCACAATTGTTGAGATATCTGTCATTGTTTTTGTCCATATAAATAAGCACTAAAAGTCTATTTGATATGATTAAATTTTAAAATTGTTTTATTATTCAAAGTATTTTCTTTAATTTTTAATTTATCATGCCACCATGAAAGGGAATTAGGATTACATATTTCTTATGGATTATTGTATTTCTTCTCTTTACTATTTTTTTTTGTTTCCTTGCACAATAGATTGTTTATAGATATATCAAAGAGCATTACTTATTACGAATCACTGTGTGTTGTCGTTTCTGTAGAGGTATACCCTGAAAGCATATTGTTCTGTGAAATTATACTCTACTATCATTAAATTTAATGAAAGGTGGCGTCTAAAAAAACGACTGGTCTCTTCTTACTATTATTGTTGTTGTTGGAATAACGATGTGAGGAAGATGGTTAGGTCCAGAGCTTTACATAGAGAGAGTCGTGACACTGGAGGTCGCTTCTAATTGGTCATTCATTTTCATGGAGCTTCAAGTAGTTCCCTCCCATACAGAATGTGAACAGGGTTGAATGAGTGGCTTGTAAATAGATAAAATGAGTGGTATAAAGTGAGTTGAGTAATACCAAGGTCAAATGGTTAATTACATGAAACATAAGGACAGAGTTATTGTCAATCCAGAGTAATTAATATTTTTGTTGATATATAGATGAAGTAGGTATACTATCGAAAGAGTGAGTAAGAAACGTAACTGAGTGGTGGAGTGCGTAACTGATTGATTGGTTGAGTGCATAATGTTATTGCTTGATGGAATAATTAACTGAAAGTAGTTGGTTGATATAATGAGTAAGTAGTTGGTTGATTGAAAGTAATTGAAGAGTAGGTCAATCATTTTATTGAATGCCTAACAAATTGATAGTGGTTGATTTGAGTAAATATTGCTTATCAGTAGAGTAGGTTATTAATTAATAGTAATTTTTTTGCGCCGTTCAATGGAGAAATTGATCTATGAATTTTTTATGTAACATTGACTTGCAGAGTAGGTTTTACTAGTAATTGATTGATATCAAAGGAGTTTTCATATCATATTCCAAGTGAGTTTAATGATTGGTTAATTGAAAGTAATTTATGGTTAAGTGAGAAAGTAATATAGATTGAACATAAATTGCTTGTGATAATAAAAATAATGAAGTATAACATTAATTGGTAATTGGTATAGAGTAAGTTAATGATTAGTAAAGGGATAGTACTTGATTGATGAATGAGCTTAATTTACTGATCGCAATCAAGTCATGTAGATCGTTTGATTGGAGAGTGATTAATTCATTTATTGAGTAATTGATTGATCTTTAATAATTGATTTAAATAATTGATTAATAGTAAATGAGTATGTCAAAATAATATATTGATCAGTATAGAGTAATCAAATACTTGCTAAAATGAAAGTAAATGATGATCGATAGATAACGTGACCAGTAGTAATCAACTCAACAAAGTGGTCGAATTGGTATATTAATTTCTCGGAGTATGTTGCTTAATAGAGAATATTATTAAGTACATATCGATAGGAAAAGTGAATAATTTCAGTTTATTTATCGTTAGATGGAGTATATTGATGAGTGGATTGATTGAATGAGAGAGTTAGTGATTGACAGTGTTTGTATCATTGTTTGACAAATATCAATTAGTTGTTTGATAAAAAATTATGCACTGTAACTAGTAAAATATACAACATGGCATCTTTTGAGTAGACACATAGGTCGTGAAAATAGACAAACCTGCAATTTTATTTCGACCTTTAGTTTCCGTCCTGGTGCATTGATTCTTAATCTTATTTATGAGAACATTGTGGGTAGCCACACAGTTTTGCTGGAAAAAAAGAAAAAAAATCAACCGCCATGAGCACCTCCGTTGGGACTCTAGCCTTTTGACAAGGCCCTCGTGACTTGGTTATTTTTCTCGGCAAGTAAGCTAGTAGTGGCTGCATAACAAGACTAGCCGCCCAGCCCGGTGAATGCGCGATCGAGCGACGTGAGTCCACAGAATCTTTAGGAGTTCTGTGCGTGAGTCCGAGGGCCTTTTGGAACCTGGCCTGTATTTCTTATGCTATCCTTTGTTCCTAGCGAGGATCTGCTACCTTATAGGTAGGAGCCAATCAGCGAACGTATCTTCGCATGACGTCAGCATAAATTTGGTATGCAAATTCGCCTTCATCTGGAGCTAGCTCGCTCGGCACCCGGCGTAGCCTCTTGTCGAGGCCATGGCGCTGTAGAAATCCTTGGCGGTATGGAGGCAAAATTTCTGGCGAGCGAAGCGAGCCAGAAAGACCGAGGCGCTTCTTTTGTATTTCATTTTGTATTTCATTGTTTTGACGAATATTCCGACCAGATTTTGGTCGGTGAAAATCATCCAATAAGCGCGAGCTACCATGACGTAATGTTAAATATTCATGACTCGACTGCACGCTATTTCTTACATATTAATTAATCGCAGCCCAAAATGGCGTTCAACGTTTCTTCCACGACGAGTGATGACGATATTTGACATTTGTAAGAGCTTAGAATATGCCGCTAGAATGTTGAAGATTGACAGATTCAAAGATTTGCAAGTTGATGCAATCAAATCTGCACTTAAAGGACAAGATGTTTTTGTGAATCTGCCTGCTGGCTATGGAAAAAGTGTTATTTTTCACGCGCTACCGCTCTGTGCCGATTACCTCCGTTGGCCAGGGATGGAGAGTGAAGACTGCTGCTTAGCTTCGCGAGCTAAGGCCAGGCGGATCCCCCGGGGCCTTGCCGGGCAGTGAAGTTGCTGGTAACTCCTTGGTTACATCAGAATTGATGGAGATGCATCTATTGTTGAACGGTGACTTTTATTGCCCACTCTTCATTATTTGTAAATATATGATGATCTCTTGAGAAATGTGTACATTTGTCTTATTTTCAATTACCATGGTTTGTAAGCTAGAGATCGAATTCTTCATAATATGTTTGTCTGTGAATGTATTTTGAGCAAGAGATTTACGTAATCCCCCCCCCCCCCCCCCTCAAAAAAAAAATAATAAGACTAGTCCAGAACTGAAGTAAGAAATCCTTGAGATTTCATTGGCCAATTTGCTGGGCGATCGCCGCGGTTATCGAACTATTCACGTTTTCATGCATAATTCAGTAGGAAATCGTGCCTCATGAATATATAATTCAGGTCGGGTGTCAAGAGGCCCCGGCGCAAGCGCCTCGTTTTCTTTGGCTCGCTTCCCTCGCCAGAAATTTTGCCTCCATATCGCCAAGGATTTCAACAGCGCTAGGGCCTCGACAGGCTACACCCGCCGCTGCGGCCCGTGCAAGCTACACAATCATGGAAAGCAAGCCCCGCAGATACCGTTGTGATTGGTCGATAATCCTCGGTAGGCGTGTTTAAGCATACGAATGTCAACTCGTGAATAATTCCTATCGGACGATGGAAACCCAGGTTCCAAAAGGCCTCGCGACTAAAGTCGCTCGCGATCGCGCGTTCACCAGGGCCGTGTTGATTCTTTTCGTCGCCGGCTAGTCTCATCTCAGGCACAGCATAACGAGGAAAATAGCCAAGTCACGAGGCCCTGTCAAAAGGCTAGTGGGACTCGAACCCACAATCCCCGGTTTTGGAGACCGATGCCTTATCCATTAGGCCACGGAGGCAGATATTTAGGATTGGTTCTCCTGAGTTTGTAGTCTGTTAATTAAGCCACCATCTGGCGCTGTATATCATGATCATCTTGGCTTGAAGTCGCCACATATCTCATTATGTCTCCAAGCAAAATGTATATAGCTGAAAGGATCTACTCCCTAGACTATCACCCCAGGACAACAACACGTACCTCCTAAATAGGACGATTGCCCCGGACAGCTGAGCCATTGACGACTAACTTCCGAACAACTTCCCCCGATTCTTATTACGGTACCTATTAAGCTGTGTGATAGCAACAGGGTTAATTTTTACGGGATAGTGTTTCGGCGTAAGTTTTCAAGGGTAGCTGTCTAGGCGGGGATATTCTGGAGGTAGCCGTCCTGATACGATCTCAAAAAATGTCCATAAATGGCAAGTTAAAATATGCATTGTGATCTCTTATATATTTCTGGGCCTCTGGGGTCCGATGATACGAATAAAAAATGGTCTTCTACTTCACTTAAATTATTCATTTACGTGTTTTGTTAAAATTCCAAGCCAGTTATACCTAGCCAAAATATTATGCCATCTGGCTCGAGGAAAAGGGTAAGTAATTAGGCCTATACAGTTGAAAATGAGCGAGTTGGGTAAAAGAATGGGTCATGTGCAGGGTCATCGATCCGTCTTTCGGATCAATTCAATTTCAATTTCAAGACGATCATTTATTTCCAACAAAGTAATACATGAGCGAAATAATGTACATGTGTTTTTAACAAAAATACGACAAAATACACATTCATGTATACATACATAATTGGGGGACACACCTCTAAAAGCAAAAGCAAAAAGGGGGGGGGGGGGGAACGAACACCCTTCATGACATTTTAACCCCTCTCTTAATTACCCGCTTCTCCACGATTACATTAAGCAAGGAATATTAAAGAGTTTGCGCGCAGAGCGCACATCGGAATTGAAGTCTGATCGTGCAATACGTTTTGTATTTCATTGTTTGGAAGGTTTCATTTCCCGAGTTTTAACTGGATAATTTTTCCTTACCTTATTTTACAGCACCGGTTTTATTGGGGGCAAAATGATGTTTGCCCTCCCAATATTTTCTTGGGGGCACCCGCCCCCTAGCTGGCACCCCATAATCGAGGCCCCTGGTGATGTGTAGGACTCAGGCGCGGATCCAGGGGGCGCAAGGGGCGTGCCCCCCCCCCCCCCCCCGTTTTGTCTGACAAAGTATGCCTCCGGTCCCCTTAGATGGCCGTTTGGCTTCGTCAAACGGAGGGTTCCTCAGTGTGCGCCCCCCCCCCCCCCTTTCTGAAAATCCTGTATCCGCCCCTGGGACTACATAATTTATTATTATTTACATTAATTTGGAAAGTTGTCAGGAATGCGACCATTTTACCTAAACGTCCTTCATAATACTAGTTTAGATTATAGTGCAGTGCATCGTTTCACGACCCGGTTTCACGAAACCGTCGTAATACTGTAGTCCACCGACATCCCATATTGATGCGTTAAAACGACTCTCTCTCTCTCTCTCGCTCTCCCTTTTTCTCTTCTGATCTCTCTTTCTCTCCCTCACTCTCTAATTATTCTCTTGCTATCTACTCTCTCTTTGGATGTAAGAGGAGCTTAATCTAAAATAGATCGAAATTGTCAGCCGAAATAATCAAAGCAACTGTTTTAGGCCTCTCCCTGTCACTCTTTTTCTCTTTCCCGTTTCGTTTTATTCCGCTGCTGATTTGGTATCTCGTCATTATTCTCATAATGATTATAATCACCCCCCCCCCCCCCTTTCTCCCTTACTATGTCACAGTCTCTTTATCTCTCTCTCTCTCTCTCTTTCTCTTTCTAACCCATTTACTTACCCATGATACAAAATAGATCTTAATGCATCTAACTCTACATATTTTATTTCTAAATATCATGCATTGACAAGATAAAACGGTAAACTATTTTTTAAAACCCGCTTGTAAGCGTTTAACAATTATTATTTCGTCGTTATGATAATGAGCTTTGAAAATGATTGGAAATCGTCTGAATGTTATTCTGTAAGCCTTTTATTCGCCACCAGTGGCAGCACCATGCAGGATTCTAAAAGTGGGGGAGCGGGGGGGGGGGGGGGGGAGTGCAAAATGATAGGAAAACGTTGCGGGGTGGCAAATGTGTAGAGGCAAACAAGAAATCCAAATCCATAGGCGGAAAAAGCGTTATAGTTTTAGCAGCCCTCTATAAACTTACTTGACTTTGTAACTACGTCGAGGGAGAAGTCCCACTCCCAAAAGAATTAAAAACTTGTTATTATTAAAAATACATAATACCCTTTAAAGCCTTTAAAGGTTAAGAATCCCCAGGTGCCGCCACCGTCTTGTTTGAACCAGTAAAATCTAAGAAGAAATTTTTAAAAAATAATTGCTAGATTTAATTATTGTCCGACCGTGTCGATTTCTTGAACTTTCAGTTCATACACACAACTATTATTTAATTTCCATCAATACCGTTCGGCCTTTCAAATCTTTGTCAATTTTGTTGGGCCGAACAATATACCGGAATGACAATAGACTACATTTTTATGGAATTGCATGGTTGGGGCCAAGCCAGGAGAATTTTACTGTCGAGGCTGGAAAAGGACTTCAAATTTCGGAGCGTACATGGTGAATGAACCCTGCACGTTGGAAACATCGACAATGGGGCCCTCCGGGAAATGGATGTTGTAATTCTGGACCAGGTTCACGACAGTTTGAAAGATGGTCCTGCGGGCGAGTCCCTGGCCGGGGCAGGATCTTGGGCCTGGATTTAACAACAACAACAACAAAAGGACATCACAATGTTATACTAGTATATGGATGGTCGCACACAAACTGGAAACCAAATAGATAGGAACTCTACTCAGTTTCATCTGAATTTCGATTTCTCTCTCGCCACTATTTAGTATTTGGATATTTCAATAGACCTATACAGATCACGACAGGGGCCGGATCAAGCATTTCTTAAAAGAAGGGGCACAATGCCAAAAAAGTACATAATTTAGTAAAAAAAAATTCTTGTGTTTTTATTTAATTGTGTTAGGTATACCATATGGGTTACGAAGGAGGTGGGGGTTCCCCCTACGTAAATCCGCCACTGGCCTTTGAACCCAACAGGCAATAAAACCGACAAAATAAAGAAAGAAAGGCAAATTAATTTATCCAAAATAAAAGATAATTATACAAAATGTATATTGTTGCCAAATAAACCAACTCTTCTTATTCCAATATATTGCCTTGTGTTGCACTTAAGGGCATGATTATTGTTGAAAGGCGCCAGTAAGAAAGGAGGGATAATTAAAAAGGGTCGATTCCCGCTTTCCGAAAAAGTGATCGACTTACCTACAGAAAATGGGGTGACAAGGCTGGCTTTGTCAGAGTCAAAGGTCAGATCATTGCCGTTCCCTTTCAAGAATCGTGAGGCATCGAAGACTTGTGGATCTTTCCAGTCGACAATGTTGTTATGCATGGCCCAATGGTTGGGAATAAGGAGCGTTCCGTTTTTGATATCGTAACCGCCGATCTTGCCGTCAGCGGACGCTGCATGAGGTATGCCTAATGTAGCAACTGGTCGAACACGATGGACTTCGGTTAGGAACGACATCGTGCGCGGAAGACTCATGCGATCGTCGTACTTGACATGCCCAACGAAGTCATTGATTTCCTTGCGAATCTGAGATGAGGGAGAGAGATGGTATTGATGTTGATGAGCGGCTGGGTTTGCTTCTTTATTTTGTGATGCTTTCATAGATCCGGATGTTAACTAACTATACCCATAGGACTGTTGTTTGTTTAGACTTGGGGTATAGAGGATCTATATGAGCAAACATTTTTAACGTAATTTGTTACCCCTTAAAACATACTCTTTACATGATTATATTCTCGATGGGGCGGTCGCTTCGGCCCCCTGGATACGACGGCATGCCACCTACTGCACAGTAAAACTTCAGAATTAGGCTTACTTTGAGCTGCTCTCTCAGTGCAATATGCTATACGCCTATAGTTCTGGGTCTACGCGGTTTTTAAGTCTAAAAATATGTCGAACAGTCACTAAAACTTTACACCGAATCTCCGAAAGCAATATAATATTAATAAATGGAACTATTACCTCGGCTTGAAGGCTCTGATCAGTTGCCAGATAGTAAATGTCCCATGTGATCATCTCAGGGACGGTGTTGACACCGGCCGTAAAGAAGTCAAACATTAGACGCCATCCGTCACCTGGTTGTGCGATAGAGGATGTCCCCAATTTCTGGAAGAAATCACTGTAGTGTCGTACAAGACTGGTCTTGCGGTCCTGGGAGATAGACTCGATCCCACGGTCTTTGAGGTATGTAGATACAGCCAGAAGCTGTAACATATTAATGATGAAACTTTTTTTCGGATATCTTAACGAAAAATGGGTTATTTTGACCAGCCATGCAAAACTTTCTTGTAAATACAATTATAATATATTTCCCATGTCATTAAAAATAACACGATTGATTAAAACATACAAATGCACATTGCAGTATAAATAACACGATTGATTAAAACATACAAATGCACATTGCAGTATGGTAACATCGTGTTAGAGAGAGAGAGAGATCGAGTGTGTGTGTGTGTGTGTATTTTTAAACAGGCAAGATTGCCTTACATCTAGGTAAATGTGACTGTGAACGGTTAACCTTAATGCTAATTGTATGTGTGTGATTGTGTGTGTAGGGGTGGGCGTGTTTAGCCGTATGTCCGAGAACATTTTCGGACAGAGAACAATGGTCCTCGGAAGCCGGACAATAGTCCTCGAACGTCGAACAATGAATTTGTGCCTTATTCCGTGGACTGTCCGAGGACGGAGGAACAATAGAGGAACAATACTTGTCCTCGGAAGTAAAGCCATGTAAAACTGGGTGTGTGCATGTGTGTGTGTGTGTGTGGGTGTGGGTGCGTGGGTATGTATGCGTGTATGTATGGAGGAGGGGGGGGGGGGGGGGGGGGGGGGGGGGGGTCCGAGAAGGAGTTACTCTATTTTCCCCTTTTGGGGGGGGGGGGTAAGATTTATTTCACTCTATATACTTTAATTCGTTTTTGTTTTTGTTTTTGTTTTTGTTTTAATGTGTGTGGTTCTAGCAGATAATTGCCCTCTTAAAATTTCTATATTCTCTTTTCTGGGAGACGGGTAGGGTTCTCATCTTTTATAATAGATTTCATTGCTTTTTTAAATATTTGTTAGTACATTATACATGTTATGTTTATATATGAAATTTGTTATAAGAAAAAGAAATTTTACATGTATTGTTAATTCTATGTTGATGAAATCAATAAAAACATTTGGAAAAAAGTGATTGTGCGCGCACGCGTGTGAGTGTGCGCGCGCGTGTGGGTGTATGTTTTTGGGGTCTAAAACTCAAAATTATTCTGTCAAATTTTTTTTTTTTTTTGCTTGGAAATTTTCTTTTAGAGAGAACCTCTGGAAAATCATGGTATTTTGTACAGGAGCTGACGTAAGGGGGGATGCTTTGAGTTGGAGACCCCTTGTCGCCTACCCCTCCCCCGATACTGCCTTTGTGCCATGAACTTTGTCATTATCTCCCCCCCCCCCTCCCCCCCCCCCCCCCCCCCAATATAGATCCTCCAATGTTTATTAATCGGATACGAATAGCTACAGGGCTTTTTTAAAATGATATACAATGAGTGTACTCACGCTTCCTTGGTATTCATCTACTTTGGTATTTGGCAGTACGATGGAAAAGAAGCCTGGCTTGAATAAGACACTGTTACTGAGAGCTTCAATGTTCTCGTTGAACAGCGGTTCGCTGTTGGCTCTTTCGAATGCGACACGGTGCATGACGTCAAGAAACTGCGCCCTGAAGACCTCTTTGGGTACTACTGCTTTCAGATCATGGTGAAATGTCCCTATCAATTCGATGTTTAAGGAGGAGATAGCATCTTGTATTTTAGGCTCCACGTTGGTTCTCAGGAATGTGGAATCCTTGATGGTGCTATTTACAAAGTTTCGTGCTTCATCCGATGCTTTGCCGTTATCTCGTATGGTGCCTTTGGGAGAAATAGATGAAAATATATCATTACCAATACTAAGACCAGAGAGCACCGTCATTGGTAACTGAAAGAAAAAAGTTGTTATACAACATTAATTTTCATTTATGAACTAACTTTCGTATCAAATATGCTATTTAGTTTAGGAGGGGAAGGGGGAAAGGGCGTAAGATAAAGTATTATAAAGTGGATTTAGATAACCAGTAAAGACATAGACCTAGTGAAATATTCTTCGTAAAAATGAAATGTGTAACGACATTTGGACATTTTCCTCAAGTAACGTTGTTGAAACACACTCAGAAAACAAAGGGAGAAAATCACGATAACCCCTTTGCTTGAAGCTTTCCCTCATGCCAATTAAACCACAGTCATTTTGTTAATGAAAAAAGTTTAAATAGTGCATTTTACAATCGCCCTTTTGGTTTTAATTCGGGAAGGGGACAGAAGAACACAATTAGGGTGGCATTTTGTGTACTTTAGGTATATCATATTGGGTTTTAAAAGGGGCGGGGGCAAGGGAAGTTGTGCCATTAGCCACATACACCCATCTTCGATGGGCTAGGCTAAGAAGAGAAGTTAATATACGTTTATATTTTTGGCATCTCAAAATTAAACATCCCTGCAATTTTCCTGACGCAAGCTCATGTGATTTGTCCCCTCAATACCTCGCCACTGCATGAATTCTTCGGGGAGTTGTTTCTTGTTTGACTCTACCCCACGATCTGAGAAGATGTTATGCTTCTTCAAAAAGGCTTCATCTCTGAATTCCCTGGAGTTAATAAAGCAGATCCTGGATAAAACAAGATCTAACTCGTAGAGTCCTGCGTCGTTCTTTTCGCTAATCCTTTCCGCTGCGGATCTCTGGGGAAACGGGTACGATAAACATCGATGAAATGCGAGTATTTTATATCTGATATGATATAGATGTTTGCATGATGTATAATAAAGATTAATTCCATGCGTTGAAATCGTGATATATTTATCTTATATAGGATAAATTGCATCACATTATTATTATGTAGGGTATATCATAATCTATACTTATGCTACAGTCACACACGGCCGGGTCACAAAACGGATTTGATCCGGGTGAAAATGAGCCGGATTAGTCCCGGAATGGAGGGTAATTTTTGCTACAGTCACACACGGCCAGATTTCGAACCGGGTCCATAAGGAATTAAAACCGTATCAACCCGGTTTGACCCGTATTGACCCCTATCGAACCGTATAAAAATGAATGAACTGAATCCTTTTCGACCCCTATCGACCCGTGTCAACCCGCTTCGACTACCTTGTCATCATCCGTTGCATGAAGGCAATACGGCAAGGGTCCATACGGTTTTACGCTGCGGGTCGATGCAAGTCAATACGGTTCGAACCGAGTCAGTTCGGATATCAATACGGAATTGAAATCCGTGAACATGATCAAAAAATTGTCACCGCCGTATCGTAGCCCCCGGGAATCCATCAGGAATTGACACGGGTTACGATGCGGGTCAATGCGGGTCTCTACGGCTCCAACCGGGTCGATACGGTTTTAATTCCTTATGGACCCGGTTCGAAATCCGGCCCTGTGTGACTGTAGCATTATATCAGACCGTGATACTGACCATATTTCTGTATTTTATGATCAAATTTGAAAACATGGCGCGAACTCGACTGGAAATCGATTGGAAATCTGGCAATGCCTGTTCATTCGGTATAATCTATCAATTAACATGTACGAATAAACAATTCTTCTTAAACTGTCTATTTGCAAGTCTTACAAACGTATATCAGGGGCGAATCCAGGGGGTCATGAACCCTCCTTTTTTTTCTTTCCTTTTTTGCTTGTATAGATTTTGTGGGAAATAGATCCCTTTTTCCATCTCCCTTTGAATATTGTTTATTTCTTTTAACGGGGAATTTATCAATTTAGCTGATAATGATGATATTATATATTGGACTATGCACTATACACTCTTAGAAATATTGGGCAAAATTTTACCCAAATTTTACCCAACATGAGGGTCCTTATGAGTCCGACCAACTTTTGGGTAAACTTTACCAATTTCATTGTTATTTTTTACCAATGTTGGGTAAATGCATGTAAAAGTTGAGCAAGATTTAACCAACCTATGCCCAATCTTCATTTACCCAGTGGCATTTACCCAACATTTCTAAGAGTGTATAGAGTTTTACAGTTCTGTTTCGTAAGAGCCCAGTGTAGTAGGCCCTCACTCTTCGGAAACTACCACTGGATGGTTTTACCTATACTTGGATATATAGATAAATATATAAACAAAGGTAGAAAAACAATGATTTCAGTGCAAATCTGCTGATCTGCAGTATTAGATATGCTACTTTTAAAAGTCATGAAATATATCCCAAATTTTGCTCACAAACATCTTTGACATATTTTATGAACATCGCCGATATTAATAACACTAATTATACTATGCACTAATATCATACTGCAAATTCAAGGGCTGTGGCCCTGTTCCCTCTCCCCCTCCCCACTAAATTATGGCCCAATTTTCTTTGTAATATAGCCTACACGTATCACTATTTTGCTCGCGTGTTTTGTCCCCCCCCCCCCCCCCCCCCTGTCAAGATCTAGATACGCTACTGCCCGGAGTTCTACAGAAACACGATTGCAAACAAAAGACTTTCGAGAAATCAACTCAATGGGCAATTTCAATCCCCTAATTGTAATATATCCTGAATATAAAACATGTTCGGATTACGTAAAACGTTATTGTGGTCGCCTATTAAAATGATGACTAAGGCTAATGAAATTGCCTTAGGTTAATTCTTCGAGTCTTTGCGATCGTGTCCGGAATACTCACAGATCTAAGTCTATCGTCCACTATTATTTTCAATTCCGGGAAGCTGCCGAACGCCGATGGGCCTGGAGGTGGGTTTTCTTTCGGTCCGAAGATGAACCCCTCGCAGTTAGGGGTTATCATCATCGTCGTCGTCGCCACCATCATCAGCGCCACCATCATGGTAGGATGCATTTTGGAGTAACTGTGGAATCGATGTCCTGCTGATTTGGGAGTTACCGTCGGAATCTTGAGGGAAAGAAAGTGCTGTGGTTGGTCAAATTCTTTTGAAACCGAGTTAAGAGGATATTAAATGGTAAATGTAAATATGAAGACGGAAATACGCATGAGGGATATTGAGACAAGGATATAGATGGGGAGGGGCGAGTATATGAAGTACTAAATAAACTTTGAATCACCCATAAGGAACAATTCGCAAATAGCCGACATCGAAGTATAGCCACTTTCGTTCTTTATCTGCCATGCATGGGTTTGGGGCTGGGGAATTTCGAAATCACCACTAGGCCTATTCCGGCAACCGCCACATCTTATTCGGGCACCCGTCACCTCACACTCGAGCAGTGAGATTTTCTATTTGAAGATTTTATAAAATATCAAGTATATTTTGGTGGTTTTGATATAATGAAACTTTATCCCAAAGTTCCCCCTACTTTCGCTCGCTTACAAAATTTATAAGAGAATTTTGGAAAGTTGATATTCAGGAAGCAACCTCAGCTCCCCCTCCCTTCTTCGTGCCTGGACACGTTCCATAACATATATATATATTTACGATTAGGCCCACAATGACAAAAAAAAACCCCAAAGTATCGATAAAATGTGTATTAGGTTCCTTTTCTTGTATAACAAGATTTCATTATACTTTTCTAAATCTAGTCGAAATCATTCTTGAAAATATCCCAGGATGGTGCTTAGTCAAATACACTCACCTGGAAAGAAAGATGACAAACTGCAGTCGCCGAGTATTCTCTCAAACTGTTCTCTGTCAGCAAGTGTCAGCTCATATAAAGGTTATTGACAATCACAGAATAAAATGATAGTAAGAATCTGTCAACTCTTTTGTCGAGATGCTGTCCATAATAATTAATATACTCGGTTCTTTCATCTCCTCAACAATATTTGCCTCAGAAAATTGAAAGGTATTTGTAATCACACTAGTTTTCTACTGTTTGGAGAAGAATAGTCAGCATCATTGTATATGGCCTGTTTGTAAAGTGTAAAATTTAAATGCCATCTGTTAACTCTCTTTTCAAAATGATGAAAAAGAATAGGCATGATAGGCCTCATTTGTGTACTCTTCGACGTCCCAAATATTTGCGCAAGATGATTGCAAAAATTTGCACTTCTCAATCTCCTCTTCTTCTTTGAATGCCTACTGCAGAATAGTGGGACACGTAGAGTGTCACCAAACCTATTATTATTTATAATTATGTATGCTCTCCACAAGATTTGCACGGGATAATCACATGCAGAGCTTTTCTTGTTACTTCGTATTTTTGAAAATCTCTGCTTCAGAATCATCAGAAACAAAACTGTGTCCCCTTCAGACAGTGGCGTAGCCTATCTACGAGGAGGGGGGGGGGGGCAGGCGGCACTTGGAGGGGCGCCAAAAACGCAAACTTTAAAAGAGAGAGAAAAAAAGGGGAAATAAAGAAAAATTATAATCCTTAAAGGGAAAGTCCACCTTAGTATATTAAGTTGGTTCAAAAGAAGCAGAAAACTGAAGAAACAATTAAAGTTTGAGCAAAATTCGATAAGAAATAAGGAAGTTATGAATTTTTGAAGTTGCGATCACTCAAACACAAATTGGCAACTCTGTGACGTATCTTTCGAGCTCCTCTTCTATTTACTCTGTATATATATATTTTTTATTAACGTTCATTTCTTTAATTTTGATTAGGGAAAATTTTATATCATACAAGATTTGTGTAAAAGCATAAGTGAAATGATAATATCTAGGGTGCATGTATGATAAAATATTTTTAATTAAAAATTTATGTAGGGGTGCAGGGGGCACGTGCCCCGGGCGGCACTTGGAGGGGGTGCAAAAAACACAAAAGAGAGAATAAAAAAAAAACGGGGACAGGAAGAAAAATCATAATCCTTACGGATTATGCGCCCCCAATCCGCAGGGCAAATGCAAATAATTAGAAATACATTTTTTAGTGTTTGAAATGCCAAAAGGTTGGTCGCTTTGCTCCCGTGCATAATCATTTCTTTCGAATTGCGTCCCCAGTATATAGTTCTTAAATAGCTTAAATGGTTGAAAATTTGAAAAATAAAGATGCAATTGTCGTTGCTTTGCTCACTATCTTGTAACTCTTGTCAAATATTCCGCTCCTGATATAGGATAACGTCTATAAAACAGCATTTGGAAATGTTCAACAATTGAAGGATATCTCAGCCTTCGGTTGCCTTGCTGAATTTCTCGACTATTTCTCAAGGGTTTGCATTAATTTTGCTCCCAATTTTAGAAGTGAGTGAATAGAAAACCTTTATGAATTTGTGCCTTAGTATACTATTAATACATGGTTGGGAGTGTGTTGGTGTACTATACGCATAAGGCGCAAGCCGAGTGTGTTTGACCATCCACGTCACGTCAAGAAGAATAAAACGTATTATGTCTCTTATTATTTGTTTGAAATGTCTACCAATTCAAGGAGCATCAGAAATCAGAACAGAACAGAACAATGTAACAATGGGAATATGATACTCGGCATTTTGTAAATATCGTGAAAGGTTGCTGTCCATATATACTGTATAAACACACACACACACACACACCCGTACACGCTGGCGTACACGGAGGGGCTCAGGGGGCCGCCCCCTATTCAGCCACTAAATAAAGCAAGAGCGAAAAACGGGGGAAGTGAGAGAAAAAGGCCTAAAAAGGCGCTACAAGCCGTTATCTTTCTCTCAAAATTTGCTAAAAACGTCGAAAGTTTTCGCGCTTCGCACGGGAAGGGGGAAAATCTCCTCTCCCTGCACCCACCCCTGTTACATACAGTGAAATCTGCGTCCAAATAATTGAAAAGCAGTCCGGGCTTCGAAAATATAACTTTGTGCCTGAAAAATTGTTTGCTACGAGCCGTTATCTTTCTCTCAAATTTGAAAACGTCAGAGCTTTCGCGCTTAGCGCGGGAATGGGGAAACTCCCCCTCCCTGCACCCACCGTTGTTACATACAGTGCAGTATTGCGTCTAAAATAACTGAAAAGCAGCCAGGGCGTCGAACTAACATTCCACCTGAAAAAGAGTGATAAAACGTCAGAGCGTTCGCGCTTCGCGCGTGAAGGGGAAACTCCCTCTCCCTGCATCCACCCCTGTTACATACAGTGCAGTATTACGTCCAAATTACTGAAAAGCAGTCAGGGCGTCGAACTATAACTTTCCGCCTCAATATATTTTTTTGCTACGAACTTCCACTAGTAGCTGGAGTGCTAAAAGTGCTGAATGTTAGGACGCTCGTTTTACATCGTCACAGTTACTAAATCGGGCAACCCCAAACCATACGGTTACTAAAAATTCATGAATATTCAACATTCAAGTGTTTTCCCACATATTTGGTAATTTAACAGGGTAACTTGTTAAAATATAAGAAAAAGTTTTTTTTAACGGT
The DNA here is from genome assembly GCA_025617745.1 of Heliocidaris erythrogramma. NCBI lineage: Eukaryota > Metazoa > Echinodermata > Echinoidea > Camarodonta > Echinometridae > Heliocidaris > Heliocidaris erythrogramma. Next base: position 2,004,916 of record CM046857.1, on the reverse strand, counting down.
GTTTTTTATCGGGCGATTGAAAATAAATGCTGATTTCCGGTAAACCAACAAACTTGCTGTTGTTTTACAGGAAAAAGCCTGTAAAATTGAAATGACGGCAATAACTTGTAATTTCAAGGGCCAGGAAACCTGTAGTTTCACAGTTATTTTTACAGTGTAGGAGATCTATTCAATGGACGGATAGTTGCTGGTAGATGAAGAGAAAGCTAGAAGAATGAGTTGTGATAGCAGGGAGGATGTTGAATAGTAGGTCTGGTGAGCAGGGGAAGAAGGATTATGGAATTTGGAGTCAATGGAACAAATGGATTATTGTTTGGCACAGTACACAATAGAGTAGAGTGATTACAATAGCTTAAACCGGGGTAATTTAGACTTGTTTGGTTATTCTGAGATAAAAGAGTATGTAGACTTCGAAATTAAATAGTCTGACGCATTTCTTAAGTTAATATGATACATAAAGATTCTTGGTGTAAAATACAGTCAATGAACATGGTAAGGATTATACAACGATTGACTGTTGAATGTATATACACATAATAGTACATGCAACATTATATAATATAATATATACACTGTGTAGTATGTGGCAGTTTGAGTAAAGGAACAGCTATTCATATAGCGTTCAGTGAAGGTTTAAATTTATTAATGAAATGTTCTTCTTTTAGGCAACGTTTAGTTTTGTCATCATCATTCATTTTATAAAAAGGTGTAATTAAGAAATTGGGTTCTACGGAACGAGCACACCTTTCTATATGTTCACTCAATTTTAGTTGTCTATATTATTTCTGTCTTATTTGTTGACGATGAACCCTAACTCTGTTACGAAGAACATCTCCTGTTTCGTTATCATGTCTCTTTTTCGTGCCATATATATATATATATATATATATATTTATATATATATATATATATATATATATGGCACGAAAAAATTCTTTCACAATTATATATATTTATATATATATATATAAAAGATTTGTTTTCAGTATGCTGTCAAAAATAATCCAAGCAATGTTTTGAAGAAAAAAAAATATTCTCTATTTTTTTCTTATACAATGGTAATATTTGAACTTAATTATTATCAGAATGAAATGTCACATTCAGAAAGTTTCATGTAGAAATTGAAATACGATCTGTTTATTTTAAAGTAAAACAAATTGTCAGCTCACTTTTTTGCAATACATGTATTTGCTTTTGATGATTTGTGAAGGTGATGACCTTGCAGACTCTAAAAAGATATCAGGGGCGGATCTAGCTTTTTTCCTGGGGGGGGGGGGGGTTGACCCAACGACGATACGGAGCATCGTCCACAAGCCGCGTAGCGGCGAGCCGATTTTTTTTTTTGTTGCTATTTTGAACCCCCGTAAGTGATGTTTTCCTGGCATCTACTAACGCAGTGGAGACCGTAAAAAGCATAAAAAATGCGGAGCATCGTCTACAAGCCGCGAAGCGGCGAGCCGATTTTTTTTGCTATTTTGAACCCACGTAAGTGGATGTTTTCCTGGCATTTACTAACGCAATAGAGACGCAATGGAGAAAAGGCATAAAAAATGCTATAGGAACATACAGTCTGGGTCTGGACATATTATGATGGCGTTTTTCTATGCACATTAAATTTTTACTTTGCAGCCCAAGGGGGGGGGGGTTAAACCCCCTAACCCCCCCCCCCCCCCGTAGATCCGCAACTGGATATATCATTTGTTGATTTATGACAGGATAAAATGCTGTTTTGCTCCTCCCCCTTCAGAATCATCAAAAGAATTATTGCAAAATACAGAATATGAAAATATATAGTTAACTAAATTCATTTTATATACTGTTTTTGTAACAAAATCTAGAAAATTCATTACAGTAAAAAACAACAAAATCCAGGGAAGTAAGAGTAGACATTTGTGTGGTATGATTATGACTAACTATATCAGGCATAAGTAAAAGAATGACTATAACACACAAAGAGCTCATTGTGGAGTAGGTCAACTACGCATAGAAAGAGAGAGAAAAAAACCCCGACAATTTTGTTTGAAATTCAAATATATAGGTCTTGTCAATAAAATTTCACACAAGTACGATAAGAACTGAACAATGCTACATATACAAATATTGTCATATTGGACTGTCAAATTTACTCTTAAAAAGAAACACACTTTCAAATTTACTCTTCAAAAAGGCACACTATAGTCTTTCAAATTTACTTTTTTTTTAAAGCACATTGTACTGGTATCATATACTGGTCTTTGCAAGCCCGTTGCTTTTTTCTTTTTTTCTTTTCAGAATTATTTTTTAATATTGAATCTTTGGCAGGGTGAATTTACACACACCTGCTGGGGAGGTTTTTATTTTTTGACGTGATCACGGTTGTCTTTTCCATCATGACGTATCCTTTATATTGCGGGTCCGCTCGCTATTCATAAGGACCGCTGTTCATACGAAACTGCTATTTATTTAGTCACGCGTTATGGATAACGGTCCTTATGAATAAGTGGTCCTTATGACTAGCAAGCCGGGTTACCCCTTATATTATTTACAGGGAGGGAACAGGGCACAACTTCAAGGGTACCAACGCACCAAAATTAATAATATTTTGCTTTAACACGATCAAAACTACTTTCGAAATATAAACTCAAGGGCAATTTCATAGGCCTATTGTACTGCCCATAGAAATCAGGTTCGGATCACGTAATAGGCGATTGTAATGTTCGCGCATTTCTAAAGGTGATAGACAGGGCTATTGAAATTGCCTTTATTTTTCGAAAGTAGTTTTTATCGTGTTCTTTATATTTTGGGTTCTCCATAACGGTATGCCACATTAAAGATATCAGTTTCATTATTATACTTGATGTTGAAAGTTTATATACACACTCTTGGCATAATAATATGCGCTAATAAATCATTGACACTCTGAGTTTTGCCAACAGTTTACGCTTGGGTGAGCCGGCTAGCTAGTTTAATTTGTAAAATTCATCTAAATTAACTGGCGATAAAATGCTAAGTTGTAAGTTTTTCTGAAATACATGTACAATACGAAAACAAAATCCAACTGCACATATAGAACATTTAAATCATGAGCAATTATAGCTGATGTCCATTGAATTTGGATGGATGAAACATGGAGAAAGTGTGGAATTCAGTGTAAATATCCATACACACATCCGCACATATCCGCACACCCACGCCCACATCCGCACACGCCCACTCACCACACATACACATACACTTTTTTTTGTTTTTCAACCCCCCCCCCACACACACATTTTTTTTTACTTTCTCTCTCTCTCCCTTTTCCCGTCTCTCGATCACCCACATATAATTATCTCAACTCCCCCCCCCCCCAACTCTCTTTTCGAGCCTGATCGGTTAGTCATGGACGGACAATTGACAAATTTTGAAAGTTTGAAAGCCTTTCGAAAATAAGTATTTAATTGAAGATAGTTATGTTATGCTTCATTGTGAAGGGCATCACTGAAGAAGTTGGAATTTGATAAATTTGGTTGCCATGGTAGACTACTGAAATAATCCATAAAATATTCAATTTCATGGACGGACAAAATTCCTACTTTAACCGATCAGGCTCTTTTATCTCTCCCTCTTTAAACCTTTCGAGACAATTGACCATATTTTGTGGTTTGGCTCACTAAATTTTGATTCAGAGGTCTAAAAAAAAGTAGAAAGAGCAAAAGTTTTTGCACAAACTGTCCATTTTTGTTGCATGACTATATTGCGTTTGATGCGTGAATTTTTAAACGGGAATAAGCTTTAAAATCCTTAAATTGGCAACACATTGAAAGGTTCAAAATCCTGTTCAACTTTTCGACAAATTTCCTAACCATGTATATTGTTTTCAAAAACAGTTCACATTATCAGAACCATGTAGAACTAAAAGAAAAATATTACTGCTGCCAATTTGAGGAACAAAATGTGATCAATAAATTTATTGAAAGGGTTAAACACTCACATTTACGAACACCCACTATAGTCCCCCCCCCCCTCTCTCTCTCTCTCTCTTTCATTCCATCTGCCTATGTGTGTGTGTGTGTGTGTGTGTGTGTGTCTACTCTCCCCCTTCATGCTATGATAACCAATGACAGAATACATAATCGAATTTTGGGCATTGTAGCCTACATGATCTCTTGGAATGTGCGAAAATTACAATTTCATAATTTCTACAGGCAATACAATAGGTATTGAAATTCCCGTTTAGTAAATTTAAATTTAGTCTTTGCAATCGTGTTAACCATATTGTATATCTTGCCGTCTCTGGCTCATTTTTGTTCTTTATATCATGCACCCATTCTCTTTTTTTAAACTATATAATCTTATGTAAATAACACTTTCATTTCTGTTTGCTATTCCCATTCTCAGGTTATACACAAAAGGACTTTCAATACATCGTACTCTGCAATCTATAATTATTTATTACTACTTTTCAAATTAACAATGCTTACTTTCAGGATGAAATGATGAGTAGAGCTTTATAATGATTATATTTATCAATATAGATTATATTTCACATAATTAAAATAAGTTTCCAGTAAATTCAAGCTATTTAACCCACTTGACGCAATCTTTATTTTTGAAGTTCTTCCTGTTTATACAAATCATGAAATGGGGGTTAAAATGGACCCTTATTATTACATATGATGCGCACTGGGGAGAACGAATACGAATTCATGATAACAAAATTACGGGCAATTTTCAAATAACAATTTTTACTCATCTTACCATCAATTTTTATAACGAGTAAAATTCAGCAGAAATCAGTCGAATGCGATTGTATGATGAGTACTTGAAATCATATTTTATTTATTTATTCACAATTTCTTAAAGCTGAAATTTCCCCGCAGGATTCCCCTAGGACCTCACAAGCCTTCACAATGGGAGGCAAGCCAGCGGTTTTTTAACCACTAAAAGACCTCTTCTCTTGTTATCCGTGTTTCTTGTTTTAATAGGGTCGTACTATGAAAGATTCGAAGTTTGAATTTCATTCGTGCCACATTTACACACAAAAAAAGCAATTATCTGATTATGGTTAATACCAGCTGACGAGTTGGTTTCAAAACAATCTGGGTAAATAACTTGAATCAAGTATAATGTACGGTAAATGAATCAGCTTCGGCATACAACAAAGAATTGAGATATGTCGGAAAAACTTAGTTATAGTTGTTTGTGCGTAGCCTTGGTTATGGTCATTGCCTACATTGGAACATAAAGGTGCCTCATTGTAGGGACATCGAGACGTAGTCGGATAAACCCCCTCAATTGCTCCTATCAATGTAAAATGAAATCCAAATATATATTATATTTATATACATGTATATATTTAAAAAATAGGAATGAAAAGTCCGTATACGATGAAAAGATTCGAATTTTCGGCCCTAGGCCTTCATCAGGAAATGATAATATATTTATATATATTAAATATCATAATTGATAGGATTGAAGTAAATTGAATAAGTCATAAAGAAATGTGAGAAAATTACAATGCCCCGACCGGGATTCGAACCCGGGACCCTGGATTACATGACCAGTGCTCTACCAACTGAGCTATCCGGGCTCCCGTCGAAGCAAAGTAACAATCTCACATATAGCCCCTCTCTTTCCATCGAGCGTAGGGGGTACATCCATACCAATTCCATGCGTACGCTATAATGGCCTACCAATGAAGACCTGTCTCATTGGTAGGCCATTATAGCGTACGCATGGAATTGGTATGGATGTACCCCCTACGCTCGATGGAAAGAGAGGGGCTATATGTGAGATTGTTACTTTGCTTCGACGGGAGCCCGGATAGCTCAGTTGGTAGAGCACTGGTCATGTAATCCAGGGTCCCGGGTTCGAATCCCGGTCGGGGCATTGTAATTTTCTCACATTTCTTTATGATTTATATATATATATGGTTACAATTGCTGGCTAAAGTGATTTAGAGCTGCATTGTTATATAAGTCAAAAATTTGAATTTTTATGCTATGCCATTAATTGCATTTTCATTATTTTAACTTCTTATAAAAGCCAGTGCTCGTGAGCCTAAGGCTCCATTTCGATTGCTCTATTACCTACGTTAAGTTTATATTGAATGCAATGGGCATTAATAGATTCAGTCCTGATAACATGCAACGTTTTGAAAGTTAAGTAAATTACGGGTATATATATATATATATATATATAACTGACCGATAAGATCTCATACAGTTCTAATAATATTAAATGACTGCATATCAGTATATAAAACTGAGCTATCCTGGGTAAACAAGACATCATAATCATTATTATTAGTAGTACTAATAGTAGTAATAGTGGGAGTAGTAGTAATAACATAATTGTTGTTATTACTATTATTAGGCCTATTATTATCTCCTCATGTTTCAAATTTAACTCGTTGACTAGAATTCTTAATTATTTAACCCCCTTACGATTTAAACGGAGACCCTTCCAGATGAGTGTTATTGTTCTGGACCACGCTGCTCGAAGCGGACTCCGAATTCCGAAGGGAAGAGGACGAACGAGTCATGCACTGGAGTGAGATATGGTTCGATCGGAGACATGTTGTATTTCAGGACCAGGTTCACGATAGTACTGAATATAGTCCTGCGGGCCACCTGCTCGCCGGGACAGGATCTTAAACCTAGATTAAAAATAATAATGTGGTTTGAAATTATCGCACACACTAGAAACGTATTATTATAGGTTTTCCCGCCCATTTTCGTCACCTATTCAAGCGATTTCATCAGCTTTTAATTCAATTTCGTCTGGCGAAGCGTACCGCGCTCAAACACGAGGATCGATTTCGTCCAAATGTCATTTAATTTCGTCTTTGGTCAACCAAATTCAACAATTTAGCTTTCACATTCGTCAATTGTCACTGGATTTCGTCCCCACCGGCAAGCGAGTAAAAATGTTCAGATCAAATTCGTCGTCTTTTCAAACAAATTCACTTTATTGCTGTTCAAATTCGTTTTAAGTCTTTTATTCCTCTCTATAGAGGATAAAAATGATTTGAAATTCAAAAAGGACTCTTTAAACGTTATATTTATTTATTTTTGCATATATTCATATATTTATATTGATGTTTAGCTACATGTATAAGCATGATAAGCATTCTTTTTTTATTCCAATCTGTGATTGCATAATCAAGTGGATGTATCGATGCATTTTATGTTTACAGAACCTTATTATTCGACAATGAATATTGAAAATTTGTCTATATATCTATTTAAAAGTTTATTTATATCCCGAAAAAAAACTCGTTTCAACTGCATCTTTTCTTTATCTTTATTTTGTTGTATTGTGTTGTTCATGTGAGAGTATTTCATCTGTGTGAAGTTAGATGATGTGATTTATTGATTGTTGCGAACTGAAATATGTTTTATCTACGATGAAAGTGGCATAATTGTGATCATGCAGGTGGTGAGTAAACGATATGATGAGCAAATGTAGATGCATCTTGCTGCAGTGTAGTATAGAGGACGATTTTGCGTGAAAGTTTGACGAAAACGAATGCCAAAAGACGAATTTGATCTTGTTGTTTTGCGCCCAACTACTGTGACCGACGAAATTGAATCGAAAGTGACAAAAGTCAGCGACAAATGACGAAATTGAATGGTAATGTTTTTAAATTGAATGATCAAAAACGAAATTGAAACAAGCATTCGCAAATTCCTGCGGGCCGGCGACGAAATTAAAAGATCATTGTTTGAAACTGATTGAAAATTATTTGGCGACAATGAAAAAGAGTTCTCGTACCCCATTGCCTTAGTCTGAGAGTCGGGACGTCTCATAATAGCCACCCCATAAAATTTGACCTCCTGAAGGCTACTTTAAGGGGTCATCATCAAAGTTAGTAATTAACAAAAGAAAAAGGCCGACAGCCCGACCGTAGCCGTCGCGTCGTAATCCCAATGCAACACATCATCCGAATATTGTACCATTTTTATTTTTTTGAGGGTTTCTACAAAGTATTATGTATTATAATTATACATATTGATGTGCCTTACCGACAGAAAATGGGGTGACTCGGCGGGCTTTGTCAGAGTCAAATGTCAGGACCCCGTCGTTCCGTCTCAAGAATCGTTCGGCATTGAAGACTTGTGGATCTTTCCAATCAGCAGGGTTGTTATGCATGCCCCACAGGTTAGGCATAACGGTGCTTCCCTTCTTGATGTCGTATTCACCGATCTTCACGTCAGCAGATGCCACGTGCCCAACTCCCAGTGGAGCAACCGGGTGAAGTCGGAAGGCCTCGGCGAGGAAGGACATCGTACGCGGAAGACTCATGCGATCATCGTACTTGACGTCGTCACCAAAGTCCTTGATTTCCTTACGAATCTGAGATACGGGAGAGAGGAGACTTAGGATTTCAAGAGTTGAAGGTAACATGTCTTTGCTACTTAAGGGTGGATCCTGGACTGTCTGGATCTAATGCTAGCTCAGTGGAGGAGGGGGAGGAATTAAGGGGGGGGGGGGTGGTACTGAAGCTTCGTCCGCCTAGGTCCATTTTTGTCATGTCTGTATATGCCTATCTATTATGGTCTTTCCAGCATGGATAGACAGGAAAGGCCATAGGTAAGGGGTGGTAAAGGCAAATGACAAGATTTCTTCAAAATCATATTTATAAAAAATGAAAGTAGAATAGGTTTTATTGTCTGGTTTACCATAACTTGAACATAATAGCTAATTGATGCAATTTGATCATTTTGCCCCCCCCCCCCCCCCGAAAAAACCTATTTTTTTTATGATGATATTATAGGTTTTCCCGGCCAATTTCGCACGTTTGTCAGTGTGTTTGATAGAAAGTTCATTCAATTTAGCAAAAATCCTCGTTACGGCGCATTCTGTCTTTCGAAATTGCAACTTGTACATTCAATTTAACATTTCGAACAATGAAATCTGCACATGTGCCTTTCGAATTCATAAAAGGGGTCTTCAAATTGGCACGTGCTCTATATTCAGTCAAATTCGCCAACACCGGTTAAAGGGGTTATTTCAGTCATTCAATTTCGTGGATGGGCATCCAAATTCCCAACATTTTCAGTCAAATTACCTCATAGTTTTTATTTCCATTTTAAAAGGTGAGAACATATGTATTTAAATGTGATTTTTGTTTCGGCTACACACTGTTAAGCAGTAAATAACTCGAATTTGTTGTTCTGTAACGCCCCTCTTCTTTCATACATGCCATAAGGCATATTATATACCAGAACGACAGAGCCCCTTCATCTTCTTCGGTACAGTCATGGCAGCACAAGTTTGATACAGGCGCATATCTCAACAAGATAGAGAAAGACTTATAGAAGCATTTGAGGGGCATAACCTTGACTACCTAGAACTGGCCAACACGCTCGGAATAAAGCGCTCAACGGCCAGATCAATTGTGGCCACATATCTCCGGACCTGGAGACGCAACAAGCTGCCAAGGGGAGGCGAGCGAAACGTGAAGATGGATGACGAAATGAGAGCTTATCTCCAAGCCACTGTAAGCAGTAACCCCTTAGTCACCCTTGAGCAACTGAAGATAAATCTACGGGCAGCTCTTCCGCAGAAGCCCCCGGTTTCCGTCTCTACTATTGCTAGAGCACTTGACGGAATGCTCATCACGACGAAACTGGCCGAGGATGTCCCAGATGCTAGAAATTCAGCGAGAATCCTAGACACGCGCATGGAGTACGCACAGTGGTTTATGGCCGAGGGTGTCGTTGCACACTGTGTCTACATTGATGAGACCGGCTACAACTTGTGGACCAGACGCTCTTTTGGAAGAGCCCCACGCGGGGTCCCTGCACGTCGGGTCGTACATGGCCAACGCGGTCGGCAGTGCAATGTCACTTTTGCAGTTTCAAGTGAGATTGGGCTCGTCCACCACACTATTGCAGTGGAAACGGTGACAAGGGAAACTTTCGAGGCTTTCCTTGCTACCACCGCTCATGAATGCGAGAATGTCTTCCCCCTGATGAGGACGTGTACCTGATTTTAGACAACGCACGTCCTCATGTAAGAGCTCAGCTACCTGGTGATGCAAGCCCAATGATTCATTTGAAGTTTCTTCCTCCGTATTCTCCATTTCTCAACTGCGTGGAGATGGCCCATTCTGCGTTTAAGGCACCCATCAAACGAGATCTGGCCCGCCCGGAGTTGCAGCAGAGGGTAGGCGACAGAGAAGCAGCACAAGAAGCTGGGGTCAACATGCAGGAGTGGAGAATCAACCTTGTTCAGCAGGCAGCTCGACGAAATACGGACGCAATAACGCAAGAGAAAGCCATCCGGTGGTTTAACCACACCCAGACATACCTCCCAAGATGCCTGGCCCGCCAACAAATTGATGGCTAGAACTGATCTAAGAACTGTATTCTTTATTCCTAATGATGGTTAGCATTAATGTAACACCCACCCAATGCAAATAATGAAAGACATATGAAAGAAATAATCACGATGTAAATTGAAACCTCCACACACAATACACCATTGAAAGAAAAGTTGCCAAGATGATACAGGAATAAAGAATAATCCGAAAATATGAAATATTCTGATGCTCATACAAAACCATGATGAAAGAATTGAAAAAAAGTAGAAGAATAAACGCTTAAAGACGTCTGCTAAATTGACTTAAGTACGTGTTAAATTGGATGCCTAGAAATGAATTCGAATGAACGAGCGCACTATATTTGTGATCACGTGACTACATAATTCTAAACTGAATGAACGATTTGCGAATTCATGCTTGTTTAATGAATTTCAGTTGAAAAAGTATTAATTAGAATGACGTTAAATGTAATCTGAATGCTCCAAAAATTAATTTGAACGAATAAATAATGAAATTAAAATACCGAGCGTGTCCTCTTGGCTAGATTTGGCTAAATTGAATGAATGCTCTATCAAATGGACTGACAGCAATACGAAATTGGCCGGGAAAACCTATATTATCAACAATGTTACATTTCTAAAGCAAACACAACTGCCTATAATGACTCCCAGGCGCACTTCATCATGAATTTGAAATAGGTCAAGTATTTATATTAACAAGAATGTAGCCATCCTGATTGGTCAAATAACACCACGTGACCGTGCAAAAAAAGCACTAACGCACGGCAAAAAGGCTCTAAAGCACGGCTGAGCTGCGCTTACGCGTACCTCTGGTGCGTGCAAACTTCAAACGTAATGAAATCGCGTAGTTTAATTGTCATTTTAGCGCAGGGATTACATGCGCGCACTGAAACGCGCATGAATTTTGTTAGCTGCACTTCTGGCGTTTCTATGGGGTTCGTAACCACTTCATAATCATATTGCCGACCCGTTTTATAAAACTATTAATACATGGTTGTGAGTTCGTGCAATAATGCGATCCGGCAACACGCAGGTTTTTATCCTGGTGTCCAACACACTCGGCTTGCGCCTCGTACGTATATTGTACACCACGATAAAAACCTTTGTGTTGCCAGATCGCACCAATGCACTCCCAAACATGTATTAATAGTATACTAACAAACCAAACTATTAACAAATTTAAAAAAATCTATGAGTAATCATATGAGAATAAGCTGACTTCTTTTTCTACTTTTTTTTAGTTCCCCGTATTTTATCCTTGTCTCGGTAGTTGATATTACCAAATTTTCACTGAGCTATATATACCCTTGCTCTGAAGGTCCAACTATTACCTCTTCTTGGATCTCCTGATTGGTGGCCAGGTAGTAGATATTCCAGCGGATGACCTGGGGAAGTGAGTTAGAGCTGGCGAAAAACAAGTCGAGCACGAGACGCCATCCGTCTTCCGGTTGGGCAATAGGTGTCTCGAGGTTGTTGATGAAATCACTGTACAGTCGCACAAGACTGGTCTGGCGGTCCTCGCTAATTCTGGACGCGTCCCCAAGGGCCTTGACGTACGCAGCAAAACCTTCCATCTGCAACATCATAAATGAACTTTTGCATTACGTGTTTAAACATTCTTAGAGTAATGAAGCATTCTGAGAATTAGGAAGGTGCACTCCTAAAGTCGGGTATAGCTAGGCCTGTAAGGGAACAATGTCGCCAAGGGGCTGAGATCTTTTGCTGGCGAGTATAATGATTTCCCTTTTCTGAATTTTGAGATCGAGCAAATTATTTTGACATTTTATCAATCTCCAAAGTAGGCCTCTGCTACATTAGATACAAATGATACAAAGTTACAAACACACAACCTCATTGGAATGATTGCGTGAATATGAAGTGGCAGGAGCCCAAATAATAGGAAATACTGGGGCCAAAAGTAACACTTTTCAGAATTGTGTCACGGAATCACTTGATTGTGTGTAACGTCAAAGGCGTATGAAGCGAGGGGGTCGGGGTGCTGCAGCCCCCCCCCCCCCCCCCATCCCAACAATTTTGAAAATGTCAATATTCCGGCAACCGTCGCCTCATAATTATTTGGGCAACGACTCGTACCCGGAAATCCTCATAAATTCAGCTAAATTATAACCAAGTATAATTTTTCAATATCTTATCTATTGTATGTTGATGACGAATGACACTTTACCATGATACTGTCCTAAATCTTTTTCTCGCTTCATTTAGAAACAAGAAAGTTGATATTCCGGGGAGATGTCTCAGTCCCCCCTCCCCGGCGAAAATTTTCCTGGACGCCTATATTATATGGAACCTAATATTAAAATAAAAGATTAGCGCAGGTATAACGCAACTGAAAAGACGGCTCGTGAGCATTATGCATCAGGCAAGAGGCGCCATTACTTTACCTGACGTAGGAGGTGCGGCGTCAGGTAAGGCTGCGTACGAGGAGTAACAGTGAGCAGTGTAGGACTGTAGATCTACATTATTTCGTTCATTAGTTACAGGCGTATGGGCTGATTGCCTTCATCAGCTCGATTGGCGCTGGGACGCAATCGAAATAACACCTCGTGTGCAACGGGCTTTAGATTGTGAAAACTGCGGTTACAAGATGCGGACTAGTCGCAGGTTGTTCCGTGTCACTCGTAAGTGGACTTACTGGGGGCCAACGCTTGTTCTTTGTGAGATGTATAATTATGGGCTCCATAAATTTTTAAACATGCCTAAATGAACTCCTTGTTATCCAGTAATGATAATGAATGTAGGGCTTATGATTTCTGAAAAACAGATGTCGATTTTCTTTTTCTCCTTGTGCTCAAAGATGGGGTGTTTATAAACCCCTGGAGGCCCTTTCCCTTGGCTTATAGTCCCTGGCATTCCAGCTATCAGTGTATTATATTCTGAGATGTGAGGACCATTGTATGACTACTCACTTCTTTGGAATATTTTTGTGCGTCTAGGACCGGATTCAGAAATCCCAGGGTTGGATGGAACAGAACATCACTGATGACCTTTAGGTTTGAGAAGAGCGATCCCTTGGAAAGGTCGTATTCTTTGGCTTCATCGAAGGCGATGCGGTGCAAGACGTCTTGGAAGTATGCCGTAAAGTCGTCTTTAGTACTACTGGCGTCGGGATCCTTGTTCAACTCCGCGATCAAGTCTGAAATTGCAGCATCGATCCTAGGCTCGATGCTGTTTCTCAAATATTCGGGGTCCTTGAGGGTGCGCTGGACAAATTCTTTCGCTTCTTTAAACGCCGGGCCGTTGTTCTGAATGGAACCTGTGGGAAAAGAAATAAAAATGCATGATATTAGTAAATGAATAGTGCAGTCAATGCAGTGGACCAGTAGAAATTTGACAACACTCGATGCATTGCGTCTTCTGAGACACGCAACAACCGTTTTTTTGTTGTTGTTGTTGTTATTGGGAGAAATTTTACCCTTCGGAAAATCTTGGATCCGCCCCTGATTAAAAATTACTGGGTTTAGGAATTTCCATTTCTTCATATTTATAGGGCATACATAAGTGTATCCTATTGTGACATCGTTGTTTTATCGGTCACATGTCGTTTCTCTGAAGGTTCGTTTTTCCGAAGGTTCGTTACTCCGACGGTTCGTAATTACGAAAATAAAATGGGGTTTATAATTCCGAAAATGCAAAGTGGTTCATATTTCGAAAGGTTCGTAAATCCGAAAAGTTATGTAGGGCTCTATTACATTTTCGGAATTACGAACCTTCGCAATTATGAACCCTTTTTCATCTGCGGTATTACTTTCATTTTCGGTATTACCAACCCTATTTAATTTTCGGAATTACGAACTTTCGGAATAACGAATCTTCGGAGTAACGGATCAAAATGTTCGGAATTACGAACCCTATTCTATTTTCAGAATTATGAACCCCCTGCAACGGGAAACTTTCGATGTTACGGAATTACGAACCTTCAGAAAAAATGAACCATCAGAAAAACAAGTGCCCCTGTTTTATCTTAGCTTAAAATTATGACGTATATGAGGTAAGAAATTCAAACCTAATTACCCGGATGTCGTGTACCCCAGCAACAACGACAAGACCGACACAAGACAGAACACAGTTGGTTTAACTCCAAATAACTAGAGTCAATCGGTTTGGAGTCAGCTTGGAGTCGGTTTGGCGGTATGACTTTTTTGAATTGCTCATACCTTGCATCGGAACACCTGGGAACTGTGCAATGATTTTTTGAACGTCACGATTGGCAAAGACCTCCTTGTCAAATGCTTCCCGCATGTACTCTTGGTTGTTGATGAAGCCCATCTTACGGTCAGGTAGGCCATTTAGGCCAAATAAGCCCAAGTCGATGGTTAGCTCGAGGAGTCCGTCATCAACTTCACGTTCGCCGTTCTCTTGAGCTGCCTTGAAGAGCAGCTCGTATGCAGGTATCTGTGAAAACGGAATACAGTAGAACATCAGTAAAACCAGAGGCAATCACAAGAGCAGACGAATAAAATAAATTAGAAACAAAAGCCTAGGATATACACATGTGTATGCTTGCTAACATTGAAAAAATGGAAAAGCGGTGTACGGTTTCCCGAGGAGTGGAGCAACCGAGGGGAATGCCTTCTCCCAGAGCAGGATTTACAAAAAAAAACATTTTTGAACTATAATTGGAACACTTTCTGCAAAAAAGATAAGCTATAATTTCCCAATGTGTTTAGTATTTTTGAGCATTGGAAGTCTTCGATTGTTATTAGACCTGATTGATTATAGAAACACATTGAAATGAAGGATTTACTATATAGTCATGGGTGTAGGAGTACAGAAAGGGGTATCACGACTCAGTTTTCCCGGCCGGCCGATTATCAATTTTCCAGAGTGTGCACACTTAGAAATAAAGGTACAATTTTGCACCCTTCAAATGCAACACTGGCAGCACCTTTATGGGTGCAACTTTGCACCCTAAGAAGCTTTTTGCACCTTTAAGGGTGCAGTTAGCTACAATTTGCACCCTTAAAGGGTGCAGAGTTGTACCCTTTCGAAAAAGGTACAAATTTGCACCCTCTTGGATGCAAACGTTCTGCACCCTTAAAGGTGCAAAGTTGCATCTTTTAGGGTGCAAACGGGCATTAAAGGGTGCAAACAAGAACAAAAAGGTACAGTTTTGCACCCTTTTCATGTAGGGTGCAAGATTGCACCCAAAAAGGTGCTGCCAGTGTTGCATTTAGGGTGCAAACCTGAACCTTTTTTCTAAGTGTGTGGGGAAAGCGAAACGACCGACCAAATGAATTTGACAGTCTGTATCGCAGTTAAATTGTTGCATTTTATATAACAGACATGATCTATATCCTTTAGAGGTAAATTTATCATTAAAATATTACAAAAAGACAATTTCTGTGCCTGAATATTGTTTTAGTTTCAAACTTCTCTCAAGAACATCATTTTGAAGGGGGTTTCAGGTCGTATTGTCACTGTTGGATTCTCCTATGTGTCTGTCTTTTGAAAGTTTTTAGATTTCTAATCACAAAAGGGTGTTGCGATGCACCAAATGTTATGGCATAAAGCTTGAGAGATTAGGCTATAGACTGTATGTACAACATAGGATGCGTTTGTGGGAGGGGAGGGGATTCCCCTCTAGTCTCTATAAGATAATTCAAATTTCAAATAACTATGATGTTGAAAGTGTAGTCCCGTGTGTAAATCATATTGCAAATATCAAAATTTAAAAAGGTCTCAGAATAATTTTTACTGTAATTAAAGTAAATTTCAAAAGGCAATATTCTTTATCAAAAAGAGGTTTCAAACTCAGAAGATGGTTATGCCGCCTCACTGAAAATAAAAGAAAAAAGAATGAAATATAAGTAATGAATGATTTAAATAATAAACCCACCTTCGGTGGAAGATCCTTCAGAAATAACTTCAGGAAGAGAAACCAACTTGGAGAGGGAAAAGAAGGGGCAGGAGGTGGGTTTTCGGTTGACCGGAGTGGCGGGTTCTCGCCCGGCTCGTCCTCGTCCGACTGATTTTCGTCGTTTTTAGGTCCGAGTTTGGCGCCGTAGCAGTTTGGTGTCATCATCATCATCACCACCATCACCACCAACACCTTGCACTTTATACGACACATTCTAGAGTAGGTTTTGGAAGTTGTCCTGTTGATTTGGTTGTTACCTTGGAAATCTTGAGGAAAAGAAATAGTTGCGGTTTAGTAAGTTTCTTTCGAAAAATCGCGTCGAAGATTTGATTTAACATGCATGATTCGATTTGATTTGATTAGATCCCCTTTCGGGGTATGACGGTACAATCATAATCGCAAACATGTCAGGCTACGATATGAAATAAGATTAACTGCATTATAACGCAAATTGTAGTGAAAATGAAGGGTGACTGTTGGAAAAAAAATAGGTGAATTCATGGAGAGAGTGACAGAGAGAGAGAGAGAGAGAAAGATATAGACAGAGATGGGGAGGGTGAGCAAATTAATTATGTTACTCAAATAGAACAAATCGGAAAAGATAGCCTACGATCTATAAACCAGGTACATATAGCCATGCACCCTATTGTGCTTAGTCTCTAAAATTATCGAATCGATTAACAACCTGTTCCCACTCCGTAAATAAGAAGTCATCTTTCATTTTGCTTGATTGAATTACTTCAAGAAATTACTAAAATCTTTATCCAGTAGCATATTTTTTTATTTTTTTTTTTTGGGGGGGGGGGGGGGGAGGGAGACAACATTCGAAAAACTACGTACAATTTACGTACTTTCCGAAGATTTTAGTCAGTCACTGAGATGTAAGACACGGTTTACCTTATAAAAAAACCCATATGTTTGCTTGCCTGAATTTTTATGGAATGCATTAAAGTTGATCATGTTAAATATACCTTAAAAACAGAATAGTGATGTGAAATTTCATATCGTTTTTTTTTATTATACTGACATTTACATGTAACGTAATGGTGAAAGGATGAATTGTCGATGGGTTAGAATTATTATAACAAGATGTGTGTGGATTCTAGTTGATATGATATACGTGTCTTTACCTCTTAGTGTAGTATCAGATGTATATATTTCTGAAGGTTGTTTTGTACCCATTAGGCTTTTAATTTTAGACTGAAATGAAATTACTTTTATGCTGATTTAAATTTTGTCTGTCAGGCATTCTTATAAATTATTCACGAGGACAAGGCCTATTTATGAGTTGAAATTCAGCATATGCACTGAAAACAGTCTATTATTTTGAAGCTTTATTGAGTGTTATTGAATAAATTTTACTTAACATAAAATCGCGTTAGCGTGCCAATTTTTTGATAGATTCTAAATGAGAAATTGAACACACTTAGAAAAAAAGGTTCAGGTTTGCACCCTAAATGCAACACTGGCAGCACCTTTTTGGGTGCAATCTTGCACCCTACATGAAAAGGGTGCAAAAATGCACCTTTTTGTTCTTGTGTGCACCCTTTAATGCCCGTTTGCATCCTAAAAGGTGCAACTTTGCACCTTTAAGGGTGCAAATGTAGCTAACTGCACCCTTAAAGGTGCAAAAAGCTGCTTAGGGTGCAAAGTTGCACCCAAAAAGGTGCTGCCAGTGTTGCATTTGAAGGGTGCAAAATTGTACCTTTATTTCTAAGTGTGAATAACAACTATCATTTCGATGTATTTTTTTTACAGTGTAGAATATTTCGTAATTGTATTTCAAAAAATGAGATTTGATTGCTTTTCCCATACAATCTTGTCGAAATCCTACTTCAATATACACTACGGTGGAGCTTAGTCAAAGATACTCACCCGGGAAGAAAGCTGACGAACTGCTATCGCCGAGGATTCTCACCTAAATGGTTTCTGGCCATAAAAGTGTCAGCTCATATAGAGGTTAAATGTTGACAATTAAAAAAAATAGAGAGAGAGAGAACCCCTCCTTTGTCCAACTATATAAGAATTGACTCAATTTCTTTGCTCTCCACAATATTTGCTTATCACCAGAGGTTTCGTCATATTTCTTATGTCTGCAACAGAAGAGATGACCATTCATGGAGAACAAAGCCACCCCCCCCCCCCCCCCCCCGATGAAAAGAAGGAATGCACGGATCTAAGCCAATATTACGTTTCAAATAGATACAGGATATTGCTATCCCCAAAGAATGGGTAATGTTCATCTGCTGACTCTGTACTCAATATTTTCGCGAGATAATTAAAGTTACTTTTTCCATGTTACTTATACCTTGCCTAGAATCATCAGAACAAAACGTCACGTTTCGAATGTAACCCTTTTATGTCCCATTTACACGCATTTTGTTCTCGCACTTCCACGAAGTATACTGCATAAAAAAATAATACCAATGAGCGGTCATCTCCGAGTTTTTGTGTCAAGTCTGATTTACGAATACTGTACACCATGTTTACGCCTAAATTAATCAATGTTCACACATCAATTTGTCATTCATTTTCATGATTGTTCGGGATTGACTACATAGAAAAAGCCGCCCTAGCCTGGCCCTTGCACATGTGCG
The DNA here is from genome assembly GCA_025617745.1 of Heliocidaris erythrogramma. Classification (NCBI taxonomy): domain Eukaryota; kingdom Metazoa; phylum Echinodermata; class Echinoidea; order Camarodonta; family Echinometridae; genus Heliocidaris; species Heliocidaris erythrogramma. The sequence goes on along the minus strand of CM046857.1, from coordinate 1,986,130 downwards.
TGCCATGTCGTGTCATAATGCAGTTCACGACATGGGCGAGCCAATGGCACGCATTGTCATGCTACCATGGCGCCACAATTTATAAATTCTTCACCCACTGTCACGCACCTGCACGCCTTGTCACGAAAGGTTGCGCACATTTTATAAATTGTTGTTCACGAAAGTGGCCCGAGAACGGTGGTGACAATAAGCGATTTCGTAATTGGCCCATGAGCAACTTTTCGCAAATGATCTTTCCCTTTTTTCATTAGGATAGGCATCTTTTCAAAGAAAGATAATACGTAAGCTTGCCGACATAGCAACCTACAGAATTCAAACTCTATGAAAGAAAGACCAGGTGACTAGAATTTGTGATCGTGTTCATAATTTTGTTTTAAACATAATAGAATATTCCATGCAGTTATTTAATAAAATTGTACATATAAGTATACATGTGAAAAAATATGGCTGGTGGTGATATCAAGTCCATTACAGGGGAGCGTTTCATCAAGCGTTTTGTCAGTGATTTTTACTGACAAATTTGCTCTCAGCCAATCAGATGCAAGGATTTCAGTAGCTTATAACAGTTGTAAAAATCACTGACGAAATGCTCCCCAGAAAAGGATGGTAAAGGTGAGACTGAGAGCTGCAGAAAGGAAAAAGGAAAGGGATATGTTTACGCCTTTATTGAGGTGCCGAATAGAATTGGTCAGTTTACCACCCACAAATTTAATATTTGCGTAAGATGATTAAAAGAAAATATTAAATCTTACATGTAACCTAGATATAATCACTGCACATCTGTTTTTAAACATAAAGCATATTATTCTACTTTCATGACCTCATGAAGAACAAGGACTATTCACAATGGCACGCTCATTATTTACTCACATTAAGCCTTTTTTTTTTAGGTTTCGTTTTTTTCTGGCACGCACAGTATATGGTTCAACAATAGGGTTCAACCAGTGGCGTATCTAGGGATTATGGCGCCCGGGGCAAATAATGAAGTTGCGCCACCCCCCCCCCCCCCCCACCCTTCCACCCCCAGTGCCCAAAACCTATCCCGTTATTGTTCGAGGGAACAAAGCGACCGAGCGGTAATTTTTTTTTTTCATTTTAAGCCGAAAAAACACAATTTCTTGCACATTTTATCCACGAAACTTTGCAACTGACCACTACAATTGAGCGGTAGAGAAGTTCGAATTTTGTACATTAATAAACGATTTTCTATTCACTCCCTTCTAAATTTGGGAGCTAAAGTAATGAAAACCCTTGAGAAATAATCGAGGAATTTAGCAAGGCGACTGAAATTTGAGACTTCTTAAATGCTGGACCTCTCCAAAATGCTGTTATATGCACTTCATCCTATAGTGGAGGCGCAATATTTAGCAAAAGGCAGATGAAACTTACTTCGGATAGCGAGCAAAGCAACGAAAATTACATCTCCAAGTGCCGCATAATGAGCATAATCCTTAAGGATTATGAATTTTTTTCATCCACCCCCTTTTTTTCCTTTTTGTCTTTTGCGTTTTTTGCGCCCCCTCCAAGTGCCCCCTCCCCCTAGATACGCCACTGGGTTCAACACACCTTGTATAAAAGATACAGCGTTTGATATGTGGAAATTAAATACTTGCATGACTAGAAAGAACTGGAAGGACAATTATGTGTCTTTTATAAATTAAAACAGAAATGAGATGCCCATTATCTTTGTATTTGAAATCTGAAAGTGTGATTTTCTCAACTTGCCGGTATGGTCACTAACCATATCGGTGAGTAGTTATATAGTATACAAAATGTCATGAGAGGGTCTGGTTGGAAATATGGTCCCCGAGGTGACGTGAAGCACTGACTATTTTCATGAGGGGCGCAGCCCCGAAGGAAAATAGTCATCTTCACGTCACCGAGGGTGTCATAGTTTAACCAGAGATTTGAATGTAGGCAGTATATATCTGATTTATATCCGTCATCATGAACAAAAACCTAATTCTACTCATCATCTGCCCTGTACCGCACACGTACATACACCAACAGTTGAAGAATGAATTTGTGCAGATATCAAACGCGTAATGATGACATCATCATCACCGGTACTAAAACTAAAACTATAGCTAGATACCGGTACGCGCAAATTCAAATTCAAATTCGTATTTATTTCATTTCCAACAGAAAGAAAAGACAATGGCATTACAGATATTAATTAGTACGTCGCGAGTCGATGGGGGGGGGGGGTAAAACGAATACATGTAGTTCGTTGTGACGACATTTATTTGCGCGTATATATGCCTCATAGACATATTTTGAACAGAACGTATTACATGTATTTCATACTTGTTTGATGATCTATGGAATATAAAAAAAATAATCTTCCCTTAAACTCTTTAAATACCTTCTTAAATACCAAAAAAAAAATACACAAATGAATCATTATATTCATATCTGAGATATTAGATTATAAATTCTTGTTCTCTTCTATTCGTTAATACTATTTTTTTACTGGCCTTGATTCTATCTAGGTTAGTTTATTTGAGCAAAAGCACATACAGTATCTATTAATGACAGAGAAACTATAAAAAGTTCGTGTCCGGTGGTGACACCGGTCTCTCATAAATTATATTGCAGTTTTCCTATTCTATATTTCTTAACATTAGAGTAAATATATTGAGTTTATTAACATCTAATTCATTATCTGTAATTATTTTTGTATCATATACGCAAGAAACCAAGACAAATTTCCATAAACATGATAAAATTTACAATGGATTATAAGAACGATGATTGAATTGATACCAAAAAACATCTAAGAAAGGGGAGAAAGGTATAGTTTAGTATTGGCAATTTTCAAAATGAGACATTGGCTTATAAACTATAGAATACCCTACCACATAGACTTATGTGCATAAACGACCAGCACATAGGGTTAGGGTTTGGGTTGTGGTTAGGGTTATGTTTAAACTTAAAAGTAGGATTATACGGTTAGAATTACGATTTACGGTAGCTAAAAAACTTAAGTCTTTGGATTCAGCTTCATCAAATCTATATAAATATCGTAAATGTGAATATTTTTTAGTGTAAATAAAGCAGGGAGTAAAAAAAAAAAAAAAGCGATTGCAGACGACCACGAAGGGACTCGAACCCTCAATCTTCCGATCCGAAGTCGGACGCCTTATCCATTAGGCTACGCGGCCACCCTATCCATTGTGTGGTTTTATGCTATATATAGCTCAATATGTAATGATTATGAATATTCATGCGCTTGCGTGAGACTAAAAAGTTCCATTTTTAAACGATGTGCATGTGTCTTCAACTCGACGGAAAGCATTTTGTAAGTTTTAAAGTTAGAATTCATTCAACATTTTTTAAAAATCATATGACGATCAAAAGTGTACATATACAGATAAAGATTCAATTCAGTGTCGTCTGGTGCGATGAAGATCATCAGTAATTATCTTGATCCTGTGTTGACTAGAAATAGTGTGCAGACGATGCGTTGATTTCTGTGAGTGGTCCGACGTGCTTGTTATCATGTAGTCTTGTGTCGTCAATAATGAGCGTAATCATTCCCGTGTGCGCACTCGATCGATGTCATGTCATGTCATGACATGACATGGGATCTGGCATTCTGGGGGTCGTCGGGGTCGTTTCATCAAATCAACTCCATGACCTGTCCATGACAGTCATGGACCTGAAAAACTGTTTCACGAAGACATGATAAACGACAACTCAATGATATCGATACTCATGGCGAAAAAACATGATAGTCTATATCGCAGTCCATTGGAATTACCCAAACACTAGTAACAGTAACACTAACTTAAACAGATAAATTGAGGCTCAGTTTTCCCTTACTGCGGCAGCCCGAACACGTAGTGTTCGGGCTGCGCTTCGCAGTCCTTTGATCGCATGGATGTCACATAATTACAAGGTCGTTTGTCAAAATGATAGCCATGAAACATGAAATCAGTTGATTTTAGGCTATTTTAGGTACTTACAATACTTTACGATTGACTGTCGTCTTTCTTTTCAATGAGGATGATACAAAAAAGGCATATTTATCTCCAAGAGCCTGTAGTAAAAACTTCCGAAGGTCGGTGTTTTGCTTGCAATGCGCATGCGTCAGCAGCTCCAATTATAATACAGACAAGAAGGGAGGATTATGAATATTCATTAGACGAGCTTGAGCGAGAGCACTAAATCTATACGCTAGCGATCGGCGGATTACAGTGGGCATATGAATATTCATTATTCCATTGACGAAAACTATGCCGTCATTGTAATAAACATTCATAGGCGCATGCGCAAGTGCCTATTTTCAATTTGGCTTTAACAACATGGCGAATGGGACTGGTTTCGAAAATTGAGAGTAAAAAGTGACATTCATCGATTCTACACATTTTTTAGGAAAAGCTGATTTGCGTAAAGTCTGTTTAGGTAAGTGGCATCGTATATATGATACTTTAATTAAAAAATAATAATTACATGGCCATTTTTTAAATGGTCATTTGAACATTGGTAGATTGTGAGACCCACCGAATCGTACTGGTTTCACTCAGGACGCTGCCACTTCGTGGCAGCGTCCCGGGGCTCAGTTTTCCCCAAACTCCAAAGGGCCAAACTATTTCAAAATGTAAAAAATAGGAGCAAAGATGAATGCTTGTGATACAAACATCCCGTTTACATGAAAAGATGTGTTTCTAAGTTATGGCATCATAGAATTTATAAAATTGAGAAAACTCGAGGAGGCTTTTGCGATTACGAATCTAGATTTGTACTAGGCCTAGGCCTAATACTCGTCCGTCCCACTTCTCGTTACCGCGATATCTGAAGAATCATTTGAGGTAGGAACCTCAAACTTGGTACTAGTATGTATCCCCATACGAAGATGAACTGATTAGATTTTGGGGTAAGTAGGTCAAAGGTCAGAGGTCACAGAGGTCAATTTACATGAAATTATATGAAATTATTGGTTTTTAGCACCATTACGTTGATATCTCAAGAACTGTTTGAGGTAAGAACTTCAAATTTGGTACCAGTATGTATCCCCGTAGAAAGAGGAACTGATTAGATTTTGGGGTAGGTAGGTCAAAGTTCAGAGGTCACAGAGGTCAATTTACATGAAATTACATGGAATTAGTTGGTTTTTAGCACTTTTACCGCGATATCTCAAGAACTATCTGAGGTGAGAACTTCAAACTTGGTACCAGTATGTATCCCCATAGAAAGATGAACTGATTAGATTTTGGAGTAAGTAGGTCAAAGGTCAGAGGTCACAGAGGTCAATTTACATGAAATTACATGAAATTACTGGTTTTTAGCCTCGTTACTGCGATATCTCAAGAACTGTTTGAGGTAAGAACTTCAAACTTGGTACTAGTATGTATCCCCATACGAAGATGAACTGATTAGATTTTGGGATAAGGAGGTCACAGAGGTCAATTTACATGAAATTACATGAAATTCTTGGTGTTTAGCACCGTTACCGCGATTTCTGAAGAACTGTTTGAGGTACATGTAAGAACTTCAAACTTGGTACCAGTATGTATCCCCACAGAAAGAGGAACTGATTAGATTTTGGGGTAGGTAGGTCAGAGTTCAGAGGTCACAGAGGTCCATTTACATGAAATTAAATGGAATTACTGGCTTTTAATTAGTAATATAGGATTTTAGTGTTTTAAATCACAATTTCGCAATAACCATTTGATGAATGCGCATCAACTATATTATACTTATAGGTGATCAGGAATTATCTGAATACAAGCGGAGGCATATTGAAGATGCAGTCGTATCTTTTGCTTGTTTTAAATCATACACATAGGAATCCATGTTATCATCGCCAAAGAATTTACAGCATGGGCAAGAGTGGGATATTAGGGAGAGTTGTCAATCTTTCGAGACGCCATGGTTACGTGTACTCCTCTGGACAGCTAAGACAGACGATGGCGGTTAAGGGTTGCTTTGACTATGGGCCAATGGGAGTGGAGTTGAGAAGGAATCTCCTAAATGAATGGTAAGCATAAAGTGTCAATGTAGGCAAACATTCGATAGTTTTCAAAATTCATGTGATTCTGCACACAAAAGATCAATTTCGGTCTACTGATTATAATGCTTTTGAAAAATGTGTAGACATTTGCTTTCTGAAAAATAAATGCTTGTCCAACTTAAAGGGAAAGTAAATCCTGGCGATTTAGTTAGCTGTTTAGTTGAAGGGCACATTGTTCATTATATATATGTCGAATTTCAACACATTTGGGCCCCCCTAACGCCGTCAACAAGTAGTTAGAAATATCATTTTGTCGTCTGCTAGAAGGTCCTATATCGATCGTGTGCGTCGCCATTTTGAACAGATAAGCCCCGCCCTGTGACGTTTTGTCGGACCTCTCGGACCCAGATGCCGCCATTATTACGCGTTTCAAAATGGTGTAGTGCCTGGCGTTCGGATGCTCCAATATAATAAAAATGAACAAGACGTTCCAAATTTCAGGCAATCACAGTTCCCCCTTGGCATGTCCGACAAAACGTCATCATAGCGCGGGTGAATCAAAAATATGGCCAGCCCCGATAGCAGGCGATAGCAGACAATCAGTGCTCACAAAAGTGTGAATTACTCCACCGTCAAGCGTTCATAAGAGGTAAATTTTCACAGTAATGTCAAGAATTGTGCTCTTAACACTCTCAGTAGGCCAAAAGTCCAGGGTTTACCTTCCCTTTAAGGCCTCTAACAGTAATGTATAATAACGTTGTGATGTTAGGATGGAAGTTACGAAGCAATACATCATTTCTTTTGTCAGCTTTCTGTAATATTGCGAATAGGGGTCATTTGAGGGTCATGTGTACCATGTATTGATTGAGAACTGGCTTCTTGGATGAATATCCGTAAAGCACCCTACATGTTATTTCTTCCCATTGGTATGTATGGTAGGTGGAGTGAGATGGTCAGCTCTCAAGAACATGTTGTAGGGGTGGAGAATGCAGCCCTTCATAGCAGCATAGCAGCATTGTCTTCATCAGCAGAGCAGAATGGTAGTACTCTGCAGCGTAACCTTCATGTCAGGTAATAAATTGCTAACCCAGAACTCCAACACTTCGTGTATCCATTGCACATCCCCCCCCCCCAAGTCTGTGGATCCCCAAAATGTTGAAATATTAAATAAAGAGGGAGCCAGTGCATACAGACTTTAACAATTGTAGCACAGTCCAGTCCTGTCCTGTGAAAAATGTTGGTTTTAGTGCCCTTTGCTAACATCAGCATTAATGGGAATTCTCCTTAGAAAGTTGGCCTGTATGGAAATGTGAAAAAAAAAGAAAGAATTGTTTGAGAAAAAAATGAAAATTTATTGATTTTACAAGTATGTTATTATTGAAAAAATGAGGGGGCAACGAGGGGGCAATGTTTGGAGCGTGTTTTGACAGAGAATGAATCTTCATCTGCTTGATATAAGTGAATTTCACTTACATTGATTACTCCATCTTTTAAACAGGATGGTGTCAAAATTGTGTGTGCCTTTCTACATCATATAGTACATGTACATGATGGAATCAGAAATGTTTCTCACTTGACATCTATCACAAGCTAATGAATACTTTGTTATCTTAATTGTTTGATATTAATCCCAAACGTCCTGTGGTGTAACTGGTATGATGTTCCTGCAGATCGCAGCCGACCAGGCTTTTCTTCTGACTGGAAGGCTCCCAGCTCTCTCCAATAGACCTATTTACCGATTTAGTTTCTCTTGACGACTCAAAAGCTTGCCAGAGGCTTGCCCAACATAGCAACAACTAATGCAAGCAAAATGGATTCCATCCTTAGAGATACCATTATGCATAGCAGGTGCACTAAATAGTTGGTAACTAAGGATTCTGCAGAGAAACGTGCAGAAAATTGAAATACATTAGTAAACAGGTCTACTTCGATATGCTTATTCTTATGACAATTCGGGACTTCGATCAGATAGAATTTACATATTTAATCCCTATCATAATTTCTTTCAAAATGAAATCGGAGACAGGTTGTAAGGTGTGCAGTATCCTTCAGATGGTGACTTGTATAGAGGTTGTATAATATTTATTAAAAAAAGGAAATTGAATTTGTCACTGTGGACAGGTTGCCAAATAGATAGTAATGGTTTTAACAGTTTTTTGTTAAATGTTTGCCAATCCTGACTTTAGATTACATCAAGGTAGTGAAGAGGCATGCCTCCAAAGTTCATTACATGAGGGTAAGTAATATATTCAGGTCCATTCATGGAACTATCTTTATGTAGAGATTATATCAGTGATTGTCGCAGTCAACCTGTCAATAGACCGCTTCGGTAATGTATGCAAATTTTATACATACCTTTCAAACAAAGCTTGTTCTTGACAACCTAAAAGCGTGCCTGACATAGCAACAAATAATGTATGCAAACTGGATTCCAAGCATTGAGGCTCATTTATAAAAAGCAGGTTAATGGAATGGCTCGTCACTAGGTGCTCAGCGAATATATGTGCATAAATTTGTTTGCATAAATTTGTATACATTACAGAAGCGGTCTATTGCAGGTGTACATGTAACTGCAACATGACAAAGTAGGGCAATGCACTGTCTTAGTCTGATATTCCTCTGATGGATCTTTATCATCTTGATAATGTGGCCTTTTAAGGCTGTTGTTTCTTTTTACTGTAGTACATGTAGCTGATCTTCCTCCTTTGAGAGTTGTACTTGATTTTTACTTGCCTTTTATATGCTTCCTCTGAAATTCTTTTGGCATAACTATTTGTAATCATTGGCATTTGATTTAAAGGAGAATTAAGCCCTGATTACAAATTTACTTATATTGGAAGGTGTAATATATTCCTACTTATTGGCCTAAATCATTTTCTAATAAGATATCAGAAAAGGGTATAAATAAATATATTCCAACACCCGGTATCGTCTCCTACTCATTTACATGGGGGCTGCCATTTTCTTGCTGAATTGGAGTTGTACATGAACCATTGAGAAATGTTCCAGTCAGGAAGATATTTTGAATCCAAATCCTGAATTGATTTTCTTCATTACCTAAAATCCCATATGTGATGGAAAATATAAAGTGGGTGTTTACATGTATTATAAAAATTAAATCTTTATAATTATACTTTTAAATTGTCTGGTTTTGCTTAACAAAAATCTATTTTTGCTTAACAAAAATCTATTTTCTTGGGTTTGCCAAACAGAGCAGAACATAATATATGCAGCATGCATTCTGACTTTTCAAGTCCATTATCCGACAGCAGGTGAATGCATAGTTTGCCGCTATAGATGCTCAGGGAAGAAGCATCCATAAAATTTGAATTAATTTGCTCCTTCCCATACGTCCAGTATCGAGAAAATAGATTTCTATTAAGAGAATATCGATTTTCAACAGAAATATATAAGGAAATCTTCAGTTTAAAAATAAATTGACATATCTATTCTATATTTTTAATCTCAAATGGGTTTTTAATTTTGAAAAAGGCAATTGAGCATTTGGATTAAGAAAATCTTCTTGTACACATAAACAAAATGGCAGCCCCCATGTGCTGCTAGCAGACGATACATATTGCTAGCAGATGGTAAATTTTGCTCAGAAAAAATTGATTCGTATCGATCTCGTATATTTTGACGCGAATTCATATAGTCTAACAAGTAGGAATAAATAACACCTTTGAACACTATCGTCTTTATTTTTCAGCGTAATTCTCCTTTAAGTAGTAGATTTGTTCAATTCTGTGGAAAATTTTGTCATGACCAGCATTGGACGACATACCTTTTACTGTTTCTACAAAATCTGTGCCATACTGCACTTCTGAATATCATGCTGAGTGTGAAATGAAGCATTCGTTGTTATTAAAGACGAGTACTGTACTTTGCTTTTTGTCATCCACAGGCTTATTAAGCCACTACTTCAACACCTTGTGTCTCTTGAACAGAAGACTGCCTTTTGGTTTGGCCCAGGTTGGTCCCTGCTTTAACAGAACCTCTTCATTACAAGAACATGACACCTTCATCTTCAAGTAAGTAAACTTTGAGAATCATGTTTTATCCAGAGAGAGAGAAAGGAGGAGAAAAGACAATGGTCAGGAATCCAGTAATGAGGGAAAGAGAAGAAGTGTGTGTGTGTGAGAGAGAGAGAGAGAAAGGGAGAAAGAGGGAGAGTGAGAGAAAGAGGGAGAAAGAGGGAGGAAGAGAGTAGGAGGGGTGAAAAAAAGAGAGAAAGAAAGAGAGTGGGAAGAGAGGAGGGAGGGTGTTGGGGGAGAGAGAGAGAGAGAGTATGCTTTTCATAAACCCATGTCATACATTAAGAAGAAGCCTTTTTTCATTGTTTTTACTGACATTCAGCATATCTATGGCAGCTGAAGGCTGTAAGAAAAGTACAAGGTTTCTAACTATTTCTTGTTTCTTTTACCTCTAGTGGGCTGCAAACATCAGAGATGTCCATGCAGTTTTTCTCAACTCCTAAAACAACTAATCTCTGGTTTAACACCTGGCAGAGGGACAGGTTATCATGGTGGCGGAAGGTTAGGGTCATTTTCATACCTCCTTGGGATTCAAGATATAGCTCTTCATGTATCACGGATGCCAGTTTTCGGATTTTACCCGATATCAAGCCTTGTCACTTCTGTTTCAGGGGTGGTATTCTTTGATTTATTTTATCTCGACTCTAGTGATTTTAATGTCATAACAAAATGTACACTTACGGCACACCAGTGGTTAATGACTGTGCAAAAGTGGCTGCTTATGTGGAAGACCTCTGCACAAACACCAATGAAATGTTGCAATTTAATATTTATACCCCCGCCAAACGAAGTTTGAAGGGGGTATATAGGAATCAGTCAATGGTCGGACGGGCGGTTGGGCGGTCGGTCGGTCGGTCTGTTGCAAATCTTACGGATCGAACTTCTTTCTCAGTTTTCGACCAAAGCTCATGAAATTTGGTACACACATTGGTCTTGGTGGGAAGATGTGCAAGACATATTTTTCGGATGAGTCGGAACTGCGTTACCATGGTAACGGCATATTTATGACAGAAAATCAAGGAAACACCTTGCGGATCAAACTACTTCGGTATCCTCAGTTTTTGACCGAAAGTCATGAAATTTGGTACACACATTGGTCTTGGTGGGAAGATGTGTACAACATATTTTTTTGATGTGTCGGAAGCTGCGTCGCCATGGAAACGGCATATCTATGGCAGTAAATCAGGGAAAAATCTTGCGGATCGAACTACATCGTCAGTTTTCGACCAAAAGTCAAGAAAGGCAGTTGTCACGGGGCGGGGTATTAATTAGCATCTTCAGTGATATTTTCTAGTTTGTTATGACAAATAACATCTTTTCACTAAAATCCAGGTAAAATAATTCTCAGAATACCACCCAGGCTGTTTTTTTAGGTTTCATAGAGTACTGAACACATGGTGCTCCAGTATATTTGGATTTTTATTCTTCTCAGGCTACTTGAGGAAAACCAACCATTATTCTTGTTACATGTATTTGTTGCACTACATGGTATCTATGATTCATTTTTATGAACATGTGTATGAAAACAGAGGGACATTGGGCATGATTTGATCCAGTATGAAATATTTTGATCCAGTATGAAATATTTTGGCAACTATTAAACCAGAAACTTTTACGAATTTTAAACGACAGTCCTTTTCACAGCAAGAAACTTTCGGGATTTGCAAAAATTTAGTGTTATGTCAATTTTGGGGCATGAAAATTTCACTAATCTGAACCACTCGCGAAATTCGTAAAATTCGTGAACACTAAATGCACATGAAAATATCTGGTTTTACAGTGTGTCTTTTTTTTTTGTGGTTCCCAAGTTTAAAATATTGAAGTTTTTGCTGCATTGTATTTATTTATGTTTTTATGCTTTAACTGATTGAGGATGGATTTTTCTTGTCATATTGATCTGTCATTGACCCAAGCCTGAGATATCTTGTGCTCTGTCATCAGTTGAAGAGACATTTGATATCTTTTCCTTTCCTCTCCCCATTTCTCCATCTTGCTTTGTGCCTATTTTGTTTGCCTTTCAATGTACCTGTTCTCTTTTCTTGCTCCTCTCTCTCTCTCTCTCTCTTTGAATTCTTTCTCCACATTCCCCCTTTTTGGGGTCTGTCTCTCCTTCCTCACTCCTTTCTCTTTTTCTCTCTTTCCCTCTCTTGCTCTTTCTCTTGCGCGCTCTCTCTCTCTCTCTTGCTCTCTCTCTCTCTCTCTCTTGCTCTCTCTCTCTCTCTCTCTCTCCTGTCTTAAATTCCCACATTTTAGTTTGCTGGCATTCCATCAGACTTCACTGCAACAGACATCAAAACAACGGGACACATACAGTCTGCGGATATACAGTACAAGTTTCCATGGGGAGTAGACACAATTGAAAGCATATCCAACCATGGAAGTGTCCCTGTTGAACAGATGCAGGATCCATTCAAGACTGACATGCAGGTGAAGAGACTGACAGTTGCATGTTCATTGGGGGGGGGGGGGGGGGGGCGGCAGCGACAATTGCATGAAACAATGGATTGTTGAAATAATACCATTCAGTTTAATTTATGACATATCTGGTAAGGCTAACATTAAAATATAAAATACATTTGAGCTGTAAATGATTTAGCTCTTGAGAGACCCACAGGATTTCTTGAAAAAATGAAAATGAACATGGTAAAAGCCCAAAAGACATGAAAATTTCTTGTATTAAAGAAAACCTCACTTTCGTTAGGATGAATTTTTAGAAAAGTTCCGGGGGGAAAAGGGTATACTTTTTCTCTGCAAATCGTTTGCTAGAAGCACAATTTCACAAAGCCTACATGTATATAAATGACTGATAAGAAGTTGATGGGTGGCATGATTCGTAACATAGTAGTATTCATCAAGTTTGCTTTAAGAAGAATTTTTGCCAAATGACTACCTGTAAATTGCTATTTCTCTCTTTATAGCATGTCATCATTTTTTTCCTTCAAGTTGTAGTTTCTGAATATCTGTGACTGGAAACCATATCTCTCAGTAGGTATCTCTCCAAAACAGTCTGTGAAAGAATGGCAAGTTAAAACTGTAACACCAATTATCCAGACATCACATATCTGTCCAACTCATAGGGAAAGGACGGAAGAAAGATGGTGATCCCCCACATGATCGAAACCACAGCATCCCTAGAGGGCGGGCTCCTTGCCTACCTTGTGGACGGGTACCAGGAGAAGCAACGCACGGACACCAGAGGTCAGTCTGTATCGAGGGAGATCCTTCGGCTCCATCTCAGGCTGGCTCCTCTCAAGGTCATCGTACTACCACTCAGAGGAACTAGGGAACTCAGAGAGGTAGGGAGAGATGTGTTCGGTCAAAGTGATGTCCAGATATTTTACTGTACCAATAAACAAATCTGTATCCTGTTTTCAGCCATATTGCTATATACACTAAAGGAAAAAAGAAACTTATAAAAGTTCAAGAGATCACCAAATTAAATTCTCTGCATGGAAATGTACCAAATTTGGATATAATGTTGATTCAATGCATGGCTTTAAATGACAGTCAATAACAAAAAGTTTTCTTCAATGCCACAAAAGAAATGTGCACTGAAGCAAAGGACTCTCTAATCCCCAAGTCACAAAGACAAACTGCAGCCTTGTACACCATATGCATGTCAATGAATGAAACAAAAGAATTTCAAAAGGGATTTGCACCCCTCGAGCAAGAGGATATTGATGTTCTGCCATGGTGCGCCCGTTCACCAGACCTTTCCCCAATTGAACATCTCTGGGAAGAGCTTGGTCGACGTGTGTCAAGGCGTGACAATCAACCCATCAATAGGGAGACGCTCATTGCAGCACTGCAAGAGGAATGGAACAATGTTCCCCAGGCTACCATCGCGAATCTGATCGGAAGCATGCGAAGACGGTGTACAGCTTGCCAGCAAGCTAGAGGTGGACATACTGGCTATTAATCTGTTTGGATATGAACTTGCAAATCCCTTTTGAAATTCTTTTGTTTCATTCATTGACATGCATATGGTGTACAAGGCTGCAGTTTGTCTTTGTGACTTGGGGATTAGAGAGTCCTTTGCTTCAGTGCACATTTCTTTTGTGGCATTGAAGAAAACTTTTTGTTATTGACTGTCATTTAAAGCCATGCATTGAATCAACATTATATCCAAATTTGGTACATTTCCATGCAGAGAATTTAATTTGGTGATCTCTTGAACTTTTATAAGTTTCTTTTTTCCTTTAGTGTATATATATCAATTGACCAATTTAATAGTTATAAATATAATAGTAGCAATTTATATAGTGGCATTTCCACTGGATGCAAAGCGTTTTGAGATGTCTCTCCTGGGTCGGCGATGGAGCTAAAATGTATACAAGTTGTAGTGACAGTGTGAGTTCAGTGAGTGCATGAGGTTGCAGAACAGATATGTCTTTAAACTCTCTTTGAATTGTTCTATTGTTGGGGATGATTTAAGATGAGGAGGGAGCCTATTCCATAGTTTAGGAGCAGCAGAGGAGAAAGCTGCATTGCCAGCTAGTTTATATATATATATGTTAAGGTTTCACGTAACGGCTCAAAAAAATTGAAAGAAAACTGCTAAAAGCATTTGTAATGCATTGTGGCCAATTTTATTTTTACACTCAAATTTTCGGCGCTCCCTGGCGTCTTCTTCAGGAGAACAATAAATGATAAGGTATCATACAAATAACTGAAATAGTTATAGTTCTAGCGCGCGCATCCTCAGTCAGATATAGGTTGCTTAGAAACCGTCTCTCTGGGAGATCTGACTGAGGATGCGCGTGCTTTACAAAAAAATGATGGATATAATTATGTAGATGAGAAAAGAGTAATGTGCGCGCTTCATTATTACGTAATCTACGTAACTTACGTAATAATACACAAAATCCCAAGTGGTATTAGCGGCAAAGATTCAAAATAATAGTATTGAAACAAAGAAGGAGAATTGATGCCAAATCATTAATAAAGAACATGTGACTGAAAAGATACAAAAAAATATGTAAATCCATTGAGAAAGTAAAGATCTCTGTTAAGACCTTTTCCTTCAAAACTTCTGCTCTTAACAATTGCCCGTAATTCGGCAATTTTCCTATCGTCGGCTGACTTGTAGCCTCCACCGAAAAGGCAAACCTTGACATCCGCAACTGAGTGATTGGGAAGGCTGAAGTGTTTAGCTACAGGGAGATCATTCCATCTTTTGTTGATGGATGATCTGTGGTTGTTAAAACGCATCCGAAATTTGGTGCTAGTCTCACCAACATACACAACGTCTGGGCAGCGTGCGCAAAAGAGGCAGTAAAGAACATTGCTGGAATCGCAGTTATGACGTCCCGGCCGGAGAGAGAAATTGTCAGTGACCTTGATCGTGGTGTCAGTGATGAGATGTTTGCAAATCTGACATCTAGGTTTGGCGCAGGGAATATTGCCTCTCAGAGGTGAGAAGGACGGGAGTTTGCTGCTAACAAGCAAATTCCTTAAGTTTGGGGGCTGACGTTGAGCATGTAGGGGAGGGTCACCAACCACTTTTCCTAGGTTTTGGTCAAGATGTAAGGTGTAGGCCACTCTAATCTGACCCGTTTATCAAAGGATTTCGTGGCAGGATAGTAGGTTGTAACTAAGGGGATGCACGTTTTATCCTTTGCGTTAGTGCATTGATTGAGGAGTTCTGTGCAGGATTTTCTCTTTACTCTGAGAATGGTTTCCTTGATAAGTCTGGCAGGATAGCCTCTTTTCAGGAACTGTTTTCCTAGTGTGAGTACTTCTTTTTCAAAGACTCTCTCATTGGAGATAAATCGTTGATAACGAAGCATCTGGCTGTATATAACCGAATGCTTGATATGACGAGGGTGAAATAAGTCATACCTCAAGTAAGAACACGAGTCAGTAGGCTTGCAAAACACTGATGTTTTGATCTTCCCATTTTCCTGGTTAATTGACACACTAACGTCAAGGAAGCTGATTTCCTCTTTAGAGCTTTCCATTGTGAATTTGATATTTTCGTTGCAAACATTGAAAGCATTGTGGAAGGCTGTCAAGTTCTTCCATGGAATGTTCCCATATTATGAAAACATCGTTGATGTATCGAACTTAGAGGGAAGGTTTGCATGGATAGCTTGAGAGGAAATCCTCTTCCAGAATGGCCATATATATGTTTGCCCTGTTTTTGAAGGTAGAATTTGTCATTATATTGGAAATAATTATGTGTCAAAATGAATTCCACCATTTGGGCAAGGCCATTGACGTCTAGTGTTTCGTCACCATCAGCATTGTTATTAAGGAAACGACGCATAGCTTTGCCACCTTCTACATGAGGGATGTTGGTGTAGAGACTTTTGACATCCATGGTGACGAGTGTTGATTCTGGAGCAACATTTACTGATTGTAACTTTTTCAGAAAATCAGTAGTGTCTTTTACGTAGCTTGTTATTTTGGGTAGAAAGGGTTGGAGTTGCATGTCAACAAATTGGGACATGGATTAAGTGAGGGACACTTGACACAATGGGTCTGCCAGGAGGAATGATGTTATCCTCTTTAGCTAAAGCTATTGTAGTTTCAGTACCAGTTACTTCTTGATTGGACACACTCGTCACCATTTTAGTCAGTTCGTGTACTTTAGGCAGGAGGTATAACTGACTGACTCTAGGATTCCGGGGAACAGATACATTACTACCTACTACTTTGCTAACACACTCAGTGGCTTGTTCATGGAAATCGCCTGTAGGGTCTTTGTCTAGAGGCTCATAGAAACTTTCGTCTGACAATTGTCGGATAGCTTCATTATGGTAATCTTTAACGTCCTGAATAACAACTGCACCACCTTTATCGGCAGGCTTGATAATGATATCGTTATTGTTCTTGAGTGAGTTAATTGACTTACGTCGTACCTTATCAGTAGTACTGGGTTCCCTCTGTTGGGTGTCACGTAGGAAGTTGTCTAGGTGGTGTTCGACTTTCGAGCTGAAGGAGTCAATGTGGGCGTTACTCCCTGTCGGTGGAGTCTACTTGGGCTTGGTCATGGAGGGAAGAGCTTTATGGCTAGGAGACTTGTCGTTGGTGTTGCCATTTCCCAGAGAAGAACTCCCGAAGCTTGATTCGTCGGGTGAAGTCCATGGTGTCCTGGCATAACTGAATACCATCCAGAGGTTGAGGGGGGCAGTATGACAAACCGAGTTGAAGAGTCTCCTTCTCCTCGCTGGTCAGCTCGTAGGACGACAGGTTCACGATGGTCTCATTAGATGCCTGATCATCAACGGGTTCTCCTCGGAGAAGAGGTGATTGCCGGACTAGATGGTTAAGCTTTCTGGACTTCTGGGGGGCGTTTCATGAAAGGAAGTTGTTGGATATTTTATCCGACAACTGTTATAAGCTACTGAAATCCTTGCATCTGATTGGCTGAGAGCAAATTTGTCGGATAAAATATCTGACAAAACCTTTCATGAAGCGCTCCCCTGGTCTATGAAGTATTTCACCTGATTGAGATAGTGACGTTCCAGTTGACCAAAGATAAGTTCAGTGGGAATGCCGCCGTCTGCACTCGTTGTGCGACGTAGCTCATCTTTCGCTTGATGAAGTTGCTCATCTATGACTTTCTGTCTGTGGTACGATTCGTTCAGCGAGTGATTTCGCAATCTTTCAGAGGTTCTCTTGCATAGGTTATCAGCGGTGGCAGTATTAAATGTAGATTTCAATGGATTCTTAATGCGAAATCCCTTCGGTATCGGGTCCAACTTCTTGGTGCGCGATAGGAAGAAGATATCTGATCTGTTTTTCGCTAGTTTCGAATAAAGACGTTCACAAGTTCGGCGAGCGTGAAGAGAAGCTGCATTTAACTTAGGTCCAAACATGTTAAGGTTTCACATATCGGCTCAAACAAATTGAAAGAAAACTGCTAAAAGCGTTTGTAATGCATTGTGGCCAATTTTATTTTTACACTCAAATTTTCGGCGCTCCCTGGCGTCTTCTTCAGGAGAACAATAAATGATATCATACAAATAATTGAAATAGTTATAGTTCTAGCATATATATATATATGCGTGGTTGTTTCTTCCTAGAACTCCTACTCTCATGGTGATGAAATATATGTACAGTAGTATGTTTGTTAATATCTGTATGGATAGAATTCAACTTTCAACCATTAGCTGGTGCCATGTCAGACAAGCCTGGCAGCCTACAGGCAAGCTCTCTGGTTATGGGGAGCAAATTTCCCTTCACATCTAGGCATAAATTCAAATACAATAGTAAAATGGCAAAATACATGGCCCTTGTCTAAATTTTACCATTTATGTTGCTTTCCACTTGTAAGCTATGTATTGACACATAATGTTAATCTTTTTTTGTGTTCATGTTGTTGTTAAATGAAGATTTACACAAAATGCCCGTTTGTAATTCCATTGCAGGTGCATGTACAATGCGATATGTAAAAAAATTCTTTGGCCCGTATTCTGAACTCTGGTTTAACTTAAACCATGGTCTAAATGTGTGGTTTAACTATGGGCAGCCAAATGTGACACAAATCTCTAACAGTAGATATTCAATCTATCAGCTTTTTGGTACTCAAAATTTTAAAAACTGTCTGGGAATGATAAGTACAATTTATAGTTTTCTTGACCATTAAAGCATGAGAACCAGAATCCAGTAAACATAAGGAACATACAGTGTAAACAAAGTTTTGCATTTTTGGCTACCCATAGTTAAACCACAGATTTAAACCATGGTTTAAGTTAAACCGGAGTTCAGAATACGGGCCTTTATGTTTACAAATGACACCTGTTGCCTTCTTCATCTCACTTTGCATCTTCCCTTTGTAGCTTTCCGACTACTTGGGCAAGGAGTTCAGGAAAGCTGGTGTCAATGTAAGGAGTATTATTGAAGTCGCCCCATCTCTGGAGAATTATTACACAATGTAAGTTTAGATCACCATTACACAAAAAAATCAACATCCTGAAAAATCTGCAATACAAGTTTGCAGGCTTGAACCCTTTTCAGTTTAACATGTAACATGGTATTGAACTGTCCTACTGAACTGCACCCCTTATGCTTTCTTCACACATGACGTTCTAAACCTTCTCATAAAGCCTCCACAGCAAAATAAACAGCATTTTATGTCTACCGGTAAGTATGGTTATCCTGTTGATTGCAGTTATATTTTATTTTTTCAGTTTCTGGTTTGTCTCTGTAGGGTTTCCCATGTGTATTGTGATTACAAGTTTTAAAAATTCATAACTTTCTTACTGCTTGTCCGATTTCGTTCAAACTTTCACCAACCTGCTTCTGATTTTTTCTGCTTCCACGCAAATCAGATTAATAAAGATGAATTCCCCTTTAATGAGCACATTTGTTTTAATGGGTACTATTTTCAGTGTTTGTTGTGTGCTTCTTTCCCTCTTTTCCAGGTTTGATGAGATGGGTGTACCTTTTGCTATCCTACTGAATGAGAACACGGTAAAGACTGGTATATTGAGAGTGAGGCATAGAGACACAACACTCATGGTAAGTTCCTTTTAGAACTGCAGAATGGACTGCTGCCACAACTTTGCTCCAATCTGTAAAGGCATTATAATATTGAAATTATCAGGTTTGGAGGCGTATAGTTTGAAGGTAAATGCTCAGTTGCTGCATTGTGACCTGATGAAGGGATTTGATTGATTTGAAATTAGTATATCCATATAAAAACGGGCTGATGAATTGTGGGTCATGGTTGTATGACATATATTCCAACAACAATTGTTCGGCGGTCAATTTTGCGCACTACGGCAATTTTAAACTTCAATCGTTGACCAAACACTATACCTAACCCTAACACTAAAACTTAGCCTAAAACCAAATTTTAACTCTAACCCTAACCCCATATTTTTCTCAAAATAAAGCCCAGAGCAGTTGTTGCTGGAGCATGTGTCGGAACACCCATGCCATTAGTCACATGGGTGATAAATGATACCGTGTTTACTTGGAAACTTACAAAAGGTCAACAGTGTCTGTTAATGAGTTGTCATCTTGTGATGAGTAGATATTTATTTGCGGTTATTGTATCTGGATCTGATTCTAATTGCTATGTTAATCCTTTCTTCCACAGACCTGAAAGGATTACCTCCCATGTTTTCTTTTTTTCTCTCTCTCGACAGCAACAGCTGCACATCACAGAGGTTAGAGACATGATCATACGTCATCTAGAAGCAGAATGAGAGACTGAGGCAACCACAGAGGACCTTGAAGAGACATACTTGCGAGCTGCAAACGTCTTCTGTCATCTGTTTAAGACATGATTCTGTGTCATCTATTGGCAGAATGAGGCAGATCGGAGTCAACTGAAGAGGACCCTGCAGCCTGAGAGTTGCTATATCCCCAGTTATCTATCCTATCCATGATCCTGTACCATCACAAGGCAGCATGGGCAGACTTGGACACCCACAGATGACCATGCTGCAATACCAACACCTTAACTGTGAGCTACTGACATCTTCTGTGAGGTCAATGATTCAATTGCTGTTGCTAGTATTGTATTCTTGAGGGTGAGAGGCACTTTGTATTTTTATGTGGAGATTACTAAATGAAGAAGAGGAAATAATTAATCTTTTGAATACCTGTGTTACTGATTTGTGATGTGACTGTACACAATAGAGGTCAAAATCAAATAGCTGGCCAATCAAGCATGAAAAATGTCATACACGTAGCACCTCATGGACTATGAATGGAACGATATGTTGAAAGAAAGTGAAAGAGATGATAGTCCACATAGAACCACTGATCTAAGCTAAGGAATGGCTCAAATATGTGCAATATGATGTCTTTTTGCAGAAAATTTATTTTATTTTTAAGAAATTCAATTACATTTCTGGGGCCCATTTCATAAAACTTTTGCTGCAGCAGTCACTCGCATTCTCAGCGTCAAATTTTGAAACAGCAGCAACTTTCCGTTTCATGAAACTTTGCGGCTAAAAGCAACTGTGGCAAGTGGTCAAATCTGCAGCAATATGTGATGTATCTCCTCGAGCTGTGTCAAGTATTGCTATCACCGTAATCAAAAACCGTATCAAAATGGTAGCATTAATAGCCATTCTTGAGGGGCAGCCTTTGCGAAGGCAAAGAGTGTTTAGGGATAGGCTGAACCCCCTAGATGAATATGACAATGGTGAGATGCTAAAAGAATGCTATTTGTTATAAAAGAGGGAAGTCCGGGGAGCGTTTCATCAAGCATCTTGTCAGTGATCTTTACTGACAAATTTGCTCTCAGCCAATCAGATGCAAGGATTTCAGTAGCTTATAACAGTTGTCGGTAAAAGTCACTGTCAAAACGCTTGATGAAACACTCCCCTGTATACCAATGTTGGTAGATGGGATTGGCATGAGAGAAAAAGATGGCAGGCATGTGTGGAGAAATGCAGTGGAAAATAATAGAAAAAAACAACAAAATAATTCAAATAATAGAACAAAATAAACATGGAATTCTAGATGAGGGATATTGGAGAACATGACACTAGGGTAGGAAGTAGAAACGGATCTTCCCTCTAAAGCCGGGCAAATCCATGCCAACAAATTTCTATAGAGGACAATTTGAATTCGTAATTATATATCATAATTGATAGGATGTGAAATTGTTGCTTCGACGGGAGCCCGGATAGCTCAGTTGGTAGAGCACTGGTCATGTAATCCAGGGTCCCGGGTTCGAATCCCGGCCGGGCATTGTAATTTTCTCACATTTACTTTCTTTATGATATATTCAACTTACTTCAATCCTATCAATTATATTTATTTAAAAAGAGATTACAACACATGGCACATGGTGAGATTATCAAAAGGATTACAGTGAAATAAGATGATGGTCATTCAATAAATACCTCGTTCTCAGTGCTAGCTAATGAAATGTCTGCTACGTCTCCAAGATCTATACAATTAGTAAGTGACAAATAAGTTTTGGAGTAGTGAAATGTTCCTTGAAGGAAGATGTGACGTATTGACGATTGTGTAACACGATTCGCGATATATGTGCAATGTTATTTAATTTATCCACCCACTTTCAGGAAAACTCCCAAATGTCACTGCTCAAATTGCTGGGCCTGCCATTTCGCATTACCCAGATGTTTAGCAAATGGTTCAATTCTGATATTGAGGGCGATGACTACATCTTCCACAGCCCCATTTTTTCTACAAGTGCCATTCTTTTACTCTTTTCACCTTCTTTCATAGTCCACTCCCTCCAGTTCATAGGTTCCTTGCCTTGACTGTTGAGGAGCAGCCGAAACACATCTCGTAAACCCTTTGATCCACACTGCTTGCAGATCCTATCAATGCAGGGTTTCCTGGGAGGGCTTCCTTGCTGTGAACAGAGTGTCACATTCACTGCATCATATTTGTTTCGAATGCTGTTCTTATGTCCAACCTGCATGCATTTTGCACTCAAGGACTGCATAAGGAAATTAATGTTTATACAATACAAAGGTATTGCAGGAGGCTTGTAGCAGTCATGGGCTTGACATTTTTAGGCTTCAACTTGTAGAAGAGGGTAAAACTGATGTTGAGCAACGGGTTCTCTGTGCAGAACATGGAATATGCCTTTTTAAAGGCACATTCCCTCTTTGGGAACTGTGAGCTGTGTGTCTTCTTTACAATGTAGTATTTCAACATATTGTAAAATACGTTTTCTCTTTCAGTCCATCGTGCCCTTGTGAGGACTCTGCAACTGAAATGAGATACATTACTTATAAAACAACATGATAAAGTTGTTCACCCTCGTGCATATTTGCAGAACTGATCTGCTTTTCAGTTTACCAGATCACATCCAGCCATTTCCTTGGTGGCATGGTCTTCTTCACATGTTTGCGTAGGCTGCTATGAGCCTATCTTTCCAGTCTCTAAAAAGCTCAGGCCGTCTGACTTCATTTGGAAATGTATAAAATGCACATGCTGACAAGGTACTGCTCCTGCGGTGCCACACAATTTGCAGGCATCGTGCATTGACTTGGAAGTCAATGGCACCGGTAGATCTGTATTTTTGACAAACAAACTTGATATAGTGATGGCTCAGAGTATAGGCTGCGTTTGAGAAGCGAAAATGGTGTCGATCGCGGTTACCCGTCTTGACCTTCTTGCTTTTAACGCACACGTATGAACGGGTGCTCTATCAAACCAATTATAACATACTGTCTATTGCGATTACTTTTCTATCGCTGTTCTGGGGGGAACCGGATATGCACGCAAGTGCAAACGGACATTTATTCAAAAAGCCTCACGCGAAATTTTAATGCAGTAACATCACTTTTGCCTGCCTACCTTCTTTTTGATGTATGTTGATTCTCTGCAAGATGTCTGTGGAGTGTGAAGGACTGAAATGGATGGCACTGAGGTGGTTGATGAAGCAAGGGTCACTGTGGTGGTAGCTAGTGCATGTGAAAGATGAAGAAGAAATAACAGGAGAAGAAAGTGTTGATCGTGAGATGAAGGACAACTGCCATATGGGCTGAAAGGATTTCGAGACACGTCAAGCATGATGGAGGGTGCTTTCTTAATCCCCCTGCTCGAACATCATTACATCCGCAGGCTCGTAATCTTCCTTCAGGAAATGCCCACAACTATCATCACATATGTGCGGGTGTCCTGAGTGTCAAATTTTTTCCGCCCAATGAAGGAAATCCAGCTTTTCTGAAGCGCACTAAATTTTTCCTGACCATTTGGCATCTTTCCAGGCATCTTGTTTGTGACGTATCCATGCTGGGCCTCATTACCACAGCCATACATCATGCATCATCTCTCAGTTCCTCATTTCTTTTCCACAAGTATGACATCGTGATTAGACTAGGGCGATTTTTCTTATCCGTCAGTCCATATCTAAACAACAACATACCGGTACGTGAGTTCAGCTCCTCCTAAACCCTAAGAACTCAGTTGGTCATCAATTAAAATCTTGATGACCAACTTCTAAGCAAGGGGCACATGCATTGCGTCTCTCAAAAAAGTTCTGTGTCACATGATGGTATGAGAGGGTATTGGGACTGCTATTCCTTTGCACACCAGTTTCAGAAAAGTTTCCAGATTTTAAGTCTTCACTAATAAAACTGCTTTTGTGTCCTTAACAAGCTGCAGTTTTCCACAGTCTTCTTTTCGCACATACATTGTACATGTGATGTTTGCATGCACTGCAATAGAAATTTGCAGAGAAACTACTTGCAAAACCCAACACTGTGTGTAGCCCAAAACTATCACCAACAACTTGAAATAATTTGGGACGAATTCTGCCAGAGGTCGTAACGATGCCATCCACATATACTTTCTGCAGGTCAATAGTGATTATTGACATTACGTTTATCAATTCCATATACTAACTTCGATTTTGCCAAAGCCAATAGGATGATGTTACTGAGCGAGCTCTGATGTTTTGGGAGAATGGCTAGAACTGACATGTAAAAGGCACATAACTCATGCTCTCCTCTATGAGGCCCGAGAGGGTTAGCACGCTCTGTCATCAAAGTAAAGAAGGAGATGTAATATCAGATCTCCATCTTCCCTTAAGCTGCCAGTGAAGTACTGACCATCCCTGTATGAACGTAACATTCCTTCTTTGGCCTTCCGATGCATCAGCATTACACTGAAAAATGGTATCCATCATTCCTTGTTGTTCCAAATTGTCCTTTAAGACATTGGCAATGGGTACATGCTGGAGAGTTTCTTGTTTCTGCACCTGTTCCACTCTCCTCTTGAGTGACTGCAACCTCTGCTCTGCTACATGTAGGTGGCTGTTATTAGGAAGACAGGCTTTGTCTCTCTATGAAAGGTATGGACAGCTGGTAATGTCCATCCACCTTCTGTATGGAGTCTTTCCACACCTCTAACGCTCTTGCGTCATTCACTGACATGCCCTTATCATCATCTGTGAGATATTCAGTCCCTTCCATCTTCCAGAACTTAGTCAACCTGCACATCCAATCTGGTATCATTGGCAACGAAATGAGATGATGCTTCACTACTTGGATTACATTCCTGATCTACAGGCCTATTCAGTGTCCATCCCAACACTGTCTTCACTGCATAGATGTCTCCAGCCTTGCCACATCTAACATCTAGTAGTACCAATGCTTCAGGAACATCTTGGCCAATAAATAGCATCACCTCTCGAGGCTGGCCACAGGAACGTCCATATCCGCTAAATGTGGAAAAGCTTGATGTCGCTCACATCAGCAATATGTGAACAGCTCAAGTTGATCTGTTCCTTGGCATACACATGTGGGAGATTTAGCTTGTGCCCACACTCTTAAAAATATATAGTCAGATTTGACTAGAAACTAGTCAAATCTGACTAGAATAAAGGATCCCAGGGGCACTTACTAATTTCTAGTCATTTTGAACCGAAAAAACTAGTCACCGATTTTGACTAGAAATCTAGTCAATATAAATGACTAGAAAATCTAGTCAGTTTTACTAGTTTTTAGTAAAAATGATTATTAATTACTGATCATGTATTTTTTACTAGTTATCTAGTCAGTGTTATGATTCATTAATCTAGTCACATTCAACTAGTTTTTTAGTCAATATGACTAAAATGATCTATTCAGGCTCAAAATCTACTCCGGCTCATAAATCACACCCACACACCCACACACACCACGTGCACACACACCAACCACAAATTATAAATGCTATATGACAATATAAAATTTAACTGACACAAATACATTTCTTTATTTCAACCTGTTAAAATGAGAAATGCTTTTCAAAACATTGAGTAAAATTTGCAATTAAATAAATTACAAATACATTTTCTTCAAACAATTGACTCTCACCAGCCCAAATAGAAATTCATCATTATAAAGAGTGCTATATTGAAATCATTTTTGAATACATATTTGCAGATTACTCGAAAAAACATATGAATAGCGCACATGTGCAAAACATATACACAAAATGATCTCCACTGCAGTTCTGATTCAACAAAGATACAGGCCAGAGTGAGATAACTGCATGTGCAATAATTATTATTAATTATTACATAGACCATGCACTAACTGTTATAGTAAAAGAACTGGCAACTTCTATATACAAGTATCCTATAAATTGCAAATTCCAAATTCAGTTACTTCACAAGGCCACTCTAAAATAATGCACTGCAAAGGCATTGCATTATATGCTCATTGACGTATACCTCTTGTGTACTTTCGGATAATTTCGGATAAATAAACAAAACCAAATTTCCGCATGTCAAAGTAAAACAAAAGCAATGACAGCTGTATCATGTATGCACTATTTAGTATGAATAAGTATGGTAAAGTTTATATGGACAATTTAAAGTTTTTTTCGGTAACAGTCACACACCTTAACTGTACCCAGTCTTCATAACAAAAAATATCTCATGTAAATATTTTTTAAATGCAACCAAGCTAAACCATTTTTCAAAATTTACATGGAATATTGATTTTTACCATAAAAAAGGCGGACTAACTTAAATTTACATGTGTGGGAATACTACTTCATATTAATTAGCACCTGATTTTTTAAAACACTTTATTCTCACAATTTATCATGCCATTTTGTGAAAAAGACTTTGAAACCACAAGACATATTCATTGGTAGACTGATTACACATGCATTTTTGGTGAACACAAGGCCTTCAAATATATGTACAGATCTATAGTCAGGTTCCTTCATGTAACAGAAAGAAACTTTGATTGTAAACTTGTAAACATTGTTACTTACAAATGGTTGTATATATCAGCCTTTAATGTAACTATCCACATCCTACATAATTGCCTTTGGATTGTCAACTTGTGAATAACATTTAAGCATGAAAATGAAAATAAGCTAAAGCCTCTCCAAAATCCATGTATTCATTTATTTTTCCTCTTGTGGGGAGTAATACCCTATGAGCAAAACTGAAAGGGTCCAGCACTTACAGCTCTTGTCTGTATCTTGTGTTTTGATATTGAGTAGAAGTCATGAA
Source organism: Heliocidaris erythrogramma (assembly GCA_025617745.1). Lineage (NCBI taxonomy): Eukaryota > Metazoa > Echinodermata > Echinoidea > Camarodonta > Echinometridae > Heliocidaris > Heliocidaris erythrogramma. The sequence goes on along the minus strand of CM046857.1, from coordinate 1,959,237 downwards.
ATGTCAGTATTGGATTTGCATATGTTTATTGGGATGAATTAACACCTGTAAAATGCTGTATTAAAGCAGGATAGGCAGAGTAAGAAATTAAATTTACATCTTCTATGTTACACATAACTGCCACTAAGCTCTAGCAAATTAGGGTGAAAGGGCAAATGATTCATATAAATTCTGAATATCCTGGAAAAAATAACATCAACAATAATTCCCAGAATGTAAAGAAGATTAAGCATTAAAACTATTTTTTTTTAGATTTCCATAAAGTTTTCTCACAGTGCCAAGGGATTTCTTGCTGATTTTGAGACTTTACCAAAACGGGAGCTACATGTATGCTTTTACTGTACTTTACAAGCGCTTGCCCCTCCAATGCCTTGTGTACTAAAACATTATATATACCAAACAAGTAGGACATTAATGCCCTTTCTAACGATTATTCAATTTCCTTCATATAGAAGCTATCCAAAAAAAAAATGAAAATGGGCTTATTGTAGCCACGACTTGAATCTGTGCTCCTTAGTTTTGTGTAACATTGTTTCAAGTTAGACTAAGAAAAGATCCTTGACAAATCTACAATTTACTCCCAAAATGTTTGTGGTACCAATAATGTTTTACAGATTACTAGAAAGCTTGATTTATGCTGGGAATACTTTGAATATTCACATGAAATTCCCTGGTGAAGCAATGTGCGATCTAATAACATATTTTGTTTACACCTTTGACATCAGCACAGTATAGGATTGAAGATGACCAAAAGTAATTACCCTTCATAAGCCACCAAAAGACTAAGAAGTACAAGCTCAAATTTCAGATCAGGACAAAGTTTAGTTTATGATCTGCTCGACATGTTAATATTATGTAAAGTCCGAAACAAAACTTTGCATACATTGTTTTTCATAACGTGCTAGACAGAACATAGGTTTAAGTAAATTTTCTGAGAGGTTTCAGTGACTACAGTTGCTATTAGGTTCATATCTTGCAATTTTAAATCACTTAATACATTTTAAACTGCATGTAATAAGTACACCTTGGATAAATTGAGTAGTTGATAGAAAACTGCACATATGTGTAGATGTTTTGCATAAATGTAATAAACTATTGCTGTATTTTACAGCCAACAAGTATTGTGAAAGACCAATGACGATGGACGCCGGACGAAAAGCGATCGCATAAGCTCACCTTGCGCATTTTGCTCAGGTGAGCTAAAAATACATGTTTGAAGTGTGAAAACAAGTGTGAAAACATAATTTCATTTTTAACCCTCGGGACACATTTGGTATATGTTAAAAAAAACAGAGCCATAATGCTATGAAAATTTATTGGGTAGATGGGTCCTTTGGTTGTAAAATGCCTTGGTGTATATTGGATCCCTTTATTCTTGCTTAATATAGTTATTCAGCAGTGCAACAGACGGTGCGTGTGGTCCATCATCCATACCCAGCCCATACAGATTTCTGAAGAAATCTATATGTATGGCTACACTTCCACAAATAATTAATATCCAATATATAAGTGAGCTTGAAGAGGATATCTATCGCCTTCAGGAGTGATGCGCAAGGAATGGCATTCCTTTCTATGATGGCAAAGGCTTGCTCGGGGGCAAGCTTCTCTCCCAGGAGGAGGACGACATGTGGTTCTTGTGTTTTCTCAAGGTATGCAGGGATGTTCGTCCCAACCTACAGGTATAAAAGGAAAACCAAAATTGTAACTACATGTACATGTACTTAAAGTACCGTCATTTGCTAAAGTTCAAGACCACCTGGATTGATTTAAGACCAACCTGGCAATTAATGGATATAGCAACAATTTGGAATACATTCTTTCACCTCACTGGATGATTCATAACCTGTTTACTACAGTCAGTGGTGTAACGAGTCTATGTAATGAAAAACATAAAAACAAACAGCATCATAGGAGCTCAATCACCAATACAGGAAATAATAAGTGGATAGTCTGTATTTTTGTGGATGGACCCAGAAATATGGGATTTTCTCAAAGGCATGATTGACCAATGGGATTACAGAATTAAGACACTAAAAGATAAAACAAACTTATTGTAACAAGGTAATTTTTCCTGTCCCACCTCTTTTTTCTTTTTAGCAGATACAGGTTATTTCATCAGGTTGGAACACACTAGGTCTTAGGAGTGAAATGACTCTGTATCAACAGAAGTGTCACTACTTTTGATACATTTTTTTCATGGAAGAAGTACCTTAGGGTGTGCAAGAAATTGACAAAGTTTTTAGGCATGTGTCTTATCCGAGATATGATAGAAAACATGCCTGGTTTGAAGTAACATTGACACGGTTAACCCTATTTTAACCCTATTTTAACTGGGCTTTTTCGGATCAAGTTTCTACTGAGGGGGAACCCCCTCTTCAGATCTCGGCCGCAAAAGGTCCGATCGACGGGAAAATTTTGCAGATGTTAAGACACATGTAAAGGTTTCGCTGCATAGTTTTTTTTCGTCGAAATTTTTTTGTATTTTATTATATTAAATTATGCAAAAGAGATGCATGTGTTTCTATTTTTGTTATTATTTCCCTCAAATTAGGTGTTTTGATACCAAATCTTTTTGCAAAAAACTTGGTGGAAAACATTTCCAACATTATTTTTACAAAAAAATGTCAAACTTGAATTACTTCTTTTATTCATTGTTTTGTCAATTTCTTATGCATTTTTTTTTTTATGACTGAATGTGTTCCAGATTTTAATTTTGATCAATTTTACATGAGAAAGTCTGATGCAAATGGCTTAGGTAGTGAAATTAGCAGCATTTTGTGGCAATTTATGAAATCAGTATTTTCCATTCGTTTGTATGCAAATTCCTGAAAAATGCTGTTTTTTGAGCAGACAAGTGATTACAAAATGATCCGTGATCTCGCAACCCCTTCTCCGATTCTCTTCAACTTGGTACCAAAAGATGCACAACACTTGAAAGAAAAAAACTCATCAAACTGCATGTTGCGACGTAGAGCGGTTGCGCAACAATCACAAATTTCGTGCAGGGAGGGGGGGGGGTCAAATTGACCCACCCCCAGTTGGTTAAGGGTTAAAGGATTGAAGGAAAGTGTGCATTTGACAGAAAGTAGATGACATGTAACAAATATTTACTATTAAACTGTTTAATACATGCAAACAAATCTTTCGGCATATTACTCCCAGTGTTAAAGATCGTATGCTCGATCTGTAATGAAAAAACACAAGTCAGAAAAAATTGGAACCAGCGGGATTCGAACCTGTCATCTACTGCTTGCCGGGCAGCGACTTAACCACCAGGCTATTCTGGTTCACGGCCAAGTCACGACGAACTAGAATCAAATACCCAAGATCCTCTTCTTTCTGACTCATTAATATTCAAACGGTCCGCCGTGGACAATGGTTAGTAAACGAAGAAGTTTGACTGGGGAGGAATTTTTAATTTGTAAACAAATCTTTCGGCATATTACTCCCAGTGTTACCAGAATAGCCTGGTGGTTAAGTCGCTGCCCGGCAAGCAGTAGATGACAGGTTCGAATCCCGCTGGTTCCAATTTTTTCTGACTTGTGTTTTTTCATTACAGATCGAGCATACGATCTTTAACACTGGGAGTAATATGCCGAAAGATTTGTTTGCAAATTAAAAATTCCTCCCCAGTCAAACTTCTTCGTTTACTAACCATTGTCCACGGCGGACCGTTTGAATATTAATGAGTCAGAAAGAAGAGGATCTTGGGTATTTGATTCTAGTTCGTCGTGACTTGGCCGTGAACCAGAATAGCCTGGTGGTTAAGTCGCTGCCCGGCAAGCAGTAGATGACAGGTTCGAATCCCGCTGGTTCCAATTTTTTCTGACTTGTGTTTTTTCATTACAGATCGAGCATACGATCTTTAACACTGGGAGTAATATGCCGAAAGATTTGTTTGCAAATTAAAAAATTCCTCCCAGTCAAACTTCTTTGTTTGTTTAATACATGCAAGCGCATAAAACTGTCACACAGTGATGACGTCATAATCAAATACATGTACACATGATCGCCCATCCGAGATATTGCAGACGGTTTAATTCTATGTGAATTCGAATTCATGCGAAAAAAGAAATTATTCTGCGATAGTGATCAAGTGATGAAAATCTGACCACATCACGGCAATCCCTTCATATTCAGTGAATTAAGAACCATCATTGTTGAGACAGTATATTGTAGCTTTGTTTGATTCCATCTAAAGTGCCATCACGCAGATTTTAAAAGTGATTTTGTGAACAATTTGCCTATGTTTTCGGCTTTTATTGCGGCCCATCTGCCGTTCAGGCGCTATGGACCAGGCTAATGCAAATTGCATACCTAAGCGCAGCGAATGTGTAGCTAGCTAGCTGTGCGTCGCGAACAAACTACCTAGCTCGGCCTTGGCTTTAGCGAAAGCAGCAGCCACTCGCAAAGTTTCAGCAAATTATCTCTTACGAAGCCATACAGTATTAACACAACTACTACTATAACACGATTTAAAATCAAATACAAATACAAATACGGCACTTACCCTCAAATTTTTCGAAGAATTTCTCCAGTCCCCACTCGGTGAGTTTCTCCTGGACAAACTCCATTTTCGCTAAGTATAAAAGTTTATCAATAGCGCGCCGCTATCGATATCGAACGCGCATTGGCCAGCCAATCATAATTCAAAGGAGTTTTAACTAGTAGTTCGCTAGTCAAATCGCGAACGATAATGGACTAGATTACAGCTTACTAGTCAAACTTGTTTGAAAATGGATAGATTTCTAGTCATAATGACTAAAATTTAGTCACAAAAATGTGACCAGAAAATCTGATCAAAATCTGACTGGGTATTTTTAAGAGTGCAGTCGACAGACTCTACCACAAGGCTGACAGTTTTGCATGTCATCAAACAACTGGGCTTTTATCTAATGTCGACATGGAGAGCCTCTGAGCTCTCCCTTCAGCCCTAACCTTGCGGGTCAACTCTATGGTGCAGAATGTCGAGGTCGAACCACTGTCTAAGAGGGCGCAGGTTGTCAAAGTACATGTCATTCGATTTGGTTCTATTACAGTAGGGAGTGCTACCTTGCTGCCGGACCCTATGACATTACTGGTTGCTTTAGCTACTTGTGAAGCTGACGAGTGATGACTAGTTGCACCTACCTCAGATGGTGATGAAGGCTCATCAATCTGTGGCTCCCAGGCATTAATAGATTGACGTAGTTTGACGTAGATTAACCTACCACTAGGCTGAGAAGGCTATCTTGGAAGTTGTAGGAATTTGGTGTGTTTCCCATTGCACCCTTTCACCGTACAGGTAGTAGTATGGTTTACTTTGCATCCATTAGCGTTATGACCCTTCCTCAAGCAATTAAAACAAAGTTTCTCCTTCTGGACCAACTTCAGTCTGGCATAAGCTCTTCGAATTGCTCACAGCCTACAAAGAGTGGCCTCCCTTGCACTGGACACATTCTCTTGTCTTCTGTGTCGGTGCTTGTTAAGAAGGCCCCCCCTGTGGGCTTTACTGGAAGCCTTCTTAGTCGAGGCTGACATCTTAAAGGCATGGTCTCTCTCCATCAATTTGCCGAAGACAGGGTTGTTTTCTTCATTAGCAACCTCCTGCAAAATGGTTACTAGGTCTGCGATAGGAAGCCTACTTTTCTTCCCAGCTCTACTAATGACTTTCAACCATCTCACCCTCAGGTGATACGGCAGCCTTTCTGCTATTTGTAGAGGGATGCGCTGTGAATTTAGCTCAGAACTCTGGCCAATAGCCTCTAGTGTTTGTACACAGATGAGAATTTCATCGGCCATCTCTCCAAGACCTCGTCTGTCTTGGGGACTTATCTTTTTGGCTTCAATTATCTTACGAAACCAGGCATCTGCAATGAGGACTGGATTTCCATATTTCTCCTGCAGGATCAATTTGGCTTTACTGTAGCCCTCTAATTCCTTCATGATCATGCACGGCTGAAGCTACTTTTTCGCATCTCTAGAGCAATAGTGCAGAAGGCGAGTTAACTTGACTGCATCATCCACAGTTGTCTGGTCTATGCTATTTTCAAATACTTGCCAGAACTCATGATATTTCAGAGGATCACCATCATATTTCTCAAGATCAGCGTGAGGGAGGGATACTTATTCTAGCAGTCTCTGCTGCTGTCATCGACTTTGTTATAACAACTGTAATAGAACTGCATCTCTTTCAGGACATGGATAAGGGATTGTTTTATCCTGATCTAGCCTTGCAGAAGTACTTGCAGCTGCACCAGAAGGATTTGCAGGATAACAAGTGTGCACTACTAATGGCTTTGTCGGGGAAGTGCACCAGATGGTAAAACATCTCCATCTTGTTGGGTATAGACCCTCTCTTCAGCTTGCACAACCTTCAGTTCAGTTCTCAACGCCAGCTGGGCCTCATGTTACCGTAGCCGAAACTCCTCAAACTCAAGTTGTTGCTGTTCAGCTACGGCTGCTGTTTCTGCCTCAAAATAGATTTTCCTCAGACTTCTATCAGATAAAGATAACTGTGCTAAGCTATAGAATTTCATATCAAGAGATATAATACTTTTAAATGTAGAAGAAAAATTAAATCTGTTTTGTACATGAATGAATCTGTTTTTACAAAAATTTACAGCGGTCATAACATTTTCAAACAAGCTATCAAATGACATGTCCTTCAATGTATGAACTTATTTTGCAGCTTTTTAATTTGACCTTGAAAATTGTTAACACTTCCTTTAAAAGGAATCTGTACTTTCAAATACTTTTTATGCCTCCGTCCACCTAAGGTGGGTGCCGGAGGCAGCATGCTTTCGGGTTGTCCGTCCGTCCGTCCCACTTCTCGTTACCGCGATATCTAAAGAATCATTAGAGGTAGGAACCTCAAACTTGGTACTAGTATGTATCCCCATACGAAGATGAACTGATTAGATTTTGGGGTAAGTAGGTCAAAGGTCAGAGGTCACAGAGGTCAGTTTACATGAAATTATATCAAATTACTGGTTTTTAGCACCGTTACCTTGATATCTCGAACTGTTTGAGGTAAGAACTTCAAACTTGGTACTAGTATGTATCCCTATACGAAGATGAACTGATTAGATTTTTTGGGTTAAGGTCAAAGGTCAGAGGTCAATTTACATGAAATTACATGAAATTACTGTTTTTTAGCCTCGTTACTGCGATATCTCAAGAACTGTGTGAGGTAAGAACTTCAAACTTGGTACTAGTATGTATCCCCATACGAAGATGAACTGATTAGATTTTGGGATAAGGAGGTCACAGAGGTCAATTTACATGAAATTACATGAAATTCTTGGTTTTTAGCACCGTTACCGTGATTTCTGAAGAACTGTTTGAGGTAAGAACTTCAAACTTGGTACCAGTATGTATCCCCATAGAAAGAGGAACTGATTAGATTTTGGGGTAGGTAGGTCAAAGTTCAGAGGTCACAGAGGTCAATTTACATGAAATTACATCGAATTACTGGTTTTTTTAGCACTGTTACCGCGATTTTAGTGTTTTAAATCACAATTTCGCAATAACCATTTGAAGAATGCTCATCAACTATATTATACTTGTAGGTGATCAGGAATTATCTGAATACAAGCGGAGGCATATTGAAGACGCGGTCGTATCTTTTGCTCGTTTTAAAATTAATCATATTTGCTAATTTTCATTAAATCAGTATCTCTGCATAAATAGCACATAATTATGCAATTCATTGTCACTGGACATTGGAAATATCTGTTCTCATTTATGAAGCGCCAGGAGCGTCAAACGTGACGGACATGAGCGTTATACAAGAAGCCACCATTATTATTATTATAATAGTTATCACTCTACTTCCAAATCCTCCTTTTTCTTCCAAATCCTCCTTTTCTTCCAAATCCTCCTTTTCTTCACTCGGCAATGTTATCTTATCATTTTTACAAAATGATGAATTGATATTCCTTCACTTAACGTACTGTGAAAATGTCATGTATCAGTATACAAATGGTGCACAGGTGTGAGTGTGTCTGTAGGTATTGGGTTTAGACTAGTTTCCATAGTTACTGCATGCACACTTTTCCTACCGACACACAAAAAAACATGTGCATCGTCTCTTATATTATAGAACGGTGGACAAATTTTTGCCAAAAATCCATTTTTTTCAAACCGGCGCATGGCAAATTTACTGGATGCATGACTAGCCATGCATCAGTAATTGCCATTTTTAATTACCAATTACCATGATTTTTAACACATTTTCTGTCTGTTATATCTGGAGTATTGAGAAAGAAATTGCAGCAGACTTCAATTCGTCTTCCATCATGTGCGAGGAAGTATCTCCCCCAGGGGTCCAAAAACGCTTATTTTCAACAAAAAGGGGTGCTTATGACTAACACGTTTAGGGGGTATATTTTTCACTTTGGCACCAATATGTAAATGGGACATTTTCTGATATTTTCAGGGAGTTTCACAGGTATTTACAGCCCGATTTCAGTTCAGGGAGTGGCGCGTGGCAGTGCATGCAGATGGATGCAAAAAAGAGAGGAGAATCGGGAGCGGAGAGTTCTACCGACGCAGCCATAGTGCACTGAAATGGTTCCCCCTCTGAAATGTGTTGTTGCTTATAGCGCACGCTAGCTTGCGCTGAGCTGAGGGCTCCACTGCTCAGTCAGCGAGCTCGCGCGCTGCGCTGTAGCTCAAAGTACAGCCGGCTGGCCGCTCCCGACGACCGACGAACGTAATCAAAGTACTGCAGTAGAAGGTCTATACTACATGAGGTCGAGGACGTACTCGTACTGGATAGAGAATACGCTACACATGTTCACGATGGCGAATTTATCTTTAGGGGGTAATATTTAAGTCAAACCTGTTTGGGGGTTGGATGATGAAAAACCGCGCAAAAATCCTCATTTAGGGGTCTTTTTTCATCCAAGTATAAAACCTGTTTAGGGGGTATTTTGAAAACCCATGGACACGCATGTGTACACCCATATATCTGAGTGCCCCCCCCCCCCTACCCCCCGGTATCTCCTCGCTACACGCTTATCTTGGTTCTTCCCCTTCACATGGTGAGCGAAGAAGTCCTTCTGTCTCGTACATTCCAGTTTCCCAATAGTTCTTAAAAATGATTACTTAGTCTTTGCAACGCAAGTGACAATTCTCAGAGCAACTTTACACCTTGAAGTTTATTAGCACACAATTGAAAATGTCAGTTCAGTTATTCAATGAAAGGTAAAAGCTTGAATGGATACATACAGATTTGGTCAGCTGTTTTCTAAGAAGCTTATTAGTAAATGTATACAATATATGTATGATTTCATTGTTCTGTTGTTTTTTTCAACTTCCACATGCATCAAAGAAAATTCAAGAGGTTTTACATTTACTTCCTTCGATTTTTATCTGTATACAGAATCAATTCAAATTGTTGAAAAATTGAAGAGAAAGTTTTCAATCAGTGTGGCAGATCCAGGGAAGCAATACTATTAATATCATCACCAACCACCCCTCCCCCCCAAAAAAAACCCCACAAAAAACAAGGTTGGGAGGGCTGGTGATGGCAAAGTAGAACAAACATATAGTTGCAAATTTTAACACAAAATATTTGGCATACAATCTGCCACTGTGGCATGATGTGATTGTCTTTTTAGGTGATCTGTAGTAGTCGACAGATCACCTCTTATATTCGTCAGAATTTTATTTATTTATTTATTTCTTGTTTTCTTGTTTCCACAAAATCTCAAAAACTTTCCAGTTCATTTTCATGACATTTCCGTCAGTCATCAGGTAATATAAGGTCAAGCTGAAAAATCTTTTTCAAGGTCATCAGGTCATCGTGACGTCATCCAGGCGCCATTTTGTGAAATCACATTATCAATCATATCTTCATAACGAGTCATCAAAAATTAACCATATTTGACACACATGAACTTCAGGTCAAGGGTCAACAGAAAATGTCATCAAAATCCGCGCACGTACGCACGCGTCAAAATTTCAAAATGCTCAAAATCACTTTTTAATCAAATTAGAGTATGGTTCAGGACATTTTAAGCATTTAAAAATTTTCCGTCCGTGCGCGTCCGTGTCCGCGTTATGCGCGCGCGCAGCGCATACATAACGTAAAGACATCATTTTTTCGCATGGTTTGTCTTCCTGACACTGTTCTTGACAATTTCCAACTATTTACAGTCATTCTCGACCTTCCATAATGCCACACGCGTGCGTCAAAGTTTCAAATTCGTGCGCGCGTCAATGGACATTCTAATGTAAAAAGTGGTAAAAACATGCCTGTCTAGAATCCGCCATAGCTCGTCAGAATGCGCGGAAACCCCCAATTTCTTTACACAATCTGAAAGCCGGGGAGTTGTAGATTTGAATTCATGCAGAATTTTTGCAGATCGCATGGTCTGACGTCATATTTCCATATGAATTCAAAAAAATGATTTTAAAAAAATGACGTCATCATTTTTGTATTCATTTGATAATATTTCAGTAATAGGTGGTCGATTTTCTTCCAAACTTTGATATGTTATAGCTGAGACAATTCTCTACAAGATCAGTGACGACCATTTTTCATTTGGATGACGTCATCACAGTGAAATTTTCAATTAAAGATGCCATGTCAGAATTTTCCCTATTTGCATGTTATGTCTATGGAAGATGATCTTTTTTTGAATCATGAATCATGAATCTACATGACATCGTTCTCTGAGTATCTCAGTTATTTTTTGGTCTTTTTTCTTCCAGATTTTAATATGATGTAGCTGAGACTATAAGCTTTTACAAATGTGGTCTCCAATTTTTGATCAGATGTCGGGATTATGCCCAATTTTTAAGTACAAAATGTGATTTGAGAATCCTGTTTTTCGTGTACGTGTTATCTCTATGGGAAATGTTTTGGTCTATTGGTCAAAGCACTTGCCTCCCATTCAGGTGACCCAGGTTCGATCCCCGGCGGGTCCACAATTTTTTTTTTTTTTTTGCTTCTTTTTGCCTGTCATTTTACCATCATCTTCGACTATTATAACATAAACAATCACAAATCATGTAATAAACTGCCTTATTTTCCGTGTTATGTCTATTAGAAAGTAGTGTCCAGTAGTTTGTGTACAACCCTATGGAAATTTTGATTCCCTGTCGTGTATTAGAGTATGGGGTTTATCTCCCAAGTATCCTGCAATATCAAATCGTCCTATTTGATATCACAATTTCTCGAAATTGGCTTGGTCAATTATATTCAAATTTTTGTCAGTCATCAGTCCTAATAAGGTCAAGTTCCCGCATCTTTTTCAAGGTCATCAGATTATTGTGACGTCATCCAGACGCCATTTTGTAAAAATCAACTAATGATTGTACTTTCTTCTTCACGAAATGTCATCTCTCTTTAATATTTGGCATGGCTAAGGTCAATGTCATTTCAGTCATGGTCATCATGATTATCATCAACATCATTATCATCATCACTGTGATGATATTCATGATGATGATGTTGATTATAATCAACATCATTATCATCATCACTGTCATGATATAATGATCATCATCATGATTATCATCAACATTATTATCATTACTGTCATGATGATATTCATGATGATGATTATCATCAACATCATTATCACCATCACTGTCATGATATCCACGAATCATCCAAAATTCATGTTCACACACTTTATGCCCCATTGAAACAAAGGGGGTGCTATTCCACTAAAATAGGCGCCTACGAATTGAAAATGCTAGGAAGAGGATGAAATCATAAAAATCGTCTATAGATTCATTATAATTAATGTCATCGTGATATCAACATCATCTTTCACATTATCATTTTGTCATTCGTCTTCGTCAAAAATATTAAGATCAAAAGACAGATCACCTAATTCGTCCCCATGACGAATTAAATTTCTAGTTTAATTTCAAATGCGCAAATATTCTCTCCATCTCTCTCTCTCTCTCTTTCTCCTTTGATTGTACATGTACTTGGATTCAGCAATCATGGCAACTATGTTTTTAATAGAGAATTTTATTATTCACTTCTGTATTCTGTTAGTAGAAAGTGATAATGTTCCAATGTAATTCTTGTGTAATTCCAAAAACATCTGAATGAGGCGTTTTACTAAGATATCGAGGTAGTGAGAACATGAAATTAGATTTTGATGAATAGGCTTATTTATTTATAGTACTTTTAATACCTTTGTATGCATTTTTGCTTTGTGTAAGAACAATGAATCATAGAATACCTCAGTATTAACTGCACCTTTGGGCATTCAAGATCATGTATTCGTGAAGTATATTTTTATTCATGATTGACATTAAGTATTTGCAGATATACCCACCTCATCATTTAAATGATGGTCTTAGTCTATAGGCCTTTGCTAGTATGTATTGTAACATTTTGAAGCTATTTAATGTGTACATTGTTTCTTTTCAAAAATGTTATTATTTCACCTCTACAAGATCTTAGGGTTTCTGTCTGTTTTGTTTTTTGTTTTTTTGCTTAATGTATCATTATGGTGCCAGCTTGGACAATGGGCAGAAGGAGAAAAGTACTGTTTTGTGATAATGAACAATTGATGAAAATAAAAACACAAATATTCAAGATTTGACTGTAAAATGCATTTTTATGTGTTTGGGTGTGTGGGGATGTGTGATGGGTGTGCCCACATCCATGCACATGTTTGTTGGAGGCTGGTGTAGATTGCATCAAGGCCATTCATTCAGGTATTAGTTTAAAAAAGTTTAGTTTAAAAAAACGTCATCAGATTTTATAAGGATAAAAAGGGGACAACCGCACATTGGAAAAGACCTTTACTCACTGTAATGTATTTGGGAAAATTCCAAGTAAAACAGCACATGAACCGCAATGTTCACATCTGTCTGATCAAATTAATATTGAATATCCAAATTTTCATGATCTGATATATTTTAGACATTTTCACTTATGAATACTGAAGATTTGCATAAATAATTAACATGTGTTACTGCCGAGACGGGAACTGCTTTGCCCTATCAGAACGATGTGCATAGATTGACGTCTGTATTTTGCATGTCCTTGAACGGTAAAAAAGAGCATATCTTAAGCTACCTATAGCAATTTGTTTGAAGTCTGTAGCATCTAGAATAGTGGAGATAGGCAAGACGAACGAAAGGAACGAAAAACGGACAAAATGGCGCTTTGATGGTCATGCATGAGGGATTTTGGAAAATGAAGAGTTCAGTGCATGACATGGCATACCAAGGAACATGCATACGAAATTCGAAACGAAATGGACAAGGGGAAAGGACCTAGACAGCGATCACAAGCTCTGCATGCAAAACATATTGGCCACAATGGAAATCTGGCCCTTTCAGCCCACCATAGTTTCATCCATAGTGGCATCTATGCAGGATATAAAATTGCGATTAAAACAAAGCGCTTGATAGATATTGAAAATCCGGCTTCGAGAGTCTCTTCATTTTGCCTCGAAGCATGTACCTGCCAAATTTCAAGAAAAATGAAAATCGTTCAGGGGGCCAAATGCGGGAAACCGATTTGCCCCATAGACAATACGTGTAGTACATGTGCAGGATCCGTATAATGACCTTACTTCAATCGCGATTTACTCAAAATATTCTGTGAGACCATATATCTTTTTTTGCATCCCTGACGAGGGAATGTCATTGCGGTCATTGTGAGCCAACTGCGACTAGCGCGCCATTTAAAATAAGCATATTATGCAATATTATGTAATGCATAGTAAATTAAGGTTATTACGTAATATCTTCGCGATGACGTCATCGATTTCAACCAAATTTGGTTAACAGTTGTCAAATACATAAATACACATACCCACCAAATTTCAAAGACGTACGTTGAACCTTCACAAAATTAGAGCAATTTGTCTTTATTTCGGCATTTATGCAAATATTGTGATTTTCAAGTGCAATTTTCTCAAAGTCGGTCAGCGATGAGGTATATATTTTTTTATTTGGCTGAAAAGGGTATATCTTGAAGTATCTAAATCCAAAAAAAGGGTACGGGTTTACCCAGGCATGACGGAGATACGGCCACATGAAGGGAGCCGTTTTGAAAACTTTAGAGGGCGCTGTTTATATAATGCGTAATCAGAAATGCATGAAATATGGCAGAAATGTGTGCAATGGCAAGACCAACACATGATAAAAGTTTGGGACAAAAATCAATTGATATGACAAAGTTATAGGAATTTTTAATATTCGGGAGGGAAAATTTCAAGAAATTTAGCGTTTTTCAACATGGCGGATTTCGGACTTAAATTTACAGTGTGAAGATGGCATTTTTCGTATTCACTTTAAAAAAAGAATGTAAATAGCAACTCTTGGACTATCTACAGGAATTTGTTAGAAGTCTGTAGGATGTAGGATAGCTGAGATAGGCCAAGAGAACAAAAGGCATGAAAACGACCCCAAAACGGACAAAATGGCGCCTGGACGGTCATGCATGGGTGAATTCGAAAAACGAAGACCGAGGTGACCTAGAAGACATGCCAAGGAACATGCATACGAAATTTGAAATGAAATGGACAAGGGGAAAGGACCTAGACAGAGCTCACAAACACCCCGTGCAAAACGAATAGGGTCTGAGGCATAAGAAGAAAAAGAAGAAGAATAAGAATGCAGAACGCGAACGAGAACAGAAGATTGACTTTACGTCGATCGAATTAACATAATCTTGAAATCAATACATGTATTTTATACCTAATATGATAAATTGTAGAAAAAGAGTAAATGTCATATTATGACCTGTTCGCGAAAATACCCTTGACACCGTTTAAATAACATTAACCAAGAATAGCATTAGTTTCTGTTTTGCATAATTTCTCATACTTCAGTAACCTTGGAAATTTAAAAGTCCAAAAAAATGTAATTCCGTAATGCCCCAAACACAACTTCAAATTATTTCCGAAAAGGACTATGATTTGGTTATGAAAGATTATAAGTAAATTCAGGTACCTAATACAAAGTCATGTACCTACAAAATGTATGTGCTTTTGATAAAAAAAAAAATATTTTTGATACAAATTTTGATTGTCATTTTGAAACAAAAAAATGTAACAAGATGACATTAAATTCAGTTTTATATAAAATATACAGTAATTCAACCCTGAACCTATAATCAGTTCAGCTTAATATCAATACAGCGCCTATTCCTTTCTCTTGTCATTGCTTTGTTCCTTATCCTGTTTGATGTTACCTCCCCACTTATCCTTTGCTTTCACAGGTTACCCACCCCTAAGCTTGGGGCTCCTCACTTATTACTCTCCTTTGATCTCCACGCCTTTGTATTTATAATCCCCCTCCACACCCACTTGATTCATGGGTTTTGACTCTCAACACTCCCTTTTTGTTCCCATTGTTTTGTGTCCACAGCTTCTCCCTTACAGTTTCTGTTACATGTAATCTGTTTTGTGCCTGTAGTCTATATATATGCTTGTCTTGGTCTTTATGTTCGTCTTTTTGCCTCTGACGAAGATTCTGCTAGGATCGAAAGCTCAGGCCACTTTTGACTCCAGCTTAATATATGAGACATTTATCGACTAAAGTCCGGGGGGGGGGGGGGAGGGGCATGTTTGATTGATTGATTTTATTTCTGCGTTCAATGAGCATGATACAAAATATAAATTATAATAATCCATGTATTACAGAAAAAAATATATAAACACATTGTCAGACATTAACAATTACTTCTTAAATACGGTTCTGGGACACCTACCCGCTTGACACCCGGTTACATCCCTATAGCTAGAAGGTCGGATAGTTAGCGGGTCCGATAGACCAACACCCAATAGATAGAAGGTTCGATAGACCGAATGTACAAGAGGACCCAATAGACAGACGGTTCTATAGACCGAATCGGCGGAGGGTCCGATAGTCCGAAGGTTCTATAGATCGAATGTCCAACGGGGTCCGATAGTCAGAAGGTCCGATAGATAGGTTAGATAGAAGGTTCGATAGACCGAATCGGCAAAAGGTTCCGTTACACTATGAACACGGTGACAAAGAGAGCGGACAATTTATGCAGCTTTTCATTGTACCCTCCAAAATAGCTCTAGTAGACAAAAGGACATCCCTTCACTGCTATTATGTGACATCTGGGGAGCGTTTCATCAAGCCTTTTGTCAGCGATTTTTACCGACAACTGTTATAAGCTACTGAAATCCTTGCATCCGATTGGCTGAGAGTAAATTTGTCGGATAAAATATCCGACAACTTCCTTTCATGAAAAGCTCCCCTGTTCTACATATTTTTACAGGATAGCAATGAATGGATGTTCTTTTGTTAACCAGTGCAATTGTTAAGGGTACAAATGAGGAGCAGCATAAATTGTCCTTTGTTCTTTGTTCGTCATGTTCATAGTGGTTAGTCCGAAGGTTCAGTAGGGGTCCGATAGACCGACAATAACGCAAAAAGGGTAAAATAAGTGGATACAATAAGTTTCTAATAGTTTTATCTCATAAAAGGAAAAGGGTAATGCCTTATTTACTGCAATAAATCATATATACCTACCTATTATGCCAGTAGTCTTGACTACGGGACCCCTTCGAGAATTTAACACAAATGAGTCACAATATTGTGCGCACCCCCCGTAATCCTATTGTCCCCTTCGCCACTCACGCGCGTCAACACGCCACGGCCATCTTCCTCTTTCTTGCTCGCCCCCGACGAGTTAAGATGTCGAGTTACGGCGCTCCTGAAATCAGGTCTTTTTGTATCTTTTCAGCGCGCTTTTTCGCATCGTAAAAGCACTTTTCGGTACTTATATTTGTTTACATTATAGTACTCTTGTGTTTTGTTAGTCACTTTTGCCGATTGCAAGGGATTTTTATTCCTTTTCTTGGCAATTAGTTTTCATTTTCACGGTTAGCCCCACGTAGTTATATCTGTGTGTTTGAGGGTGTTTCCGTTTGGCACCGAGCCTTTGGGTTCGGTGTTTGTTCTTACGGTTTTTTGCTGTGAAAATTTGTTGTGCGTATCTCCCAAATTTTTGATATTTTTATCTGCACTCAGTTAAAGTATTTCATATTTTGGTTTACATTTTTGTCTGTTTTATTGCAGTGTTATGAATTCGGAAGAAGAAGCAGCTAGGTCGCGGAGACCTGCTTCTTCCGAAGAGTCGTCTAGCAAGACGACTCGGCCCTCCAGAACTCTCCCGAGTACTTCGGTACATGGGGGAGGGAGGAGGGCTGCAGGTAAGTTGCCTAGTGGTGTTTCCCTGCAGAGTTTACCAGTCTCGGAGCTTGCGGCTTCAGGATGGGTGGCATTAACTGTTCCTGGGACGTCAACTCCGAGGCCCGTGGCTTCGGGGTGGGTGGCGTCAGGCTCTAGTGGTTTGGATATCTCTAATCCAATCCCCCGGTCGTTAGGATCAGAGGGGGTGGGCGGCCGTTTCCCGCACAGTAGCGTTCACTCGCTTAAATCCGTTAGGGGAGACTCATCCCACTACTGCCGCCAGGTTCAGGTGGTTTGGATATCTTGAATCCAGTCCCCCGGTCGTCATGACCAGAAAGGGGGGGGGGGGGGGGGGGGGGGGCGGCTGTTTCCCGCACGGTAGCGTTCACTCGCTTAAATCCGTTGGGGGAGACGCGTTCCACTACTGCAGGGCAGCCCACGGGCTTAGTCCATGTTGGTTTGGGTTCTCAAACCCTAGCCCCCGGCCGATGCCATATGGGGGAACGAGTACTTCCCGGGCTGTCTACATTGCCAGCTGATGGGAATGCTCGAGCTAACAATTATGGACGCTCTTCGGAGCAACAGGTGTTTTCACCTGAGTGCATGACTACTAGTGCTCTCCTATTGCCGCTCCCTAGCGGTTCAATAGCGGGTTCACACGCCTTTAGTAGTCAACGGGCACATACCGAGTCATCTCGGTCATCTTTTTGCTCAGCCAATATGGGTAATTTGTGCGAGACTTTGGGTTCATACCCTCAGCGCACTACTCCCTTTGAGGGAGGTGAGCCGGCCTCTTGCCCGTCTGGCCTGGCTAACCCGGCTAGTTCCTCTCAAGCTGAAATGTTCAGCATGATGCGGGCTTTCGCTCAGAATCAGGGTTGGTCCCTTGTACCGGGTACTTCAACCCTTGCTTCTGCCCCTATTCCGGGGTCTGACTTTGAGGCTATTCAACCTTTTGTGATTGAGTCTTCTTTGTCTGAGTCGGGTTCGCATGCGCCTCCTATTCCCGCGGCCCTCGGGGCTCCGCTGGGCGAGGAGACTTGTGTTGATCCATGGGAGGGTCCGCCTGCTGCGTCCTTTGTTGGCGGTCCTTTGTTCCATTCCACTCGGGTGTAACCAGAGTTTGAGGCGGCCTCTCGAGCTTCGGTTTCTGAATCGTTTGGGCAGGCGGAGCCTCAATCGCTCGCCCTGTGCGGGGTGGAAGCGATTGCTTTGTTGTCTAATTATCTCCCTGAATTTCAGTCAACCCGCGCGGGGGGGGGGGGGGGGCTTGTCTCGAAAGGGTGTGCCCGTTCCCGCTCCCATCCCGCTCCCGCAACCCACCCATTCGAGACAAGCCGGGTTGCGTCTTTTTTTTTTTTAAGCCAAGCCTAGGCAGAAACCCCTTTTTGAAGACTTTGAAACAGACTACAAGTATCGGACTTGTATTTTCTAAACCCTAACCCTAATAAGCAAAAGAAAATTTCGTAATATAATCTTCTGCCGAGGTTCGAACTCGTGGTTCCTTCACCAAGAGAGGACTGGATTATCCGATTGCGCCACACAGAACAGCTGCTCGATGCCCTTGCTCGTTTTATTATATAGCTAAAATTCGTTTTCATGAATATTCATGCCGATTAGTCTTGACGGAATAAACCGTATTAGTATGAAAAAATGCGAAATCTGCCTAGGCTTGGTTACCAAAAAATAACACGCAGCCGGGTTATCTGATATATAGTTTTTGAACTGTTAAGGATCAAAAGTGGAAAATGTTTATTGTAACACCTAGTACCATAGACAACTGGACTGGCTCCTACCAAAGAGTTTAAATACGAAGAGTGCTCAGTGCCGAAATAAAGCACGCGTATATTGTGGTACATGTCGATCGGCCCAGAGGGAAAGGTTATAGTCTTAATCAGGATGTTTGTATTTTTGTATTTTCTTTATTTTTTCTTCTTTTTCTGGACAGTGCTTTTGCCTTTGGTAAAGCCGTAACTAAAGGGCATAATTTTGATATTGTCCCTTCAAATACAAACTTATGTCCCAAAACAGATAGGATTCAACTCTAACTGCACCAGGGAGGAGAGGGAGAGAGTTGGGAGGGGGCCTCAGACTAGATGTTTGTATTTTTCTTATACAATACAATACGATAAGCATTTAGTACGCCCTTCCCATAAGGCTCGGAGCGTTTACAAAATATTTAAATTATAGAACACATAATTTTTATATAAACACAAAATCAGAAAACTCTTCAATCGTCCATGTGGGAACTACCAGGTGGTTTTATGGAGACAAAATGTAATGAATGTTCCTGTTACAAAGTTTGATAGCGGATTTAAAATAAATATGATTTCACAGCTTTTTTAAAGGTCTTTATGGATGCTGTCTAATGGTCAAGGGGAGATTATTCCACAGCCTCGATGCAGTAACTGTGAAAGTCCTATCACCTGACAAATTTCGGGTCATTGGGTAGCTGAGCTGAAGGTTGTGATTTGAGGATCTGAGATTTCTACTAGATGTATATACAGTTAAGCATTCAGATATAGTACCCTGGAGCCTGGTTATTGAGAGATTTATAAACATAAAGAACTAATTTGAAGATGATAAGTTTTTGAATGGGCAGCCAGTGAAGGGAACGAAGTAAAGGTTGGGAAGAATGACCTCAAAAACAAGACGTGCAGCCCAATTCTGCAGACGCTGTAGACGGTTTACATGAGATTTTCGTATAGAAGAAAGAAGCCCATTACAATAGTCTAGTCTGGAAAGAATAAGTGACCTTACAGCATGATGACAAGTAGTTTGATCAATAAATTTACGAATCCTAGGTATGTTCCTCAAATGAAAAATCACACTGCGGCAAACATTGATAATGTGTGTTGACATAGTCATGTTAACATCAAAAAAGGCACCCAGATTCCTTATTGAATCCGATGGATGTATAGAAACTTCACCAACTGACAGTGTTAAATCTGGCAAATTTTTGTAATTGTATGGTGATGCAGCAAAGAAAAATTCAGTTTTACTATCATTGAGTTTTAACTTATTTGCTGTCAGCCAGTTCCTTATATATGATATACAAGATTGTAGTGAAAACATGGCCTTATCCAGTTCCCCAGGAATTTTAGGATACGAAACATTATGGTACCGGGCGATGTCGCCAACTGGGAGAATATAAACCTTGAAACCAGTGGGACTTACAACTGAGCCCTGGGGTAAACCAAACCTAGAAATGATTGGATCTGAAAGTTCCCCATCTATGTCGACTTGTGCTGACCAGCCATCAAGATAAGACTGAAACCAATTAAACGCAGTTCCCCTAACACCAACTCTCTTTGACAAACGACAAATAAAAATTTTGTGGTCAATCGTATCGAAGGCTGCTGATAAATCTACAAGTACCACAAGAACTACTTTGAGTTCAATGAAAACATAATATCGTTTTCTACCACTTTCTTTCAGCTCGCCGCCGTTCTTGACGAGCAATATGAATTGAGTCATTGTACCAGGGTACTCTGTTCTTTACTATGCGGGTCTTAATTTTTACAGGAGCAAATTTGTCAAGTAGTTTACCCATAATAGAATCATACCACTCAGAAAATACATCAGCACCATCAGGGTGAGGTTGGGAAATAAGCTCTGAGAGTGATTTTACAAATTGATTCTTGTCAATCTTCCGGTAGTTACGGAGGGTTGATACAGTTTGCATATGTCTTGTTTTTTGTAATTGTAACTTGAAACACACTACATGGTGATCTGACATACTTGTGTCATCAGTATAACAATCTACCACCAATGATTCGTCACAGCGAGTAAAAACCAAATCTAGTGTATGTCCACGATTATGTGTTGGACCTTTAACATACGGAACTAATCCAGAAGAACTTGTGGATGAAGAAAACTGAATAAAATCTTGTTTGGAAGGATCATCCCAATGAACATTAAAATCTCCAAGTACAATTAATTTCCCTGCAAAGAGAGATATCTCATTTACAAAATCATCAAATTCCTTAAGAAATGCTGTATTTGTGAAGCCATTGATGGTTGATGGTGGAGGTCTATATACTACAATGGAATTGACAGAGTAAGAACTATTTGTAATATGCACATACTCAAATGTCGTATAAACTAAATCAGCATGATGTCTAATCAGCATCTTTAGTGGTGTCTTGAACACCATGGAAATTCCTCCACCTCGACTAGCGGAGGTACGAGGGACATTTAAGAAATTGCACCCAGGATGGGTACATTCTCCTATTATAAAACTATCATCTTTGTTAAGCCATGTCTCAGTTAAAATCATTACATCAGTATCATATTCACACATATAATCAACAAGCTCAGTGGTCTTATTCCTGATTGAATGAGCATTCCACAAACAACACATTAATTTAGAGTTTACGATTGTATCAGATTTACACAATTGTATTAGATTGTTCTGATTAGGTCCTTTGGGTTGATCAGCATAACTACGTTCGGGCCTTCTTGATGGTGTGAGTACTGGAATAGGACCTAATTCATTAAGACGAGTGACGTTACTTGGCTTGCGTCTACCTCCTCTCTTTCCCCGACGATGTATGGGATATCTGTTAATTTTCAAAGTTTTAATCATATTCCAAGTTTCAAGAGGAACACGGGGCATCCTGGTAACATCAGAACATGGGTCTAATGATCTCGTCTCGTCCATGCCGTAGATGAATATTTCTGTGTTCGGGGGTTTTACAATCTTAGACAAGTTATTGGGAATCGAATCACTAGAGCTTGGTCCAGGGTTAGGGTTAATGTCCATACACTTCATCAGCTCAATCTGGAAAGTAGCAGTACCATTCACACAATAGGGAACTCTTGATGTAAAGTATTTCAAGTGCTTGAGGTAACAAAGGTGTTTGTCCTCCCATCCAACAACAGGGGACAATCAGCATGGAGATGAACAGAGTCCAGGAGAACATATCCATTGTGAAGAATTACTAATTAGCCTCCCAGAAAAAAAGAAACACTTACACCTCTTGACAATAAGAGAGCAGTCAATCGATAGACATTTCAGTGTCTATTGTCAGAAGTGGGATCCCTTTGATCAGTAATCCCCTTGGTCATTGTCCCTACCCCCCCCCCCCCCCCCCGAAGACCGGGGATCTTTGGACTTTGGACTTTGCCTCCTACGCGTGTTCTCGTCCCAACCAAAAATGTGCGCGCGGGAAGTGTTGTTGGGTGTCTGGAAAAACGAAGACCGAAGACCGGGGATCTGTGATATAGCCTACCACTTATTTCATTATTGTACTCGGTTCGAATCCAAGAATATTCTGTTGCATTGCCAACTACATAATGATTAGCTACATTCAAACTGCTTTCATTATTATATAGTCAGCTCAAATCCACGAATAATATTCTGTTGCATTGCCAATTACACTACAAAACTGCTTTAATTAAAAAAACGCAACATCATGTTGCATTGAAAATAGACCCCAAACTTTCAGTGCATTTTTCTCTCTCTACTCATATGTATAATGACCCACAATAAAAAGTACCCACGACTTTATAATGGTATATCATATTTATATTGACAGACACAGAATGACGATGAACCAGGGTGGAAAAATTTACCTTTTATTGAAACATTTCACTAATTTCGGAAGACAATGCTGTCTCTTATCAGCGCGCATTACAGCGCAGAACACAGCAACTTGAAAAATGAAAGTCACAGATCACCCCTGGTGTTTGTGGATGGCAACATCATTGCACAGCGCTATGTGGACGATATCCTGAGACCACACCTGGTGCCATTCCTGCAGAACAACCGAGGACTGCGCATCTTTCCGCATGATAATGTCCGACCTCATGCTGCACTGCTAACCACTGCATTCCTGAGGGGTGAGAACATTAACAACATGGAGTGGCCGGCGATGTCCCCTGACCTCAATCCCATTGAGCATCTGTGGGATGAGCTTGGGAGGTGCATTGCTGGCAGGGTCAGGACTCGTGCACAACTGATCCAGACTTTGCAAGATGAATGGAACAGGATTCCACAAGATTTCTTTTAAAGTAGCTATGCAAAGAAAATCACAAATATGGCAATTAATGTATCACTAGAAACTGGGAAGCTTACAGATAGCAATCGTATAAGTTTTATGTCAACTGCGTATCTGATGATTATAAAAACAACACAAATAAAAGCTCTTCTCAGCATCTGGAATATCCGAGGATTCGCCAGAAATATAGCGATGTTTTGATGTCGTCACACTCGGGATCGATCCTGCTTAAGCAGACGACGTCCTATAATGAATGAACGTAATTGCAATGCAATTATTTATCAAATTATAAAGAGTTTGGTGTATTTAAACATGACCTTATTTCACACCATTATAAAGGGAAAGTGAAACTGATTCTGATAGCTAAAACCGTTTGATTGTAAATACACAGGAGAAGGGTCAATGGTCAATGAAATAAACCCCACTTTCAAATTGAAAAGCCCTCCGAATAATAGCAGGATGGTATTCGTTCCCTCTTGAAACGCCGAGCAGCTGAAAATACAATGGCGTCTTATTTTCTTTACAAGTGACTGATTCCTTTATTTTTTTAACGCATTTTTCATCAAAATAATACCATACACGAAGTTAAGAGTGAGGCAACAGACTAACATTAAGACTGACGCTAGTGAAGGAAGAGAAATAAGTGAAGAGGAGATGACAAAATAGGCTCTGAAAAATGTGTAAGATGTTATGGGACATCGTCTGCGTAGACAGGACTGGTCAATGGTGTGTCGTCACATATCTCAGCAGCGTTCGAGGAGCTCTTCAGCTGCTATATCGGGGGCTGTATTTTACCGTTTTATAATTGATAATAATCATTACTTCAAATGTTTCCAAGCGTTGAATTTGGATAACCTTGTTTAATTTATGCCATCTATGCAATAATAAGTATTAAGCCAATATTTAAAATTATTAAAGTTCTACTTTAAAGACTGGTGCGCAGTATGCGTCGCAGATGCAATGCCTGTCTGCAAACAAAATAATGGTGGCCACACACACTATTGATCTGTGACTTTCATTTTTCAACTTGTTGTGTTCTGCGCTGTAATGCGCGCTGATAAGAGACAGCATTGTCTTCCGAAATTAGTGAAATGTTTCAATAAAAGGTCAATCTTACCACCCTAGTTCATTATCATTCTGTGTCTGTCAATATAAATATGATATACCATTATAAAGTCGCGGATACTTTTTATTGTGGGTCAGTATACAATGTGTAATGCTCAGCTTTCTCGATCTTCACATAGGCCTCGTGACTTGGCTATTTTCCTCGTCATGCTGTGCCTGAGATGAGACTAGCCGGCGACGAAAAGAATCAACACGGCCCGGGTGAACGCGCGATCGAGAGACTTAGTCGCGAGGCCTTTTGGAACCTGGGTTTCCATCGTCCGATATGAATTATTCACGAGTTGACATTCGTATGCTAACACGCCTACCGAGGATTATCTACCAATCACAACGGTATCTGCGGGGCTTGCTTTCCATGTGATTCGTTCATGATTGATGTAGCTTGCACGGGCAGCGGCGCCGGGTGCCGAGCGAGCTAGCTGGAGATGAAGGCGAATTTGCATACACAGGCCAGGTTCCAAAAGGCCCTCGCGACTCACGTCGCTCGATCGCGCATTCACTGGGCTGGGCGGCTAGTCTTGTTATACAGCCACTACTAGCTTACTTGCCGAGAAAAATAGCTAAGTCACGAGGGCCTTGTCAAAAGGCTAGCCTACTGATGGCAAAACGTCTCCTAATTGAAGGTGACGCTGTACGTAGATGAGTTAGCTTGTGAAGTTTGCATTGATTATTTTGCACTTTTACTCCATTGACAATACGCAGATCCCCGGTCTCCGGTCTTCGTTTTCCAAACCTGTTGTTGGGTGTCTAGAAAACGAAGACCGAAGACCGAAGACCCGGAAGTTCCCGCGCGCACACGTTTGGTTGGGGCGAGAACACGTGTAGGGGGCAAAGTCCAATGTCGGGCTCCCTGGATCCCTAGCTAGCGCACGTGTTTTGTACATTCAACATTGGGTCTTCGGTCTTCGGTCTTCGGTCTTCGGTCTTCGGTCTTCAGTCTTCGGTCTTCGGTCTTCAGTCTTCAGTCTTCGTTTTTCAAACACCCCCGCATGACATGGTGCCTCGAGCATGCGCAGGTGATTGAAACTCAATATGGAAATAAGTATATCCATGCATAGAGCTAGAGGGAGCGATTTGATCTTGCCATGTTTCTGTGGTTTAATACTCAGAGAAATTAAGACCATGAAAAAATAACATGCGTAATTAGCCGTACGTCCCCTGTAAAGGATGCAAAAATGCGAAAAAATGAATTTATTGTCATTTTATTTTCAGGGGGATTATGGCCCCCTTATATGGGTCTTGGGAGGACCGACGGATTGACTTTTCCCTACTACTCCCCCGGCCTCTCCCATTCCATTGGCATCCCGTCACCCCCAGCGCGAGGGGAGAAGGGATTAATATCCTATACGTATTCATATCATAGTGGAAATATTTTCGAAGGAATTTTTTTTGTTGTTTTTAATTCTGTTTTTGTTTTTGTGTTTTTTTAATTTTTATTTTATTTATTTATTATTTTTTTGTATTTTTATTTTTTATTTTTTTATTTATTTATTTTATTTATTATTATTATTATATATATTTTTTTTTTTTTTTTTTTTTTTTGGGGGGGGCTCCTTCTTTACACCGTTGCAACCGATATTCCTAAGTGACGTGATCTATTACACCTCCCCTCACCCGAATGATGTCTACATATCGGTTTATTCTGTCATATAAGGGAATAGAGGCGATATACAATAACATCTTTCCAAGGGTATGAAGGTCATTTTCCCCATTCATGTCAATTCAGCTGTTGATAATAGGAATGACTTATGCAACAACCACCCAAATGTGCGGTTAGGTAAACCCTTAACACTAACCATAACCCTAAACCCTAAACTCCAAAGCCTACCCCCCCCCCCTTCCTTCGATCTTCTTATCATCTCTGAATTTATGCGTTATGCGCTTCAGTGAGACATGCCCCCCCCCCCCCCCCCCCCCAGTACAAGGGTTAATTACACAGGTCTCAGCTGTTATACCTGTTTGGCATTAAACAGACGGGTGTTGAATATTGGAATTAAAAAGAAAACATACACTTTGTGGCTGACATCATGAAAATGGAAAATCTGGGTGTAACGTTAAATGTGCTTTTCTGCAAGATTCCCAATCGATAAAGGCCATGGTTATTCCAGACAAGGGTCATTGCTATAACAAACCTGTGATAGACAAAAAACATGTGTAACGACATTATCTTTGAATAATTGACAACATATGGCAATGGATTTGTAGCTGAATCTGGACTGTTGTCGAACAACGTTCAGCTGCAAAAGTATGCGTGATAGGCCTACAAAATTAATGGACATAAAGGTCATAATTGGCTGCTTCAAAATTTTATCCTCCTGCCTCTCGTATGTAACATCTTAATGCATGTTGTAGGATATGAACTTGTAGATCTTGCCCATCAATAGAGGCTTATCAGTTCCTGCAGATTATCGAAATGGCCTAGAGGATGACTATTGCATGTTCAAGTTAGCAAGGTCTTATCTGCAAGCAATGGGTGCCCTTTCAAGGTCACAGCTGAGTTCTACAAGGAATTGTAGAATTTGTAGAATTTTATTGACTCTTTGACCCCCTCTCGGGGTATGAGAGTACAAACATAAAAGTATAAATAACAATACATGACTTCTGAATACAATTATTTTACAAATATAATGACATAATCAGTGTACAAACACTGTACATGTGTAGAATATAACCAACTAATAAACGTAATGTATGCATAGATAGCTTACAGTGACGTAATATGTAAGAACAATAAGTCTATTTACAAGCTACAATGTAAACAAAACGGGCCGTTTCACTTTCCAAAGTGTTAAACCTGAGTTTAGAATTGTGAAAGTAGAAAGTGTATATATCTACTCACCAGATCTCTAGTGTTATTTTTCGCGGACAAGAAAACGCGGCTGTCATTTTTATTTTCTCGGGATTTGTGCAATATCTTGGACTTCACTATCGCGGTGATATTTTCACGTTTTTCGCCCTCAACGGACTATCGCTCGCGATTGATCCATACTCGCCCAGCGGAACATTTTGGATTGTTTTCCTTCCTGGATTCATTGCACGGCAACCGTTCTTGGACAGTGCTTCGAGTGCGGGTGTCACATTGTTGTAGTTGATAGCTTATGTGGCGATACACAAATAAAGACAGATTCAGATAAATCGTTAAGTTTCAAGGTCTGAGTTTTAATTCAGCATGTAAATACATTGCCTGAAACTTGCACTTTAAATTTTCACAAAAATAACATGAATAAAGTATACAATTCGAGTAAATATACAACTAATTCATTAATGAGGGTTAAACTACTCCATAACAGAGTAAAAGTGATGTACAATATATCTGGTTTGAAAATATTAATCCAAAAAGCCGATTATTTAAATATACATATAAATTATTCTAACCGACCATTGTCAGATCATCATGAAATTAACGAAACAAAGCGTTGAGTGTTGAGTGAAGTGTCCTTGGTGCATACTCGGAGTTGTGAAATCGTGGCTGAATCGAAGACTATGGTCGATGAGGTTCATGAGGTTCTTGATGACGTATGGAAAACACCATCCACGACCAGTGAAGAAACGCTAGCACACACGATGTATGGTTGAAAACCACCTTAAACGGAGTTATTTCTAGAAGTTGAAGGACCCGTTGCCTGCCTCCCGGAAGGATCTTGTCCACCACCGACTGTCTGCCCAATCCGCTCCAAACAGCAGAAGAATTGGCGAAACCAAAATAGGGAAAAACACACTCGCTCTAATACTGCAAGCCAAAAGTCTTCCCTTCACTGGCAGTGGGACTCCCTCTCAAAGGGTGACAAAACAGGACTTTCTCCAATGACTACTGTAATGGCATCTGCCCCACTCACTTTCGCACACCTTCATTCCAACACCAATCCTCACACCCAATAGCAAAACTGACCACTCACGTTAGTCTAAACAAACCACATGACCACGCTTCGTTCATTCTCTAGTTGCCCTAACAAAGCAACGAAAAAGCAGAGGAAAGGGTTGAATGAAAGAAATAAAAACCGCACTTCACCTGTGCTAAAGCGCTCTCATAACAATGAGCAATTTACAGAACAAAAAAAAAATGTGATGCATCCTAACTCTGCACCTGAATTACCCCAGTATTAGGCAGGGTGAAATATTAAGACAAAGTTATGCAATACTTGTCTTGCAGCGAAGAAAAATATAAATTAGAATACTTTTTTGACAGCGGGAGCTTCCAAGAAGTGAAGTGATTCCGTGGAAGAGGTGCGATTCAAACTGCCTACCTCGGTCTGTGATGATAGTCAAGGGTGCACCGAACCGAGAAATCCACTCACGAACAAGAGTCTTAGCGACAGTCTCAGCTGTAATATCAGAGATCGGAAAGGCCTCAGCCTCTCTTTTGAACCTATCTACACAGGTGAGCAGGTAACAATACCCATTCGAAGGAGGTAATGGGCCGACTAAGTCCACATGGATGTGACTGAACCGTGCGTCTGGTGCAGTGTAGGTTCCAAGGGGTGCTTTGATGTGACGATGGACTTTGGAGCGCTGACAAGCTAAGCATGAGCGGGCCCACGTACGCACATCTTTGTTTACACCTGGCCAAACACAGCGTGAAGTAATCATGGCTTGAGTAGAGCGGACGCCAGGATGAGATAAGTTGTGCAAGGCCTCGAAAACCATCTGACGGTGTTTCTGCGGAACATATGGTCGTTCGTGGCCCGTAGAGACATCGCACCATATAGTCCCATTGCTGGAAGGCCTAGGCACCTGCTTGCAATCCAGTGAGGGCGACTTCAGTGCCTCATCCCATTCATCGTCCATCTGGTCGGCTGCGATCTGATCGAAATCAAGAGTGAATTCTGTGTGAAGAGCATCCACATGAGGTCGTGACAGAGCATCAGCTACCGTGTGGTGAGCACCGTGTACATGCCGAATGTCTGATGCGAACTGGGAGATGTAGGCGGATCTCCCTGGGGGAGTGACTGTCAGGCTTGGAGGGTAGAGCGTAGGTCAACGGCTTATGATCCGTGTAAACTGTAAACTCACGTCCCTCCAAGAAATGGTGAAAATGGCGTATAGTGAGATACACAGCCAACAATTCTCTTCCAAAATAATGTACTATATCTAGTCTCTGGGGGCTTGATACGCTGGGAGAAGAATGCAATTGACTTCCAAATTCCACCAGAAAACTGTTGGAGGACACCACCAACTGCTACGTCCGATGCATTAACCATCAAATTAGTCTGGAGATCAGTGGAAGGGTGCACAGCAAAGCGGCGTTGGTGAGTTCTTCCTTAGCACGCTCGAATGCAGTGATGCGGTCCTCCGTCCAGTCGACGACCTTGGATGACCGCTTTGGCTGGCCACGAAGCATGTCGGTCAGTGGTGCGAGGATAGCTGCAGCCCTAGGGACAAATCGTCGATAAAAATTGACTAGTCCCAGGCAAACGGCGAAGTTGTCGAAGGGAAGAAGGGCGAGCAAATTCACGGATCTCGTACGCACGCTTCTCCATGGGGCGAATGCCATCCGTGTCAATGTGATGCCCTATGAAGATGAGGGAGCTAACACCAAACAAACTCTTGGCGGGGTTGATGACAATCCCATACTCTATAATGAAGGCGAGCAAAGAAACTCCTGAGATGTTCTTCATGCTCTTCCTCCGATGCACTGGTGACTAACATGTCATCGATGTAGACGAAGACAAAAGGCAAGACTCTAACCACTTCATCCATCAGACGCTGAAAGGACTGGGCGGCGTTACGGAGTGAACTCAAAGAGGCCGAAGGGTGTCGTAATTGCCGTCTTCGGAATATCAGCGGGCTCAACGGGAATCTGATGGTATGCCTTGACTAAGTCTATCGTCGAAAAGACCTTCTTGCTGTGCAATGACGCTGAAAAGTCCTGAATATATGGGACTGGGTAGCGATCAGGTACAGTTCTCGTGTTGAGAGAACGATATTAAACATGGCCTCCAGTCACCAGGGGTAGGCTTAGGAACCATATGGAGAGGAGATGCCCAATTACTGCTTGATGGTCTAATAATTCCCAATTCCTGCATGTGCTCGAACTCGGAACGGGCGATAGCCAGTCGATCAGCAGCTAAACGACGAGGACGCGAAGAGACTGGGGGTCCTGTCGTCTCAATGTGATGCGTAACTGAATGTTTCACAGCTTTGAGGCGATAGTCAGGGCGAGTGATATCCTTGTACTTGTACTTGTCACTGCCTGTACCCAATGGGCGTGAAAACATTGGGCTGACAACATGCGTGTGAAGTGGAGCACGAATGCCCCTGATAGTGAGCTTTGTTGTAGAGTCCACTAGTTTCTGATGCTTAACATCCACAAGCAACCCAAATTCATCCAAGAAATCAGCCCCAATGATGGGTGTGGGAAGATCCGCGACCACAAAAACAAAGCCCTAAGTCCTAAGTCCTAAGTCCAAGGTGATGGAGCGTTCACAATATGTCGGAATAGTAGACTCATTGACCGCTTGTAAAGTAAACGGGGAATGTGGACGTTGGCGCTTTCGGCCGCAGAGGGTGTGATGACACTCACTTCTGCCCCCGAGTCAACTAAAAACTTCAATCCGGTGATGCGATCATGGACATAAAACAAGCGACCTTGCTTGGTCCAAGCTCGGGCGGTCGCATTCAGTCCCGGCTGGCTCTGTCGTTTCCCTGGGAGTTGGAGAATTGCTGGGAACCCTGCTGGAAATTGCAAGGTGTTGCACACTTACGGGCGTTGGCACCATCCTTTCAAAAAACCAGACTGATCAGAATTAATAAGGGATTCCAAGCATTTTTTCAAGCGATTTGCAATTGTTTTAGCTAAAATTTTATAATCAACTGTTAAAAGAGATATTGGTCTATAATTTTTCAAATATAACATATCTTTATCTTTTTTAGGAATCAATGTTATCACTCCATTTCTTTGAGAAAAGGACATTACACCCGTTTGCAAAGAAAAATTAATGAATTAAGAAGCATATCTGACAAATCTTTCCAAAAAACAATATAAAATTCTACTGGTAAACCATCAAATCCAGGTGATTTATTGTGCTTCATAGAGCAAATAGTGTTATATAGTTCTTGTTTAGAAATGGGTTTGTCTAGTAAATACTTATCATGTTGATTGACATAGAGATTTTCATCTTCATCTTTGAGTTTAAATATTGTCTTCTTTTCACCCATTCTCTTTTCTAGATTACAGAAATATTTTGAACTTTTTTCTCCTTCTTCAGCCCATCTAATTCTAGAACGAACGATAAGACCCTTAGTTTCTACTTCTAAAATATCATTCAAAGCCTGGACCAAGAATTCTTTTTCAGCAATCAAATCTTCATTTTCAGCGTCATCACTTAACTTACGATCAATTTCTTCTATTTCCTTTAATAATTGTTTTTAGCAAAGTTTTTTTCTTTCTTTTTTCTTGCACAATATTCAAGACATGTTCCTGTCAAGGTACATTTCAAAGCATCGCATAAGATATTGGGATTACATTTAGATTCTGAATGATTTATTTTAAATTCTTCGATTTTTTGTTTCATGGTCTCAATAAAGTTTGAATCATTGTGCAAGTATTGGCAATTTAGTTTCCCAAATGATTTACCTCTAACTGGACGGATTCCTTTGAATTTTAACATAAAAGCAGAATGGTCAGATTGAATGTTTACAATTAGTTTTATGGCTTCTTTTATTTTCTTCTCTCATCCAATCCTGTTTTTTTCATCACCTATCCATATCATATCACATCCACACAACACTCTGTTCATCACATTTTTTCAAATTTCTGGGTCGCTAGCTGGCTTGCTCAATTACAATCCTCTCACTTTGGACACTCAAAACACTTATACATTATTGAGAACCGTATCCAAATTGCTATGGCGTTAGCAACAGAATTCCCCTTTAGCTCTATTGATGATGACGAATTTCTGTTCCAGGTACAAACTGATAGACAAGGTCTAACACACATAAATAATCAAGAATACGACACACGCATATGTAATGATCTAAACAAGAATTCAGAAGAATTGACACTAAGCTTTGATGACAACGATGAAGCACAGCATTTTACTTCATCTAATTACTTTACAGTCAATGAATACAAATCAAATATTTTAAACGATACACCTGAAAACACTTCCCTTTTACATTTAAACATCAGGAGCCTGAATAAGAATTTTGACCAGCTTGGTTTACTTATAGAACATTTTAATCCATATAATAGTCCGGTTATTGGTCTCACAGAAACCTGGTTACAAGACTCTAACAATTCTCTCTTGAATATTGATGGATACTTTTTACTCAACAACAATAGAGAAGGGAAAATAGGAGGTGGTGTATGCATGTATGTACCAAGCCGTCTCGAATACTTTTGTCTAAATAATCTAACTTACATGACAGAAACTATAGAATCTCTTTTTGTAGAAGTGAAAATGAAAAACAGTAGGAATGTTATAATAGGAGTCATTTACCGCCCTCCACAATGTCGCCATGAAGACTTTTTAAGAGACATGCAAAATATCTTACAAAGTCCTTTAATCCAAAATAAACACTGTTTCATAATGGGTGACTTTAATGTTAACCTGTTGCAGTCGAATGCACAAGGATTTTCTCACGATTTTCTAGAACTAATTCTTTCAGCTTCTTTTTTACCCACCATATCCAAACCTACAAGAGTATCAGGCCAGTCCGCCACTTTAATTGATAATATCTTTACTAATATGCCTTCACCACAAGAATCAGGAATCATCGTATCGGATATATCTGACCATTACCCAATTTTTTGTAAAACTAATCTTTTGGACACACCGGCCGAACGATGTACCCCAAAAATTAAATCTCGTAGATTGAATGCTGAAAATTTGCAACGTCTCAACGAGAATTTAAGTTCAGTTGACTGGCAACGAATTTATAATGCGGAGGATGTTAATGAAACTTACGATAATTTTATAGGTATTCTAAACGATCAATTTGATATTTATATACCTTTAAGAGAGCGAGGGAATACATATAAAAAGAATCCTAGGTCACCTTGGGTCACCAAGTCTATTTTAAGATCAATAAACCGCAAAAACAATTTATTTTATAAATACAAAACCAAACCGAATGACAAGACCCGAGGAAAATACACTCGCTATAAAAATATTTTGACCAATGTACTGCGTCGTGCAAAAAAACAACATTATACTGATCAATTTGAACTTAACAAAAACAATATGAGAAACACATGGAAGATAATAAACAGAACCTTAAACAGAAATAATAAGACACAAACAATAACCAAAATTAGATCCGAGACTAACGAATATATCGAAGACCCTAAAGCAATGTCTGAAACCTTTAACACGTACTTCTCTCAAATTGGACAAAAACTTGCTGAAAAAATCCCAACAACCGAAAGTAAATTTGATAAATTTTTGGGTAATCCTAACCCATCTTCATTATTTCTTACCCCCACCAGCCCTGAGGAAGTCATTGGTATAGTAAATAAACTAGAAGGAAAAAAAAGTTCGGGGCATGATGGGATTGATAATTATCTCCTTAAAGCAATAATCTTATCGATTACTAATCCCTTGGTCTATATTTTTAACTTATCATTAACTACAGGTATAGTACCAAATAATATTAAAATTGCTAAAGTTATTCCTATATTTAAGAAAGGTGATAGTAATGAAACAAATAATTATAGACCGATATCATTGTTACCATCCTTATCCAAAGTTTTGGAAAAAATTGTCTTTGTCAGAGTTACAGAATTTCTAAACAAACATGATATTTTTTGTGAGTCACAGTTTGGCTTTCGAGAAAACCGCAATACAACTCAAGCAATATTGAAATGCGTAGATACATTATCCCATGCCATAGATCACCATCAACATACAATTGCAATATTCCTAGACTTTTCCAAGGCTTTCGATACTATAAACCATAATATTCTTCTAGATAAGTTGTCACACTACGGTGTTCGTGGGATAGCCTTGGAATGGTTCAGGAATTATTTATCAAACAGAAAACTATATGTAGACATATATAATAATAGGTCAACATTACGACCAATAAGTTGTGGTGTCCCACAGGGGAGTATCCTTGGTCCTTTGTTATTCATCATATACATAAACGACTTTTATAAGTCATCTGATGTTCTGTCTTTCATTTTATTCGCTGATGACTCAAACTTATTTTATTCACATACTAACCCAATAACTCTTCTCTCAACAATAAATTTAGAACTCAAACATGTAGTGGAATGGGTCAAAGCTAATAAGTTATCACTGAATGTCCTAAAAACTAATTTTATGCTGTTTAGTAACACCTTGCAAAATTTACCAGGAAATGTTATTTTGGACAACATATCCCTTAAGAGGGTCACATCTACAAAATTTTTAGGGCTAACTATTGACGATAAATTAAAATGGAACATTCACATTCAAAATATATCCAAAACAATTTCGCGAAACATTGGAATAATGAATAAGCTTAAATATTTTTTCCCAAAGACTACACTTTTTACTTTATATTGCTCACTCATACTACCATATGTCAGTTATGGAATTATGGCATGGGGTAACGCCAACAAATATCTTACGGATAAAATCTTTATCCTACAGAAGAAAATTATAAGGATTCTACATAATGCTCCTAGTCGTTCACATACTGATCATTTATTTTACGAGTCCAAAATTTTAAAATTTTCTGATTTATTTCTTTTTCAGACAGGACAATTTATGTTTAAGTTGAATAAACACGAACTGCCACATACATTCATCGACATGTTCACAAGAAACAATGCTATACATAACTACCCAACCCGACAATCTCACCGTTTTCACCTTCCCCGGACCCGCACTCTACTCGCACATAAAACAATTTCCTTCTACGGCCCAAAATACTGGAACTCACTCAGCAATGACATAGTTAATTCATCAAGTTTAAATTGTTTCAAAATCAAGCTGAAAAAACAATTTCTCAAATCATATACAGAAAATTCATAAACTCATATTAAGCGGTCAGGACCCATGACTATCCCATCCCCTCTCTCTCTCTCTCTCTTTCTTTTCTCATCTGCTTTACTTTTGAAATTCTTTTCTCTTTCCATTTTTTTTTTCACAGACGCACCACTTTGTCATCTTAGTCTCAGTTATATTTATATATTATTTTTCTTCATCTCCATATCTCATTTGTCACTTTCATATTATATTCACACCAAAGAATATGTTATTATACATATTCTTAATTTTTATTTGGTAACACATACCTTTTATTTTATATTTATGCAGCTTAATCTATTACAATATTTATTTGAGGGATCCACACTCAACAAGCCCTGCTTTTTAGTGGATCCCTCTATTTCCTCAGCTCTACATTTACAAAAGGATAGACTATATAAAATACACATTTGTTATATATCTTTTCGTTCACCATAAATATATATATATATATATATATTTTGGGGTATTGTATTGAATATTCAGTTTTGTGGTTTACTATGTAATTAATTGTTATACTGTTATGATGTTAAGTCGAGTTGAGTTGAAATAAATAAAATAAACTTGAAAACTTGAAACTTGAATTCCAGGAATAATCTTGGATTGCAAGCAATTTGTAATAAAATTGTCTGATACGAGATGAAATCAAGTCTAGATAGAACTTTTGGATTTTTTTGATGTCTGGAATATTGCTTAAGATTTTCATGAAAATTTCGCCAAATGTCACATAAATTAAATTCCTCAATTAGTGCTAGTAACATGTTACTTGCTTTCATGTTTGAATGTTTCTCTTTGGTTCCTTGATAATCTAAGGGCCCTAAAACAACATTGAAATCTCCTGCACAAAGTACAGATGAATACTCAAATTGATCCAATTTACTAAAAAGAAATCTGGATCATCATGGTTGGGACCATATACATTCATTAAAATCAATGGTATATCATTGATACTAGCAGACATCAATAAATATCGACCATTTGTTTCATTATACATTGATTTATGAGATAAAGACACAGAATTGCGAATTAAAATGGCCACTCCTCTACTATTAGAATTATGGCTTCAGACCCAAATTTTTTCACCCCATTGTTGTTTCCAGGTAATTTCATCTGTTTTTGAAGAGTGAGTCTCTTGAAGGAAAATTATGTCTGCCTCAAGAGATCTTACATAATGAAATATTTTTCGCCTTTTAACGTAATCTTGTAAACCCCTACAATTAAAAGTAAGGAATTTCAAATCCATAATTTTGGTTGAGGAATAGCCATCTTTGAATCACTATAATAGTAGGTAGTGGACGAGAAACAAAATAACTGCCAACAAGTTATACTAAACTTACGAATTAATATAGATTTTAGCTGCAAATCTTCATACAAAACATAATTTTTTAAGATTACCATGATTTGTGCAATAAACAGAAAAACAAAAACAAAACAATAAACAAAAGAAAAAAGCACCATGATTTGTGTAAAACAAAAGATTAAAAGATAACAAAAAGGAGCGCAAAAGCACAGAAGAGTGCGGCAAAGGGCCTCAAATCAAAACCAGCCCTGAACACTGAAGCGTAAAACGTGCATCTTTGAGCCAAAAATTACAGCATAAAAATAAATTCTTCACATGTATATGAAGACAGTCATAAAAAATCCTCTTCAAGAAGTATAATAGGAGTCATGACACACAAGAAATTACCTCTTCTGGTTTAAAATAATACATACATATGTATGCATACATACACACATAATGAGAATGTAGTACGAAGGTATGTCTAGAAAAAATAAAATATGAAAGTTTGTGCATGTTTAAGCTCAAGAAATATTTCCTCTGAGTTAACAGGAAAAAAAAAAGGGAGAAAGGGAAAAAGACAGAACATAATACAGAGGTTTATTGTTTCACCAAGTCTGATATATATAAGTTGGGGGAAAAACACTGAGTGGGCTAACACAGCAAACATTTATAAGCAAAGTTCAACAAACTGATAGGAACCAAACAAGGTTTGCCAGACATAATAATATAAAATTCCCTTTAATCCAACATTGACAAGGGAGCCCCAGTCAGATAGTAAAACTTTCCAAAAACAGGCATGGAGATTAATATAATCACAAAACAAATGAAATGCTTGGTTGAAAAAAAATATATATATAGACAATAGACATAGATGCAAAGGTGAACCATTCCACCTAACATGTACATGTACTTAACGAAAAACATTGAACAGCCCGTTCATACAGTACTTCTTCATGTGGGGATCACTATTCAGTTTATTCTTTGTAATAAGGCAAGACAAAATTGCCCATCACAAACTTATGGTTCGCCTATATACCAGGGCATTCAGTCTGCTCAAACAGTGACCACTTTTCCAGATACTTCCCTGTAGCAGAGCCTGTCGGGATAAGCAAAGAATGGACGCTTTCCTTCCTCCTTCAGCTTCTTAGATGGTAAAGACTTCTTTTTGCGCAGTTGTTGTACTCTACGAGATAAATCCTCAGCCACGAAGACGTTCATATTCTGGTACTTAGTCGACTTCAGCTTCTCTATGGAGGCCTTCCTAATGCGCTCCCCGGCTGTATACGTTGCAAAAGCTACGTGAATCCTTCGTGGAGGTAAGGGCTTCGACGGGTCCTGGCTAGTAGATGGTGGGCGAGTCGGTGTTCTATGGCATCTCTCAATTTGTGTGATGTCATTGCTGGAGGCACCTACAAAGTGCAAAAGATCCTTTACAGATTTCAAACAATCTTCTCTCTCTGGCCTGGTGGCTTCCTCGGCCCCAAATATTACTAGGTTCTTCCTTCTATTTCTGTTTTCAATGTCATCCAGCTTGATTACTAGCTCCTGATTTTCTTTCTCTAGATGCTTTACGCTGTCTTGCAAATTCTGCATCTCAAAGTCAATTGATACAAATTTCTCCTCATGTTCTCCAACCTTGCTGGCTAGGTCCCCTAATTTCTTATCAAGTAGGGATTCGATCCGGGTATCAAAACGACTCTCAAAGTCCGTGAAAAACGCTTTGAACCAAAGCGGGGGTGCGTCCACTGGAATATCGGGGTGACTTGTCGTTAGTAGCAGTGCTCGCTTGGCAATGGGCCCAGCACTGAGTTTCTGCTTCGTCTCCATGGCTTCGTGTTTGTGCTTCGTGTTTCGTGTTGATGTACTGGGCTTGGTGTGTGTAGTCGCCGGGCTATCTGATAGTTTCAGTTCCTTGTTGAGAGGGGATGAGGAATTCTCGATATTGTGAGGAAGAGGATTAGCGTCTGACGAAGTCATTATCACGAAATTAATCTATAAAACAGATCAGTCAATGTTCATATATAGTAATTCTTTACCTTTGGTCACCAAAGCTGTAATTTCGGCTCAAAGCAGGACCTTAAATAAGAGTTTTCATAATACATGGGTCATCCCCAATTTCGAGGGTTGGCAGTGACGTCCCCAAACTTTCCAGAATCAATAAATATATAAATCAATAAATAAACAAAGTGCCCCCTCAATGCGAGGGGAAAAATTGTCATTATCATTTTTTAAAATGTATTTATTTATTTATTTCTGCATTGTACATGGCATTGCTGATATACAAAATAACATGAAAACAAAAGTTATATAAATAGGAGAAAAAAAAGAAAGAGAAAGAGAGAGTTTATTTACACTATATACAAAGGGATAGCAGAAGCTGAAAAGAGAAATCAGAAAGGTGAAGGGGTGTCCTAATCATGCTAATGTTGACTAATAATAGAACAACATAACAACACTGACATTGTGCGTCTGCAAAATCGTCTCAACCATCAGGAACTATATGAAAGGAGAAACTGTCTCCGTTTCTTCGGAATTCCGGAAAAAGCAGGGGAACTTACAGATGATCTCGTCATCCAAGTAGCCACGGACATAGGAGCTGATTTGTCCAAAGCCAACATTGAGAGGAGTCACCGGGTTGGTAAACCGAGGATCAACAAACCGCGTGCAATAATAGCAAAATTTGTCTCCTATCGGAAACGCACAGAAGTTATGCATGAGCGTCGTAAACTCGCCGGCTCATGGAGGACCTCACTGCCCCTAATGCTGAACTTCTGAGCTACGCCATAAGCAGTGACACCGTCAAAGCAGCTTGGTCACTTGATGGCCGTATCTTTGTCGTAGGAAAAGCCCCAGGATGTCAGAAGAAACTCATAAAGACCAAAGCGGACATTGATAAACTATAGTTGACTCATATGATGTACTCCTGGCATTAACATCTTAGCCTTTTAAACCTTACTTCATTTTTTTTGTGTTGTTGTTGTAGGTTGTAGTTGTTTTATATTTTAGATGTTTTGTCTTTATTGTAATTGTGCAGTAAGGTCAACTTTTTAGATTGCTCCAATTGTGACTTAACATTGACTGATGATGTTGAAACACGCCATTGTATATTTCCAAGATGTGTACATTCTATACTGAACTACAAAAGAAACGTCGCACATGTATGTGGTTGAAACTGTTTTATTTACAATGAAACATATTCTTTATTCAAGAGTGAAAACTGAGAAAATGTTTTGCTTTGTTTTGATTAACAAGTACAGATGTGCAATAACGACTCTCGTCGTTGATAGCGCCAGTTCTGACGTTGTTGGGCCCACAGGAGACGTTCCCGACGATGTCGAACGGTGTCGTGAGGATAGGGCCCCGAGCAGGACGCCGACAAGACAAGTTTAAGCTTCTCAGCCGACGACGAACTGTTGCTGCAGAAATTGGTCTGTTGTGTGTGCCAATAGTCTGTAGAGCCGATTCTGTTGCTCTGCGGAAGCGATCCTGCAAGTGGTCCCGGTGAAGATGGCGATCTTGACGTGCTGTTGTCACCCTGGGACGACCACTGCGCTGACGATCGTTGTTGCTGTTGGTTGTATTGTATCGCTCCCGCAGTCTCTCTACTGTCTGAACGCTGCATTGAAGTCGTTGGCAATGACTCTAGGACGTTGGCCAGCATGAAGATGGCTTGTTCCCTCTGATTTCGAGTCAGACGTAGCATGGTGACAGCGCTCAGGAAACGAATGACAGGATGAAGGTTTGGGGTCTGTGAAGAACTTATTTAAACCAGCCATTTCTGTGAGTCTGAAGGACCCTTTGTCCCAGTATATGGATGGGTGACTCTCATTCTGTATTCATTTGCATTTGAAAAGACTAAACCCTAGCTGCTATAACAGGCAACCCCTAACTGGTGTTCGATAGTTATTGTGTGTACTGTGTGTACTGCACAGGGCAATGCCTGTAGCTATAGCTCAGCAGACTGCAAGAAGCAAGCATAGGGTGCAGCAGCACTGGCAGCAGCTCTCATGCTGGTAAAGTCGCCATTTTGGTGCCACGCCTTCAGCATGTATAGTGGCATGTAGGCCAGCAGTGTTTGGTTCATTGGAGCAGTTCAGAGGTCCAAACTGTAAGTAAAGACAGATTATTATGTTCATAAAAAAGAAACTTGTATAAACTTAGAAACTGACAGGTTTTAAGAGTTGTAAGAAAATGAACATAAGTTAATCATTTAATCATATCAAAGAATGTATTATCTTTATATTCAATGAAGATATCAAAATATTTTGTGATGCATATTTTACATTTTAATATGATAAATGTTATAGTTAAATCTTAAACATATGAAAGGATTGATCTGATGAAGTGAGATGGGTATTTCAAATATTATACATGTCTTTTGGGAATTAGATATTCAATTCTTTATGAAGTCATTCATTGCATATTATATAGAGATGTTATTTTAAAGCTTATGGTTTATCTTAATTCTTGATTGAGAAGATTGGTGTTTGTATATGAAAACGCTTTATCATGTGATCAATATTTTATCCTCGTAAAACCGAGTACATATTCAATGCCCTTTACTCTTATGTTGTATGAAGCCGAAGTGTATAGCATTTATTCTGGAAGACGAAAACCACGACGTAAATGTCACGTAATTTTTTACCACTTTCTGCTATCAGGGGGGTGTCTCCCATCTATCCAATATTACCATTTCCTTTGCTTATTTCATTTTATATTCGTGTGTTTTATTGAACAATCAAAATCAAATTACAATATTTTACAAATAATCCTAACCTCAACCCTCTTCTTCGACTATGAATAGCTACCCCTTCTCCGATTATGAATAGCGACCCTCTTCGATTATATATAGCGGAAGGCTGAGAAGCATAAATATGGAGGTCGATGATATTACAAAGTTGCGTTGATATGTATCCTGAATATAATTTGGCTAATGTGTGTCTGTCCGTCCGTTTGTTTGAAAGCGCTTTTCTCAGTGATTTTTTAATGTGGTTAAATTTCGTAAGAACACTTGCGTTATTTTAGCATTTGTTCTACAGAACGGCTGTTACTAAGCCTAACCTTGTTTAGCGTGACTAGCCAGGATTAGCTTCGTGAATGTAGAAAAAAAAATGGCTATACGCCTTCTACACACGAAGCTAGGCGTTATTACCCAGCAATCACATTCCGCACGGGGTAGTACGACATGAAAAATGCCCTGAAATCACACTTTTCTGATAGTTTCCGCGACCCACAGACCCTTCCCCACAGCGTTTCCTCCTAGGGAAACGTTTGTAATGACAATTTTTTTTTGATTGACTCTAATTTTGGAAATATATCCATAAAAAGATGATAAAAATTACAGAAAACTCACCAGCGTTTGCGTATCCATGCCTCCGAGGTCATGCAGATCAAAATGGCGGCACGATCGCCGTAATCGAAATCATGAAAACTATTAGGCGCCGTTTGTAAATTTATTATTTAGCTCAATTATTTACATATAATTCACTATTTAGCTCTTTTCTACGATTATTATACGATAAAATGACATAAAGAATACAATGTTTTATAAATAATGAATTTTGCAATTTCCATAATATTTGATATATAATGAATTTGTGAAATCATTATTTATAAATAATGGAAACTTCAAAATTCATTATTTATATATGATGAATATTGTAAAATCATTATTTAAAAAAAATGGAAATTGCAAAATTCATTATTTATAAAACATTGTATTCTTTATGTCATTTTATCGTATAATAATCGTAGAAAAGAGCTAAATAGTGAATTATATGTAAATAATTGAGCTAAATAATAAATTTACAAACGGCGCCTAATAGTTTTCATGATTTCGATTACGGCGATCGTGCCGCCATTTTGATCTGCATGACCTCGGAGGCATGGATACGCAAACGCTGGTGAGTTTTCTGTAATTTTTATCATCTTTTTATGGATATATTTCCAAAATTAGAGTCAATCAAAAAAAAATTGTCATTACAAACGTTTCCCTAGGAGGAAACGCTGTGGGGAAGGGTCTGTGGGTCGCGGAAACTATCAGAAAAGTGTGATTTCAGGGCATTTTTCATGTCGTACTACCCCGTGCGGAATGTGATTGCTGGGTAATAACGCCTGGCTTCGTGTGTAGAAGGCGTATAGCCATTTTTTTTTTCTACATTCACGAAGCTA
The DNA here is from genome assembly GCA_025617745.1 of Heliocidaris erythrogramma. Lineage (NCBI taxonomy): Eukaryota > Metazoa > Echinodermata > Echinoidea > Camarodonta > Echinometridae > Heliocidaris > Heliocidaris erythrogramma. The sequence continues at coordinate 1,916,566 of CM046857.1, read as the reverse complement.
ATCCTGGCTAAGCGTGACAGCCAATCATAGGGCGCCATTTAGCGTCCACTGTTCTTTCGGCTCTATTATATTTCGTTTCTGGCACATCTATGGTAAGCCCGTTTGGAGTTCTGGTTGTCTGGTTGTCGTTTATCACACATAAACAGTGGCAGAGAATCAAACTCTTCTGAAGCCCTCAGTAGATGATGGAGGTTTTCAAGTAATAAAACTAAAATTAGCCAAAAAAAAAGGATGAGAGAGGGTAGTTTAAGCGATGTGGAGGAGTTGGCGGCGGATACCGACTTCGGCACCCCGCCGTCAACTCCACTCAAAACAGGTGAAAACGCCAAAAAAAAACAGACCTTAAGGTGCTCTTAGTACCCATAGAGAGAAATAAAAACCTGAGCGCAGTAAATCAGCTAACTATCAAGAAAGATATAGAAAAGGCTTGTAGGTCTCCCCCAGACTACATTAAGTTTGTTCGAGGTGGGAAGGGGCTCTTAGTAAAATGCAGAAATGACAGGCAATATAAAGCCTTAACCCAGATACCGGAGATCGGCAAAATTGCAGTAAAAGCAGAGGAAAAAACCAACGCCTCGAAAGGGGTCATATTTGGGATTTCTCTTGAGACATCTGAGGAAGATATTCTGCAAGAGCTAGAACGAAGTAGGGTAGTGAAAGTTGAGAGAATGAAAAAAAGAATTGAAGGTGATTTGAAGCCCCTAAAAACTATCATACTGTTTTTCTCTACCCCTCAAGTTCCTGAATATGTTGAATTTTGCTTCCAGCAGATAAGAGTTAAGGAATACATTCCACTAGTACCCAGGTGCTACAAATGCCAAAGATACGGGCATTTAGCAATTGGATGTAAAGCCAAGGAGAGGTGCCCTAGGTGTGGCCTAGGGCATTCGGTAGAAAGTTGCGAGCTGGAGAGACAACATTTCAAATGTGTAAATTGCAATGGTAACCATTCGGCCGCTTATAAAGGATGCGAGGCATCGAAAGAAGCACAAGAAGTGCAGCAAATTAAAATACAAAATCGAATTTCTTTTGCACAGGCAGTGAAACTACGCTCAGAACAAAATGAGGAACATAAGCAGGAAAAACATTTTAAAAACTCAGAACTTAAGAATGTAATAAAAGAAAATGACAAAATAAATACTCGGAAAGAGAATTTAACAATTGCAGATTCCGATCAAACCGAAATGGAAATCGTCTCCGGCTCGCAATTTTCTACCAAAACGGATACGACAAGCAATAAGTCTGAAAATACAGACCAAACCAATAGAAATTTCTTGAAAGGTATCCCCAACATCACACTTATCTCTTTATCAGATTAATCAGAATAGTCACAAAGCCAGATTGTAACCCATTTGATGAAATTACACATATCCTGAAAGACACACTGGGCTTTATCCCACCGTAGATGAATTACAGACCATTCATGGCCTATTCCACTAGCTTTGTTACACTCGTGGCTTTCAGCATTCTCCAGTGGAATGCACAGGGTCTTGGATGCCACGGGGATGAGTTAATTAGTTTTTTTAAATCAGCAAGCAAGACCCTTTGAAATTATCTGTATTCAAGAAACGTGGTTTGACATGGATGTATTATGCAAATTCCAGATTATATATGTGAATATAGAAATAGACAAGGAGGAACTCGGGGAGGGTGTGCAATATACGTGCATTCTCAACTAAATTACAATAGTTTTCAAACACGATGATTTAGAAATCATATCTTTACAAGTTTTATTGCATGATAACGTTTCTGTGAATATAGTCAATTTCTATAACCCATGTAACAAACTCAGCATTGGTTCGTTAAATGAATTATTTAACAATGTTGTGAAGGAAAAGCACACAATCATAATAGGAGATTTTAATGCACACAACACTTTATGGGGTAGCCAGAAAACAGATACAAATGGTAAAGTAGTGGAAGAGTTTGCAAACGAGAGAAACCTTGTTATTTTGAATGATGGGAGTGCTACTAGAGTAGACTACCACACGGGTAATTTTTCTTGTTTGGATCTAACCTTAGCCCCTCCTTGTACAGCTAGCAAAACAACATGGCAAGTCCTGAACAATAGTTTGGGAAGTGACCATTACCCACTGTTATGCCAGTTGAACATATTGAATGAGAATAGTACACATACAAAGATTGATCAATCCCAACAAATTTGTTCAATGCTATCCACAAAGAATGTAAATTGGGATGAATTTAGGCATCTAACTGAGGAACAATGGGATACCTTACAGAATGAAGGTAAGGTTATAGAGTACCAAACTTTCATGGAAACAATTAGGTTTTCCCTGGAAAAAGTGAAAGCACATCGGGCGACAAAGAAAATAAAGAAAAACCCTGTGCCATGGTGGAATAAAGAATGCTCCTCTATAATAAAGGAGAGAAATAGGGCAAGGAGCAAACTGAAAAGTTATGTAATACCCTCTGCTGATTTAGTGGAGGATTTCAAGAAGAAAAGAGCTATCGCTCAAAGAACTTTAAGGCAAGCTAAAAGATTATACTGGGAAAAATACTGTCAGAACATTGATCGTTTTACCCCTCTATCGAATATCTGGAGTATGATCAAAAGGATCAATAATGATGGTATTTCACCCAGGAAAAACATTGTTCTCATGAGAGAGGATTGTTCCGCAATCACTGACAGTGAAGTCGCGGATACTTTCGCCAGCCATTTTAAAACCATTAACGAAAGTTTTCAGGGCAAGGTTAATACCCCTGAACAAAAAGAAATTGCTAGCAAATGTGACGATATCATATCATCCTTTAGTGATGCACAGAGTAGTAGTGTCCTTGATGAACCCTTTACCATGTATGAATTAAGTATAATATTAAAAACCTGTAAAGAGTCTTCTCCAGGTAAAGATGGAATTGGGTATGAAGTATATCAAAATCTCTCATACAAAGGGAGAGAAGTAATGTTAAATATCATGAATAACATATGGGTAACAGGAATTGTTCCCACCCAATGCAAGCATTATGTTATTGTCCCAATATTGAAACGACACAAGGTAGCTACAGATGTTTCTTCCTATAGGCCTATATCTCTTACTACCTGTTTCATCAAAATAGTTGAGAAAATTATCAAGGAACGAATGACATGGTTTACGGAAAAAAACATTGTCTTTTACCAAATTGTCACAGTGCTTTTAGAAAAGCAAGAAGCACAAAAGACAATATAACCCAACTAGAAAATGACATTCAAAAGAGTATTGGTAATAAAGAACATACCCTGGCCGTTTTCTTTGATATGGAGAAGGCTTATGATTATCGACTGTGGAAGAAAGGATTGATTTATAAACTGAACAAAACTTGGTTTCCAAGGCAACACTGTTAGGTTCTTATGGAACTACTTAAGTGGGCGCTCATCGGAACTTCCTTAGAATATTTACAGGTGGACACGGGTGAATTACCACTCGACCTAAGAAGATCCATGCTTAGTAAGGTATACAAAGCAAAAATAAGGCAAAACCCCACACATCCACTCCAATCTTCCTTGAAGAACTGCTGGCAATTTGAATATGAAAAGAATAAGAAAGTGCGTAAACCATTTGGTTTGAGAGTTATGGAAGATGAAATATACATGTATCATGCAAACGAATCACTCATGTCTTTTACCCCCATGCCGCCTTGGCATCTCTCTCCACCAGAAGTGTCATTGGCGCTACATGAGCTTGTGTCAAAAAGTGATAACATGTTTTATCAATACAATACAACTCTGGAGTATATTAATAAAATGTGGAAAAATAATCTCCATATTTATACTGATGGTTCTAGAGACCCTGCAAACGGCAGCGCCTCTGCTTGCTATTATGTGCCTGCAATGCGGGTAGTTGAATGTACAAGAATGCAAAACTTCACATCACAGATCAGAATTGGCCGCAATTGTCTTGGCACTACGGTGGATTGAAAATTTGAATGTTTATAATAAAGTGGTAATTTTGACAGATTCTCTGAGTGCTATTCAAGCAGTAAGGAAAGCAATAACGACAATTTCGTAAAAGAAATTATAATCACCGCTACATGTCTAAAATACAAAGGCACAATAATCTGCTTAGAATGGATCCCATCTCACTGTGGGGTCCAAGGGAACGAAACGGCTGATTTCTATGCGAAAACAGCCCTAAAACAAAGAATAGAGATTAATAATGGATTGAATATCCAAGAAACCAAACATATTTTAAGAATTCTCATACAAATGAATGGCAGAAGAGATGGGACAGGTCAAACTCAAAATTAAGAAAATATCAAAAAGTGGTCTCAGAAAAACCATTTCAGTATCTCTGCACCGACAAAAGTAGTGAAAAAAATGATTCACAGATTACGCTTGGCAGGTTTGGGTTTGAATGATTTCCTGTTTAAGACAGGAAGACACACAACTGGAAAGTGTGATTTTTGTAACGAGAGAGAAACGGTATAACATTTTTTATATGTTTGCCCTAGGTTTATCATTCAACGCGCCCTGTTACTTGCGGAATTAAATGTGAGCAATGTCTCTGAGGCGGAACGCAAAGTGGAGAATCTCAGTGTCAAGACACAAGGTGCACTCGTCAGATATTTCAAAAGGACTCGTCGATTTGTAATTGGTTGCCAAGAGGGCAACCGTGATAGTAAGGTGTAACCAAATAAAGAGAACTGAATCGAAGTAAATCGGATAGGATTTATGTTGTGACCATTGAATGTTAATGTGTACAATCATACTGTATAATTTGTTTTTTTATACGCTGCTCAAAGATGAAGCACTTAGTTATATACTAACTATAGGTATAGGTGCACTTTTCTTGTCATTTCACTTAATTGAAAGGCCCTTTAATGTCAGTATATACTCTATATAAAAAAATCTAAAAAAAATCTGTGTACGTATTTATTTTGCTTTTGTATATTCGGATTTTCTAATCAGGTTCTATGAGGAATCAGAAAGAGCGCCCCCTGCTCACGTTTGAGAGACATAGGGAATACTTGTATTCCTAAGACGCCCTCGAAATGTACCTCGAGCGGGCTTGTCAGGATAACGTTGTAAAATCAGGGCAGGAGTGGCGGTCCTGCATGGTATCCTGGAATCTGTACCTTTCTAACTAAAAGTTAGACCCACGGATCAACAAAGTATAAGTGAAAAGAGCAATTTAGTAAGGCAACAATAGTCAAAATTGACTAGTTTGCCTATTTTAAAACAACAACAACAGTTCTGCTCATTCATGCGAATTTACTCTGATGAGTGTAAGTCGAAAAGCTTTAGTATATTATATTATGTTCGTGTTCAACGCTATTTTCCGATTTTGCAGTACCAAGCACTTATTTATATTATGCATGTATATATGTGCTCGAACTCTCGGAAGTTTTTCCCTTATATTTCACGTGCAATATTTGCTTTTTTGCTTTTTATAATAAAATTAAAACAAATGGCCCTGTTATGTTATACATTTATATACCCATATATAGTTTAACACATATTTAATAGAGACGGTATGGATCTAAGGCTAAATCCAGAAGTATATATGGCTGAATGCACTCAACCCCCATAAGCAAGGAGTGTGTGTGTGTGTGTGTGTGTAATTGGGTTTTTACAGACGTGTATCAATCAGATATTATTTACGTCTGGGACCGACCTTTAACGTCACCATCCGAAAGACGTGACTCAGTCTCGAACCTGGGTCCGCTGAATCAGTTTATAACTTCCACTGGTAGCTGGATTACAGGCGCACGCCACAACGCCCAGTTCATAAGCAAGGAACGATATATTTTATTTTATCTACAGACCACACGCAGCTGCACTCATTATAGTAAGTTTACTAAATTTCTCTGTATATCTATCTTCGTTTATTGACTTTTTCGACGTCGCTATTTGGTCTAATTACACCTATGAATATGTACATATATTCTAGTTGTACTAGTTGTATCACATTATATGTTCCCTTTAACTATTATATATTATTGCTTGTTGTATATATACATATATTTATTCAATGAAAGGTAAAATGGTGTCAACGTGTTGAGAAGTATAGAATAAATAGGTAACCACCTGAAGAATAAACGAAAGCGCTTGTGGAAAAATCATCTCTGCTCGCTCTGTGTATTTTCTCTCCGTGTTACCTATCTTACTTATATATATATATATATATAAGTAAGGATTGGTCGACTTTCGCTACTAAATAGTGCTCAATAGATAATGTAGAGCTATTATGAAGAAAAGTACACAACTACGTGTACCCGTAGTAGAGTACAAGTAGTTGTGTACTTTTCTTCATATGTATATATATATATATATATATGCGTTCAAATATCTCAGTTATTCTTATTGCTGTTTCTGTCCTACTCATGTAGATCCGAAGAAGGGCTAAGTGCCCGAAAGCTTATTAAAAGCGTGGTACCAACAGCTACGTCTGCAGGTGTACTTATTTTGTTTCTTATATATATAAGTCATGTACAGTAATGTACAATACACTGCAGTTTCTAAAAGTCCTCAACTGGAGGAGCTGTGTATAATTTTATTGGCTAGATAGTTTAGCTTATGAGTCGTACAGCCTGTTTCACCCGAAGGTTCATCAGCGACTGACCAGTATTACAATCTTTACAAGAGAGCAAGACAAGATGATAGAAAACACGTTCAGTGAAGTAAGGAAAGTACAATAAATGATTGATAACAAAACAGGTATTACAAGTACTACTGAATGGGATTACAGGGCATTAGGATTATACAGTGACTGCCCGTTCAACTACGGGGATAAGGGTGAAATAAGGGTAAATATAGTGATGGGGGGGGGGGGGGGAGGAATTTTTTCTTGTGTCTGCATGTAGATGTGAGTTCAGATCTTGAGTTCAATGTGGTATCCTTGTTTGCTGTGATGATGAAGTATTTCTCCCATAGGCAGAGATTGCAGCGTGTTGTTCTCGGTGAGTAAGGCTGTGCGTGGCGGAGTATGTTCCAGGTTAGTGTGTATGGTGTGCCTTCATCTTTGAGTTTCTAGATGTGTTTGCTGAGCTCAGTGCTGTGTTTCTTTCCTTTGTCTTTGAAGGAAGCTTTATGTCCGGCGTGTCTAGTTTTGAATGTGGTGGCTGTCAGTCCTAAGTAGTATTTTTCGTCCTGAGGAGTGGAGACCTTGGCTTGGTAGATGACGTTTTTTGTTGTGCATTTTTCTGGTAGAGGGCAGTCTTCTTTTTTTCGGCAATTGCACTTTCCGTTTCTTGGCTGCGTTTTGAGTTGGTTACTTTGTTATGTGCTTTTATGATGGCTCCCATGTTATCCATGCAACTGTAGCTCATTTTGATGGTGCTTCTGTTGCAGATTTTATGGAGTTCGTGTTCCTTGGGGAAATGTTGGTCGACCAGGGTCAGGAACTTTCTGCCGATGTTTGTGTTCACATTTTTGCTGTAGGGTGGGTTAAACCGGGTTATTGTTCGTTGTCTCCTCTTCCGCTGTGTCTTCGTTTCTTGGTTGTTCTTGGGGTTGTAGGTGAGGGTCACTCCGTGTCCGGCTTCCTGCAGGGCCTTTTCGTACTCTGGTTTGGCATTGCTTAATACTTCGGCGTTGCTGGAGATGTTTGACAGGCGGGTTTGTATGGATTGGGGTATTCGCTTGGTTATGGTTGATGGGTGGTTTGATTCTGTGTGCACATACTGGTTGGTGTTTCTATGTTTTCTGTCATCTTGTCTTGCTCTCTTGTAAAGATTGTAATACTGGTCAGTTTCGGGTGAAACAGGCTGTACGACTCATAAGCTAAACTATCTAGCCAATAAAATTATATATAAATGTGAAAGAAATTTCGAGAATAACGTTGCGCAGCTCAATCAAAGTTCCCCAGAGCTGTCCTCCCTTTTTGAAATTTGTGCAAAGGCTGAAAATATGTCTCCGTCGGGAATCGAACCCGGGTCGTTGGCTTAGAACGCCAGTGCCTTAACCACTAGACCACGGAGACGGGTTAGTGGTTTCGGCGACACCATTTTTTTCAGCCTTTGCAAAAATTTCAAAAAGGGAGGACAGCTCTGGGGAACTTTGATTGAGCTACGCAACGTTATTCTCGAATTTTCTTTCACATTTGTATTTATTTCCACGAGATTTGCCAAAGCTGTTGTATATGTTATTTCCTTACTATATATATATATACTTATGTATTTCTCATTATTGATAGGCGTGTCCAGATTTTTTTGCTCATTGCATGATTGACAACATTATAACGCGTCATGTTTATTGACAAGGGACAATACTTTCAATCTCTCTGTCCTTCATTTTCCTATTTCACACATGTTAATGTATTATGCTACATTTCAAGTTGGATACGGAGTGGTAATCCAAATATCACTATTCATTACAGCCTACTTGTTTTCCATATGTATTGTATATTGTAGTTTAGCTTCATTTTACTCTTATCAGTATGTTCTTTGCTCCGTCTGTCTTTTGCCCTACTCCTTATAATGTGCGTTTGTTTGTAACCACTATATCAAGTCTGTTATTGTCCCCTCAATCTTTATATGAATGTAGAAGAATATAATTTGCAACAAAATATCAATTATAATTATTATGTACCCAGTGAATTTCATCCTCAGCAAGTTCAACGAAATCAAACTCAGTATCTGAGCTTTTTACACTGCAATGCTCGAAGTCTTTCTAAGAATTATGAAAATTTTGATATTCTTTTATCTTCATTGCAATTTAAATGCTCAATTATTGGTATATCTGAAACTTGGCTATCCCACCGCAGCACTAGCGTCCTTTGCAAGACGTTAATCTACATTTGCCACTCTCCACCCAGGTGTTAAATGGGTACCCGGTAGGATGGCGAAAGGTAATATCCTTTGCTTAGCACGTGTGCGCTTAACAGGCGACTGGCTGGAATGCTCCCCAGGGAGTGGAGAATGTGCATACATTGTGTGCGGGCGTGCCAGAATCCAGTGACCGGGGTAATAATATATATCGATATATAGCGCTTTGAGCCAGCACTTGGAAAAGGCGCTTTATAAATGCCAGGTATTATTATATTAAATGCGAAATCTCCACCTCTTTTTGCATGAGATGGTTACAAAGAAGTCCGCAAAGACCGGACAAATGGCAGGGGTGGTGGAATAATGTTGTATATATCGGATTCTCTATCATTTATACCTAGGGATGACCTCTCATTCCCGAGAGGTACTGCTGAATGTTTATCTGTTGAGGTTGATCTTCCTGAGGGAAAGAATTTTGTAGTTTGTCTTGTGTATAGACCACCTAGCACAGATGTGGCTACTTTTCTTGATGATCTGGAATCTCTTATGTTAACTGTCAATTCCTCTGGTAAATCTGTCTGTGTGGTGGGTGATTTTAATATTGATTTGCTGAGCAAAAGTCCTCACTCTCTTCGCTTCCAAAATATTTTAGATTCAAATGCATTCAGTGTAATGATTGATAAGCCGACCAGGATAAGTGATCACTCGTCTTCATTGCTAGATAACATTTTTATAAAGACATCTCACGGCAGTTTTCAGTCTGGCTTGTTTTATTCTGAAATATCTGACCATCTCCCTGTGTTTTGCACATTTCATGGTTTTAAAACCAATGTTTTCCTAAGAAAAGAGATGTAAGGAAGCGAATAATTACTGATGAAGGGGTCTTTCGTCTGAACGCAGATCTACATTCAGGAGATTGGGATGATGTTCTTGTCTGTGATAATGTGGATAGAGCTTATGACGTTTTTTGGACCAAATTTCATTACTTTTTCAATAAACATTTTCCATATGAGAAATCTAAAAACAAGAGGAAATCATCCATGGATAACCAGGGGTATTCTCCAATCAATAAAAAGGAGAAATATTCTTTATAAACGTAGTATTAAGCATTCAACGCATGAAAATATTGACAAATACAACAGACTGACGTCAATTCGTCGCTCATTTCACGAAGTGGCACAAGTGCGCGCGGATCACGAAAAGTGCGTTCTGAGAAAATCGCGATTAAAGATTTGTAATCTTTAAAGCTATTAATATGGAGGGTTTTCTGGAATTAGATATAATAAATTGTACATGAAACGAAAGAGCGGAATTTCCACTAACTAATCACATACAATACTTTAAAAAAGAAGACAAAACATGAATACTGGAAGGACTCAAACATTCGTGTCATTTCGTGAACGAAATCATACGCGTAATCCGCTGCGCGATTTAGTTCACGAAATGGCACAATTGGACGCGCGCATGGTGTGGGCTGTTTATTCGCGAGTTAAAACGCAATTGATGAGATATTATTTGGGAAACCATTAAATTGATGTGGTTTTCGGAATTAGATATAATAAATTGTACATGGAACGAAGGAGGGGAATTTCAACTAACTGTTCACATACAATTTTTAAAAAAGAAGATAAAACATGAATACTGGAAGGATTCAAACGTTCGTGTCATTTCGTGAACGAAATCATACGCGTAATCCGCTGCGCGATTTAGTTCACGAAATGGCACAATTGGACGCGCGCATGGTGAGCGCTGTTTATTCGCGAGTAAAAACAGCAATTATAAGATGGGAGGTTTAGAAATACTTGTTTCGTTGGTGCTTTTGAATAATATATAACAAATTGTACAAAAAACGAAAGAAGAGAATTTCCTTTCTCCAATTTGATCAAATCACTGCCCACCTTTTGGTATTAGTATTGCTTTGCACAATGAAGCACACTGCATTTATCCTTTCTCTAACTTATCATTTTATCATGCTTCATCATTATTAATTTTCAATCCCAGTATTACTCTCTCTCTCTCTCTCCCTCTCTCTTTTAATTTTTCACCGAGCCTCATCTCGTGTGCTTACATTTCGAACACAAGTGCATGCATTTCTAAATACATAAATATTTTGACTTCAACTATTATTCTAGGTTTTATTGAATAATTTAAAATTCGACAAAAAAATTCATTTTGAAAGTACAAAAGTCAGTGAAGATTAATAATTGAAAAGGGTAATTAAATAATTCAACACATTATCATTATTTTTACACATGCTAATATTTCGTACACAAAATAGCAGTAATTACCACTACTCTGCATCTGCACTCATTTGTAATACATTATGAGTTTCAAATTAATTACAGATTTTTACTAATATTATTTTGATATTATGAATTTAAAGTTGATTCACGGTTTTTACTGAATAGTTTTAACTTGGAAAGAATTTTTTAAAGCACAACGTAAAAAAAAAATCAATAATTTACCACAGTATTTTAACAAATTAAGCATTGTCTTACAAATGTGCTTACAGTTTGAACACATAAGATTTGGACTGCATGTGCCGTCCTTTTTAGTAGACATTTGTGAATATGTTTTGAACTACTATCATGAAGGTTTTTACTGAAACACATGCTTTCTATTTGATTTCATTAAACTTCATACGAATTATGTTAGTGAATAAAATATTTAAAGCCGTTATATACTTTTTGGAAGATCCAACTTGTTTTCATCATTGTGAAACGTACTTATAACATTTCTGAATGACACATTGTAGGTCAGCAAGAGAATGCTACTAGCGAACAAATTACAATTAGCAATTACCTCATATACCTCTGCAGGGACAAAATATGAGGAAAATTTACTCTCAGACTTGCATTACTATTCACTATATACCACTACTATAAACTGGTAATGGTGAATATTATACATTATGACAGTGGAAATTGATTGACCATGCACAGCAACTGTATGAAAACAGATAAGAGATAATTGGTGAGAGTTTTCTATATCAATTTATAAAGAGAATGTAAAAAAAATGTTACACAATTATTCTGTACTCAAGGTTATCAACCGTTTTAAAATCAGAAAAAAAATACAAAATCATGTTAATTGATAAAGTTAAATTTATTGAAAAAAATCTATATACCTAAAACAGGCTTCCTTCATAAATTAAAAATAATGCACAGTCATCGTGAAGATTTGCTTAACAAAATATAATTATGAGTTCGTCGTTAATACTTACATCTATCATATCTCTACTATAAGCTAAGCTTCAACTTAAAGAAAAGATGGAAGTGTTAGTGCGGACAAATACGCCAGCATCTTAGTAAATGTCTGTGAATACATACATTAGTCACCCCACCCCTTTCAATGTTGGCACAAGTTCTCAGAGATGTGAGTTGATTTTAGTCAATCTTTCTTGTAATCAACAAATCAGAATTACTATTATACAAATATCTTTGTGACTTATATTACCACAAAAGATCTGAAAATCATCATCACCTCAACGCTCTAGTTGGAAATATCTACATCACAAATACAATTTCTTACGCAAGTTAATTATAAGGTAATACAACATATACAGCATATACAACATACAAGATATCTCTCAACATACAATATATAAAACAACATATACAACATACAACATACCTCTCAACATACTATATATCTCTAAAAGTTACAATATATCTCTAAATGCTTCAGAGCAAACAAATTATAATTCTTAATCTCCCCCCAAAAATGTTCTATCTTTCATAATAATCAAATATTCGCGATCGCGAAAGATCTCTATTTACAAATACTGCACTGGCCCCGCGGCCAGCACAAGCGATAAGAAAGTAGATCACTGTTGTCTAATGTTGATAAAATAAGAGTCAAATCTGCTGTTTGCCAGATAAAGAAAATGGATGAGTAAATGAAGATGCGATGTCCAAATGTTGGTAGTCCTAGGTTGTGAATGTGTGACTCAGTAGAAAAAGAACGTGTTCTCTAGATGAAAACTTCCTACTAAGTGAAAAGCTGAAAGTCCATGTGCTCAGTAAACTCATGTCATTGGAAGGTTTGTATCCAGGCAACAAAAACAAGTTCTATTATAAGGGAGTGAAGCAATGAAGAATGTAGAACATGTAGAGTGCCTTGCCTGGTGTAGTGGAGAACAAAAGATGAATGCTGAGTGCAGGAGTTGAATAAGAAGAAGGTCTTTGGTATTATCCAGTTAGGAAGTGAGCAGTTGAATGAACTTTAACCAGCTGATCCACATAAACAAACTATGACCAAGCTTTGATCAGTCCTGTCTGTCTAATGTAAACAAATGAGTGAAGTTGCTACAATACCACCTGTTTAGTGCAGAAGCTGGCGGTAAAATGCTTGGTTATCTGGATGATTGATGACGGGGATGCGTCCAGAACAGAGAGTTAGCAAATCTTCATATTTGCTTTGAGAGATTTTTGGAGGGCCAGCCTGATACAAACACTGTGGTTCTGGGTCATTGGGATTTTTTTATGAACAAGCCGAAAATGAAAGTATAAGATTAGCTCGAGGAAGCGCGCACGTCTTCGTAATACATACAAAGAACGAGGCGCGCGCATGAAAACACACGGTTCGCAGTGCGCGCGCCGTCTTGTGCCGGTTCGTGAAATTATGAATCTGCATTTTCATGGCTCGTGTCACTTTCAGCACGACGTGTTTTTGCATAAATAAACATAATTATTACTCGAAATTTAGTGAAATGGTAGAACATGGCTAGTAGATCGTAAAAATGAAGAAAACTCAAAATTGACTATGTACGCGATTTTGGGCCTTTGTGCCACTTCGTGAAATGAGCGACGAATTATACGCTACTCCCGTAAGTCATATTACTCCACACAATTTGAACAGGCAAGGGGCAATATGTCCTCTACTTGGAAAACTGTCAAAGATATATTACGTAAGCATGGAAATATTGCTACCCCAGAAAAGTTCACTCATGATGGAAAAGAATTTACTTGGGCAAGAGATATTGCAAATGCATTTAACAGCTATTTTACTAATGTTAGTACAATTCAAGCAAAGTTAATAGATACAAATGGTCCAATTTTATCTACACAATTCATCCCAATTTTCTATCTTCTTCAGGCCAACTAACTGTCTAGAAATCTTCAATGTAGTAAGTTTGCTCAAGAATAGTCACTCATGTGGCCATGATGAATTAAGCACATCCCTGTTAAAGCAAATTATTGGCTCAATTATAACCCCAGTTGTACACATTTGTAACCTCTCATTGTCGACAGGAGTGTTTCCTTCTAGTTTCAAACTAGCCAAAGTGATTCCGATTCATAAAAAAGATAATGCAAAATTCATCTCTAATTATAGACCTATTTCAGTATTACCTAGCTTGTCTAGAGAGAATTGTTTATAATTTTCTTCTATGAATTTTTGGATAATCACAAGTACATAAATTCTGAACAATATGGATTTAGGCGATGTCATTCAACCGACCTTGCATTGTTAAAATTTTACGACCGTGTGTCAACTGCCCTAGCAGCTCAGGAGTATGTTGTTGTCGTATTTATGGATCTCAGTAAAGCCTTTGATACACTTTGTCACAGCCGATTAAAACTAGCCATTTGCTTGTTGTCCAGAGTAACTGATTGAATACCAGACTCAAACAAAATACAATATGAGACATGCATTAAGGGAATTAGGTTTAATTCCAGTCTTCAAAATTCATGTACATATATTTTAACAGTTACAATGTATAATAGAATATAGTATTCTTCACAAAATTATAATGAATGTAGTTTTAGGTTCAAATACATGGAAATATAAGATACATTTGGCTTTTACATGATATTTACATGATATTTGCTACTAAAAGAATCGTATCTTATAACCTACTATTGCATTTAACTATTAATATAGTACTAGAACATTTAGTGTTGGTTTAAGAACCAAGACATGTCAGAAAAGATATCACATTTCATGCCAAAGCATAAATGTTACAAAGTTTTAGTCCATAAGATGTTACATAAAACTCGAAATGATAGAGAACCAAGTTGATCTGAACACAGGAAACATCTGATCTTCACCCATAACACTGATTGCAGACATCTTTCTGCCAACTGAAGCACTCGACCCCAGGCCGAATTGGAGAACAGCTTACGCTGACTCTACCCTTTGTCTCTTCTCGAGTCTAGTATCTGACTCCTGAGTCAGAGTTAACACCATCTACGAACATGAAATTACACAAGGATAATAACTATCTATCCATAATATGTAATAGAATGTACAATAAAACACAAGTTTGGTTTGTGTAAAAACTATATTTCCACATTTTAGCTTCATTAATGATTACAAACATGTGAAGCTAAATTTAACTCCATCTGTAACATTTCACACAGAAATATACTTCAAGACACACTTTTAAGTCTTATTCATAAGTCTTGTTTGTAATCAACATTTAAGATAAAATTGTGCAATATCTAAACTTCAATGAAATAAGCTTTACTGCTTCAAGACAATTTAGCACTTGTAACATTTCACTTATACATTTCACTTTTCTTCTGTGATAATAAAAATATTGCCTAAATTGTCTTTAAAATTACTGCATAGGAAAATAAATTAAACTTACAGTTCAACTGATGACATGAAGCTTGGAAGCACGAACACAGCTCCTTGTCCAGTACAGACAAATGCTGGTGACAGCTGGAAACGCTGGAAACGCACAAAATTGCCACGCCCAGTTTAAAACTAGCAGCTCAAACATGCTGCCATTCGCCTAGCTGCACCTACCAAACTCCTAGCAGGCAAACTGCTGCTGCTGCTGCTACTGCAAGACACCACAGATAGGTCTTGTCTTCCCAAAATCAAAGCTTCAAGTGACCAAACTAGCCACCCCTAATGTTACACCCTACCAAAGAATTTAGGATTTCCCATACCTTACTATCTCCTAGCAACAACCCATGAATGGAACCTACATGCCAATCTTGCATTAAACCTGTGCTAAATTAAAAAGAACATGAATGAAATTATCCCAAAAGCACTGGCCTGTGTCAGGCCATTCAATAAGCTGCCTGCTACATACATGACTTAGAACAAAAGACATAGCCAGGTGCTACATCTAGGGCAGTCAGTCAAAGTGGCTGAATTAATTGCAACTAAAAGGAGAGATAGACATGACTTGTAACACGACCCCCCAATTCCAGAAAATATTTCATATTTTCTCAACAAATCTACAATCATTTCTATCTTACCTAAAACAAAGTGATAACCGAATTTCACTATTCGACACATACAATTTACATCTAAATATCATGCACTCTTTGTAAAGCATGTATTCTTGCAATCTACACTTTCAAAACTAAAATGCTATTTCAAAGGAAATTAAGGCAACTTAACATAGCCAAATTTAGTCTATCTTGCTATTCTGCGGAGAAAATCGGCTCCTACATTTTCTGAGCCGCGGATTGCCTCAATCCGAAACCTAAAGGGTTGAAGGGACAATGCCCACCTCATAACTCGGCTATTTGTACATTTAGCTTGGTTGAGGTAGACGAGCGGGCGGTGATCGGTCTCGATCGTGAATTCTGAACCTTCAAGGAAAACCTGAAATTTGCTGATGCCCCAAACTAGTGCTAGACATTCTCTCTCTACTGTAGAATATATCCCTGCTCACGGGGTAAAAGATTCCTACTTGCATAGGCTACGGGAAACTTGTCATCAATACTCTCTTGCAGTAAAACTGCACCAACTCCAGTTGACGAAGCGTCGGTGCGCAATATGAACGGTTTTCCTAGGTTGGGTAGACTAAGGATAGGGGCTGAACTGAGGCAAGTTTTCAGTTTCTGGAAAGCTTCCTCTTCTTGTTCACCCCACGTAAGCTTGTTTGGCTTACGATTCTTTGTCAGATTTGTGAGTGGCGCTGCAATGGATGCGAAAGCTGGTATAAACTTGCGATAATAACTTGCAAGCCCAATGAAGGATCGCATCTCCTTCTTGGTTTCTGGTCTAGGGGCGGTGAGAATTTTCTCTACCTTGTCCTGTTGAGGCTTTAGCTTGGCCTCTTCTACTACATGGCCTAGGAACTCTACTTGTCTACCTCCTATTTGACATTTGCTAGGTCTAGCTGTGAGCCCTGCCGACCTTAGTCTAGCAAAAAGTTCATGTAGAACTTGCAGGTGCTCTTCCCACGTACTATTGTGGACAAGTACATCATCTAGGTAATTATGGACATGGGGCATCCCTCGCAAAAGCGCTCTCATGACCCTACTGATCAAGTCGCGGGTGCATTTACTAGCCCAAAGGGCATGACCCGAAATTCATAAAGTCCACTAGGACTTCGAAATGCGGTCTTCTCCTTCGCATCATTGGAGAGTGGTATCTGCCAATAGCCTTTTGACAGATCCAACTTGGAGAAGAACTTTGAACCTGACAAATTTGCAAAAATCTCATCTGGATTAGGTAATGGTTCTGCGTCAAAGACTGTAATGCGGTTAAGCAAGCGAAAATCAATACAAAACCTGTAACTTCTGTCAGGCTTTCTAACTAAGACTATGGGGGATGAATACGGAGAGTCCGACGGTTCTATTACCCCCATTCTGACCATCTTTTGTGTTTCTTCCTCGATTACATTTTTCATAGTATGAGGAACAGGATACGGCCTCTGCCGTATTGGGTCAGATGACGTGAGCTTTATTGAATGCTCTCCTAAATTTGTCCTACCTGGGACATCAGTCAGAGCGTCTTGAAAACTATTCAAGAGTGACTTAGCCTGATCAAGTTGCACATCAGTCATATTATAACTAAATGAAACATCCTTAACTGTCTCTGTGGGTTCAAAGACCGGAAGTTGTATGCCTACTTTGTGAGACATTTGATCAGAACCTAGAGTGTGAGACACCTCTTCTTCAGACTCTACTACATGATCACTATCATCTATAATGGTGGCTTGTGCACCAATCTCTACACTAGCTTCAGAATTTGGCTGAGCTTTTTCCTGACTTACATCTACATCTCTCTCAATATACTTCTTAACTATGTTAGCATGGAACGTTTTCATTGTTCCATTCAGGTCTAGTCTATAGTCCTGATCACTCAATTTGTGAACCACAGTAAACGGTCCTTTCCACTGAAGGAGCATCTTATTGTGATCTGTTGGTAAGAGAAGGAGCACCTTCTCACCTGGCCTAAACTTCCTATCTCTACTTTTTCTATTGTAGTACTTAGCACTCCTAGCCATGGACTTTTTGAGTTCATTCTGAGCTGCATCTAATGTAGTCTCTAGACGTTCTCTAAGATCTATCGTGTACTGATACTCTGTCTTAACTTCATCATTAGGTTCCTGACCCGACCAAAGTTCTTTCAAGATTGAGAGAGGACCTCTCACGCTGCGGCCATAAATGAGCTCGAATGGGGAAAAACCCATTGATGATTGTGGAGCCTCGCGATACGCAAACAAGACAGACGCAAGGTAACGATCCCAATCAGAGGGACGGTCGGCGCATATCCTACGTAGTATCTGCTTTAGAGTCCCATTAAAGCGCTCTACTAACCCATTACAGGGCTGGGTGGTACGGCGTAGTTGTGAGCTGCTTAAAGGGTCACTAAAATAAAAAAAAATAATTGCCCATTTTTCGTAGGAAGGTGTCATCAGCAGCCAAAAAATATCCATCACACAATTTTTTATGCATTCAGTCATATTTTATAATCATTTGAAAAGTACATTTTTGCTGATTTACACAGTCATAAGCCCCGCCCCTAAAAAATCCCATCGAAGCAACATCGTGATCACGTGATCTGTGACGCATGAAAAGTAAGGGAAAATATTCCACTAACCTATACCGTGCGCACCCGGAGGCCCCCGGCAGGCCCAGCCCGGTGCCGAGCATGATATTCACCGCATCGACCATTTGCATTGCGTATTTTCGTGTGTTTAATTCCTCACAATAACTTTGATTTTGGGACACAGTTTCATCAATAATGCCTAATCGGTGTATAGTTGCGGGCTGTATACCCCTAAAGATGGTGTAAGCCAACATCATTTTCCTAAAGATGAAATTCTACGGAAATTGTGGGTCGCAAATGTAAAGCTCACGCGGGCAGAGTGGCAAGGGCCGGCCAAGTGAGTGGAGTACAATCTGCAGCAATCACTTTGCCGAAGATGATTTTGAGGATCCTGGCCTGTATTCCGAATTTGGCATGAAGAGAAGGATAAGCAGCTAGCTAAACGATTCAGCTATTCCAAAGATCAGACTTGGAGTCAAGTCTTCCAATCTGTTTTTCAACGACAGCAGCTGCAGCAGCTTCACCCGTAGAACTCTCGTTCGTTTAGCTATAAAGACGACCTAACGAACGAGAGACAGCAATTTCGGTCTACTTCACCCGTAACTCCAGGGAGCTCCAACGAGTTGGAGCTCCCTGGAGTTACTTCACCCACGGCCCTTCACCGTATTCTGCGAGGGGTTCAAACATATAATATGGTCGAATTTCCCCTTGCCACTCGAGCTTCTTTGCCTTCGGGGTCTGATAAATCATCTGATAAATCAGAGTTCGTATCTGCATGGCTCAGAAAAGTCCTCCAACTCGGAATCGCGGGCACTTTTCCTCTCTCTATATAAGTTACTCGAATTCAGCCAAAATCTAAGTCAGTACTATGTAAAGCGAAGTAAAAAAAAAAACCGTAAGTGAAATAAACAAAAGCGTTCACCAGTTGCTATGTACGAGGGGAACATAGTCACTGCCGTACTAAAGATGTGTAGGACATAGTACACACAGACGCATAAAACGGCTGTGCACGCGTTTATGACCAATGCAAAATTTTCGTTCGGCAAGCTCAGATGGATGAGAACATTGTTCAAAAGAAAAGCTAAAAAACAAAACAAGAGCTGTATATTTGCGCAAAAGCGTTTTCTGATCTTGTAGAAAATATATTGCTAATGATTATTTACTCCTAAGATTATATTGATTAATTTCCTTTTTTCATAAATTGTCCGTTGAACAGAGGGGTCAAATACCGCATTCTGTGTACAATATTATAGGCTGCAGCCTGCAGATCTTGTGCCTCTTACTTTTCATACGTCACTTGGGGGTTAGCCAATCAGCTCACGAGTTTTAAGGAACGGTCCCAAAACCTCTACTTTTCCCCCTTTTTCGCCAAAACGAGACATAATTTGGACAATCGATTGGCAGATTCGTGATTAGAAGGCAAAACTGCATGGAAAGAGCACCCATTTTCTCTGTAATTTAGTCAACCTTTAAGAGACAGTAGCCTACTGACCTCGCGCATTAGACTGGAGGTGAATTGAGTGCCCTGATCAGACAAGATCTCGCTTGGCACACCAACTCGCGCAAAAATGTCTACTAGTGCTTCTGCTACGGTCACGGTTTCAATGTTCGTAAGAGCCACCGCCTCGGGATATCGCGTTGCGCAATCTACAACTGTAAGGATATACCTATTCTTGCGCGCTGTAATAGGATGAATGGGGCCCACTAAATCAACAGCCACACGCTTAAACGGCACATCAATGACAGGCATCTTACCTAACGGAACACGGGGTACCCTACCTCTAGGTATGGTCCTTTGACAGATATCACACGATTGACAGAATCTACTAACGTCAGAACTAACACCCGGCCAATAGAAATTTGACAAAACTTTATCACAAGTTTTCTTACTACCTTGGTGGCCTCCCATAAGTCCTTCATGAGCTAGTGTAATCACATGCTTACGATACTCTTGTGGGAGTACCAGCTGGGTAACTGTATTACCAGCCATCACACTCTTTGGTTCAAACTTTCGATAGAGCAAACCATTCTCTATATAAAAGTGGGAATCACTTCCACTACTATCAGGACTAGACTTAGCATATGACCTGATCTTTTCAAGTGTTTTGTCTTCCTGCTGAGCATTTCTGATATCATCAGGAGACACATGTGGAATGGGCAAAGGAACTTTAAGAGCCCTGGGTGGTTTCTTAGCTTCCTTACTCTGGGCACGCGTTTGCATTGCCATTCCTACATCAGAAACATCTATAGTTTCCACAGCCACATCAGTACCGACAGCTATATCTACCTTGCCTGTGGGACACCCAAGATTACGACTACTATCTGAAACACTAGTTTCTGTAGCAACATCTAACTTGGACTTAGGATCGATCCCTACTTTACGACTACTCTTTGAAGGTTGTGCATTCTCGACATCTCCCACTATTAAGTCAAAGATTGGGGACTTCATACAAAGAGCTTCAACATCTCCATTATAGAATAGAGAATGTATGTGTACGATAGCTGTGGGATATCTACGAACAGTACCATCAATTAAAACACAAGGTCTAAACCTACCAGTCATTTCATAAGACTTTACTAAGGCCTTACGAACAACAACACCTGAGCAACCTGTGTCATGGAGTAGGCTAACTTTATGAGACCCTACGCTACCATCATGCACGGGCATACGCGAGCGCAATTTTTCTTTACATGATGCGCACATTTGCGGGAAGTTTTCAAACTTAACGTTAGCATCATCATACTTTAATATTTTAAAGTTCATTGATGCTGTTATTAAGAACATTCCACTCTCAGTCAGTTCAGTCTGAGTGGATGAAGAAAGACTTGAACATGTGGGACAACTACTATCCTCTTTGTTTTGTTTCTTATTCTGATTATTTTTACGTCTATTTTGACGATCCGATTGTCTTGATCCTACATCTACTAGACCTACACCAGCATGGGATTTAGACTTATTCCAACAACGCTTTGCTATATGTCCTAATCTTCCACAATGGAAGCAAGGCCCTAATGGCCTCCTATCTGTCCTATCTGAACTAGGAGGGGTACTCACTGGCTTCTGAGAACCGAACTTCTCGCCATGAGAATCTACAACTGGCCTACTACCAGACATACTTGGTCTAGGACTCTTACGCGAGATTTTGAAATGGCCTCCATGAGCGGCAACATACACTTCAGCCAATTTTGTAACCTCCTTCACAGACTTAGGGGTGCGTTCTTTCAAAAAGACTGACATCCCTTGACCACATTGGTCCAAAAACTGTTGCCTAATAACTAAGTCTTTGAGACTATCAGAAGTCTTGTCAGTATTGGTTAAATCTAACCATCTATCAAAATAGTGCTCTAACCTGACTGCATATTGTTTTGCAGACTCACCAGGCTCTGGCTCTGCAGTACGAAACTTATGCTGAAAGTCCTCAGCAGACATTTGAAACCTCTTCAACAGAGCTTGTTTCAACTCACTATAATTTCCTGCCTCTTCAGGGGACAACCTACTGTAAACATCTAACGCCCTACCTTGTAGTAAAGCTCCTAGGTTAATGGCCCAAGTAGAAGTTGGCCACTTTTGACTTGAAGCGTACCTTTCGAATCGCTCTAAATAAGCGTCCATATTATCTTTGCCATCAACGAAATGAGGCAACTTAGGGGATTTAGTTGAACTATGGTGTGACTCATCACTGGGTAAATCAGACCTAACACTTTGGTTTTCCTTCCTAGCTTTTTCTAGTTCTATTTGTTTGTCTAAGTTATCTAGTTCCTGCTGTCTATCCTCTCTTGCTAAAAGTCTATCCTCTCTTGCTACATCTTCCCTTTCCTTAACGAAATCGAACAAGCCTTGACCAATTAAACCAAGTTCCTTCCCTAACTCTAACCACTGTTTGTCCATCTTAAATTTATACAAGAATAAGACCTATGTGACAACAAAATTGCACTGCAGCAATTTAAACTTCGCGCAAACAAGCGACTTACAGAATACAAACCCGTCACCAGCCTTGTCTTGTCTGTACCAACATGGAGCGAATCGCGTTCCAAAACTCCCTGCAAAACGACAAACTACTAAAGAGGTTATACAATGAACAGTTCACATATATATATATACCATGTGCGAGAGTAAAGTATTCAAGCAGTTTCTACTCCCGGACAAGCCCCCAAAATGTCACAGCCGATTAAAACTAGCCATTTGCTTGTTGTCCAGAGTAACTGATTGAATACCAGACTCAAACAAAATACAATATGAGACATGCATTAAGGGAATTAAGTTTAATTCCAGTCTTCAAAATTCATGTACATATATTTTAACAGTTATAATGTATAATAGAATATAGTATTCTTCACAAAATTATAATGAATGTAGTTTTAGGTTCAAATACATGGAAACATAAGATACATTTGGCTTTTACATGATATTTACATGATATTTGCTACTAAAAGAATCGTATCTTATAACCTACTATTGCATTTAACTATTAATATAGTACTAGAACATTTAGTGTTGGTTTAAGAACCAAGACATGTCAGAAAAGATATCACATTTCATGCCAAAGCATAAATGTTACAAAGTTTTAGTCCATAAGATGTTACATAAAACTCGAAATGATAGAGAACCAAGTTGATCTGAACACAGGAAACATCTGATCTTCACCCATAACACTGGTTGCAGACATCTTTCTGCCAACTGAAGCACTCGACCCCAGGCCGAATTGGAGAACAGCTTACGCTGACTCTACCCTTTGTCTCTTCTCGAGTCTAGTATCTGACTCCTGAGTCAGAGTTAACACCATCTACGAACATGAAATTACACAAGGATAATAACTATCTATCCATAATATGTAATAGAATGTACAATAAAACACAAGTTTGGTTTGTGTAAAAACTATATTTCCACATTTTAGCTTCATTAATGATTACAAACATGTGAAGCTAAATTTAACTCCATCTGTAACATTTCACACAGAAATATACTTCAAGACACACTTTTAAGTCTTATTCATAAGTCTTGTTTGTAATCAACATTTAAGATAAAATTGTGCAATATCTAAACTTCAATGAAATAAGCTTTACTGCTTCAAGACAATTTAGCACTTGTAACATTTCACTTATACATTTCACTTTTCTTCTGTGATAATAAAAATATTGCCTAAATTGTCTTTAAAATTACTGCATAGGAAAATAAATTAAACTTACAGTTCAACTGATGACATGAAGCTTGGAAGCACGAACACAGCTCCTTGTCCAGTACAGACAAATGCTGTTGACAGCTGGAAACGCTGGAAACGCACAAAATTGCCACGCCCAGTTTAAAACTAGCAGCTCAAACATGCTGCCATTCGCCTAGCTGCACCTAGCAAACTCCTAGCAGGCAAACTGCTGCTGCTGCTGCTGCTGCTGCAAGACACCACAGATAGGTCTTGTCTTCCCAAAATCAAAGCTTCAAGTGACCAAACTAGCCACCCCTAATGTTACACCCTACCAAAGAATTTAGGATTTCCCATACCTTACTATCTCCTAGCAACAACCCATGAAAGGAACCTACATGCCAATCTTGCATTAAACCTGTGCTAAATTAAAAAGAACATGAATGAAATTATCCCAAAAGCACTGGCCTGTGTCAGGCCATTCAATAAGCTGCCTGCTACATACATGACTTAGAACAAAAGACATAGCCAGGTGCTACATCTAGGGCAGTCAGTCAAAGTGGCTGAATTAATTGCAACTAAAAGGAGAGATAGACATGACTTGTAACACACTTGATCACTCTATTCTTTCTACATTGGAGCACTATGGAATAAGAGCTATTGCGTAACAGTGGTTTTAAAATTATTTATCTATGAGAAGCTAATATACCCATTGCAATTGTACAAATTCAGATGTTACTTTTTTTAAATGTGGCGTCCCCCAAGGATCTATTCTAGGTCCGCTATTATTTCTCATCTATATTAATGATACTTGTGATGTTTCCGCAGATTTGCATTATACCTTATTTGCGGATGATACAAGTGTCTTCTTGTCACATTGTAATATCCAAACGCTTGAACAAAAACTGAACTCAGAACTGCCAAAGTTGACATTATGGTTCAGGAGTAACCTGCTCTCTCTAAATATAGGAAAAAACAATTTTATTCATTTTCAGAGAAGGAAATCTACTGGCAACAAACAATTAAATATTAAGGTGGATGGTATAGAGTTAGAGCGAAAGACATGTACAAAGTTCCTTGGTGTGTATATCAATCAGGAGCTTGATTGGAGTGACCATGTGGCTCTTGTTACCCCAATTTCTCGAAACATAGGTGTATTGTACAAGGTTAAATGTTTTGTTATTGATATAATTTTATTGATATTATACAGTACTCTTATACTACCATACATTTCATATTACAATGTACTTTGGGCTACATCCAAGGTATCAACTAACAATATCTTTCTCCTGCAAAAGGAAGCCATTCGCATATGTCTGGTCCCCCAGACCACACAAAGCCTTTATTTGTTAAGTTGAAGTGCCTGAAGGTCGATGATATAAACTACCTGCAAACTGCCTTATTCATGTTTCGTTTTAATGCCAAACTTTTGCCTGACTTTTTTTCTTCTATGTTTCAGCATAACAGCACCATTCACTCCTATCCCACCAGGCAGGCATCAAACATACATTTAGTCAATCCCCGCACCACGTTAGCACATAAATCAATCAGACATAGCGGTCCAGATATTTGGAATTCTCTTCCGCAAAATATCCGTAATTTGCAAACCCCACATTCGTTTAAAATGGCCGTAAAGCAAATTCTCCTTTTAAAGATGCATGCATTCCAAGGTACATAACTCAAAGGGTGCTTTTATTTATATTTACATATAATCGATGTTCTATGTATTGTACATTATTTACTATTACTTACTCATCGAAGACTTGATATATTATTTGTCAACATTAGGGCACCCCTTCACCTTTCTGCTTCTCTTTCCCTTGTAAATAAACTCTCTCTTTTTTTCTATTCATATTTTTTTTTTAAATTCTGTTATTCTGTAAATAAAGTTTGTTAGTGTCATCATTAGTTATTTTCCTTTTATATGTATTATTTACAAAATGGAAAGGTATTGCAAGGCTTCATGCTTTAGCTTACCATAGCCATACCTCTGCATGTTACTACGTTATCCATATATATTCTGAGCTTTCAATTCAAATCTTTCGAGATATTAGAAAGAAGTGTTTTGACTAAATAGTGTCAAAATTGTTGCTCGCTCACAAACTTTAAAAGCTATAAAGCTGATTTTGAGCTATAGAGAATATTAGCACCCACCCCATCAAAATTACTGCTGCATGGCTTTCATCATTTGCAGAGTTGCCAACTGTTCCGGAATATGTATGAGGTGGATTTCAAGGCTTTCATGACAAGTGAATAGCGGAGAGCATGGTTATTGTTGTCATGTTTTCTCTCACAAGCATTCAACCGTTGCGTAATTCACATTTTAATTTTGACCTCATGCATATTCCGGAACGGTTGGCATCTCTGCATTTGGTCGACCACCACTCGGAAGTCGTTCTCGCCAAGGTATATTGATAATGTATCAAAATCATATTGCATAGGTAAGAAAACTTGCCTACATATACGTTGTTGGATGGATGGGCCGGTCACATAGCAGTTCCCTGTAACCGAATTGCACTCCCAAATTTGCCCCTGGCAGTTTCCAACTATTTTATTGTAGTGCAAGTCGGTGAAGTCTGATCGGGCCTCTACTGTCAGAGACACAGGACTTATGGATGATAAAACCCCTCTCTTTTAACATGTTATGTATGCAGGTTGATGCTAATGTGAAGCTTATTATCAGAGCAACAAAGTACACTAATACATCAAGTTCAAAAATATAAATGAATAAATAATAAATTAAAGTCTACAAATGAAATGATTATAATCATTATGCAGAATTATGATTAGGTTTAATCATCAGCTTTTAACATTATACTTTATTTAAATAATGCTGAATCATATTTACCCCAAAATTGTAAGTTACAATTTGCTATATTGCATACTAAATCAATGGTTGAAAAAATATTTGATATCTCGGTTTTTCTTTGAATTTCTCGTGCAGGAGCCAAACTTTGTTCATTTTTATAATATAAGTTATCGTTAACTATAACTGGAAAAATGATATATGTTATATGAACATTATAACATTAATACATATCATTATGGTTGATTATAAATTCACTGTACGGTCCACATAGGATTTTCCTTTAAAAAGAATATAAAGTCATGTAAATGCAATGGGTCAATCTCCAGGAGGTGGCACAACATATCAGAAAGGTCTCCTTCTAATAGGTGCTCCTTTTCATCTCTGTTGAGTGCCATATTTATCCTCAATATTATTGCCCCTTTTCATTCTGATACATGGCGTTTTCTTTCCATTAAGTGCCCTTTTGACCCCTAAAAAGAGTCATTTATTTTATAAAATATGTTGTCCTTTTAATAAGTGCGCTAGTTATCCGGGGGTAGTTTTCCACGGGGTAGTTTTCCACGGGGTAGTTGTTCTAGAATCGGTCATAAGGCATTTTATGGCGTCAGATCTAATATAGGTTTTCCCGGTCAATTTCAAACTTTCTCCAATCAATTTAACGTTTCGAGCAATCAATTTCGCCCGAAATGCGATCGCGGTAACAAATCAGAATTCAAATTCGTCTTTGGCCGCTCAAAATCAACATCTCAGCGATCAAATTGCAAATCGCGCCAATCAATTTAACAATGAGCAATGGTATTCGTCAATCGTCATTCAAATTCGTCCATATGTAACAATTCCGTCTTTGCGGTCATTCAAATTCGTTAATGAGCATGCATATTTGAAATAACTGCAATCAAATTAAGAATGTGAGGTTCGTATCAAGTAGAAAGTCAAAATGGGGAGGGTTTGGGGAACGCTTTATGTTAATACTTGGCCATGGTGTTGTTATGCTCATTTGGCAAATAACCAGAAACATTTTCCTTCTTTTCATGTCAAATTTGGGTAGAAATTTGATCTCTTTTTTGATATGGTGTTTTGATTTCTTAAGGGGGTCTATGTCCCGGTTCTCCCCCAATCCACCGTAAACTAAATAGTTTTTTTTACACAAAGCTTGTTTTGGGGAACGCGATATGTTAAGAAAGCTTACCCGAGGATGGCCCGACAAAACAACAACTAATGTATGCAGGATGGATTCCAAGTATTGAAGTTTATTCATCAGGAACAGGTTAATGGAAAAGCTTTATAGGTCCCCAGGAAAGAAACATTCATAAATTTGACTACATTCATAAATCAGTCTATTAAAGAAACGCTTGTAAACACTTTCATCTGTTCCGTGCTGTATTTTACTTCATTTCATTTCACTCTACAAGCTTCACGTTGACAGACTACATATTGCACTGAACTGACTTAACGGACAACCTGTACAGAAAAAAATATGGCTGACCATCATCCAGTACGCTACCTACGCATCACCAATGAGGACCGACGTAGAATTATCGAGGCTTTTGAAGACAACAACATGGACTATCTTGAAATGGCGGACAGACTTGGTGTCAAGCGCCAGACAGCAAGATCTACCATGGCCACATTCCTACGAACGTGGCGAAGTGACAAAATACCTCGAGGTGGTAGCAGGAATGTCAAGATGGACGACGAGATGAAAGAGCGCCTTCGTGAGGATTTGATTGCCAACCCCCTAGCGACCCTCGAACAAATGAAAACCGACTTGGAAGCATCACTTCCAAACAAGCCCCATGTGCATGATGTGAGTACCAGTACCATCTCGCGTACTTTAAATGGGATGATGTATACGTCCAAGCTGGTGGAAGATGTGCCCCGACAACGAAATGAACAGCGAGTTTTAGACAACAGGGCGGGGTATGCGCAGTGGTTTATGGAGGAAGGGGTGGTCGGGAAGCCCGTCTTGATTGACGAGTGCGGCTATAATGTATGGACTCGCCGAACATACGGCCGTGCCCCCAGAGGTCAGCCAGCTCGCCGGGTCGTGAATGGACAACGAGGACGAAATCTGAATGTAACCCTGGCAATAGCCCCTGAAGTCGGTTTGGTGCATCATACCATGGCGCAAGAGACTGTGACCAGAGAGGGCTTCGAAGGTTTTCTGGCTGATACAGCCCGACGCAGCCAAGAGATCTTTCAAGAGAACGATCGGGTGTTTCTCATTTTCGACAACGCTAGACCACACATTAACGCCAGGCTACCAGAGGGAATGGACAACATCACCCTGAAGCTGCTTCCGCCATGAAGCAAACAAATGAAGAAAATGAAGAAAACATGTCATGAATGAAACAAAACAAAAAATAAAAAAATCTGAAACATTGAAAATAAAATAAAAATAAAATATATAATATATATATATATATATATATAAATGTGAAAGAAATTGCGAGAATAACGTTGCGTAGATCAATCAAAGTGCCGCCATATTCGCCTTTCCTTAATCCGGTGGAGAACGCTCATTCTGCTTTCGCTCGTCCGGAGTGGCAGAGACGAGTGGATGACAGAGAGGCGGCACAGGAGGAAGGCATCAATCTTCAGCAATTGAGGCTGAACCTGCTACTCCAGGTCGGACGACTTTCGATCGGCGTCATCACTGCAGAAAAATGTAGCCAGTGGTACCGACACCTTCTTTCCTCGATGCCTGGCAAGACAAAATATCGACGGACAGACCGGCACACTTTCAGACAGAAGACCATGTGCCGATAACTGAGAAATATGTAATGAGAGAAAGATAAACGTAAAGATGAAAGATATGAAACGATGAACATAAACATGCACAAAAGAAATGAAAAGCCGCAAGATAAGTAACATCTACAAGAAAAACATGTATAAGAAAGAATAAAATGAAAATGAAGAAAACATGTCATGAATGAAACAAAACAAAACATAAAAAAATCTGAAACATTGAAAAGAAAATAAAAATAAAATATATATATATATAAATGTGAAAGAAATTGCGAGAATAACGTTGCGTAGCTCAATCAAAGTTCCCCAGAGATGTCCTCCCTTTTTGAAATTTTTGCAAAGGCTGAAAAAATGTGTCCGCCGGGAATCGAACCCGGGTCGTTGGCTTAGAACGCCAGTGCCTTAACCACTAGACCACGGAGACGGGTTAGTGGTTTCGGCGACACCAGATTCAATTGACCGACAGATTGACAAATCTTCAGCCTTATTAATTAATTCCCCTTGTCGGGGGCAGATGAGTATGTGAACAAGATATATATATATAATATATATATATATAAAATGGATGATAAAGAAAACAAGAAATGTGAAAGTAATGTGTATATACGTTTGTGTATGTGTGCATGTTAGATCAAAATGCCTATGTGTCCACGCGGACACATCGTACACAAGGATTCTAAATTGAATGAATAACATAGAAAATCGACTTCCTAAAAACGATTTTTAATGCTCGAAACACGTTCCCCAGCCATGACTTCTTAAATTGATTGCGGTAATTTTAAATTCCATCGCACATGAACGAAAATGTTTTCCTATTAACGCTTTTGATCGCACAACAACGAAATTACTTGCGCTAAGATGAAATTGTTTACCTATTAACACTTTTGATCGCTCAAAAACGAAATTGCGTGTTCTAAAATGAAATTGATCGCTGTTTGTGTTAATTTGAATGATCGATGCACACGATACGCGAGGTATCGTTTTATTTGAATGACCATTTTATGAATTTGATTAGCAAGTGTTTAAAATTGACCGGGAAATCCTATAATATTTTATTCTTAACTTTGCCTTCGATTATTATACACTCCTTTTTTATAACTTCTTTTATAATCCTACTGTACTGGTCAAAGATAGTAAATGAAAAATTACATATTATGAAGTGTAAAAGTTTTTCTCTTAATTCGTGAGATGTGATAAATGTGAACAACATGTATTTATCTTCTTAATAAATACGGTATATAACTCGTTGAACTCGACCAAGTAATGACGTTGACCCTTTTGTGCAGAAGATCCCATCAATTAGCAATTAATCACATGTTGGGACCTAATTATCATAAATACTTAATGACACCATATGAATGACGCCCATTCGTCAATTATCGATGCGCCGTCATTAGCCAAGTGATGAATACATTAGCAACATGAATAGATTAGCATACATGAATAGATTAAGCGGATTTGACCTCCGTTAATGCGCATGCGTGACACTGATCCACATTTATATTTTACTTGGGTGTAAAGCATATACGCGGCAGGGAAGCATCTTACAAAATGAATAATGCATAGGGGCTTCGGGCGCGTTCAAATCGTGGCCAAATGTTACAGTGTAATGGCGGCCGCTTTAGGGGCTTGGGGTGTCCTCAGGAACCAAAGAGGGGTTGAGCAAAATAACAGAATAAAAATAAAAGGTATAATACACTCAAGGAAATTCACTATGATGACAATGCTGAAAAAATACAAAGATTTAAGAAAGAATAATTGTTTTTTTTTTTTTTTTTTTTTTTTTTTTTTAATTAATTAATTTATTTTTTTATTTTTTTTATTTTATTTATTTTTTTTTTTTGGGGGGGGGGGGGTGGGGGGGGGTGGAGAGGTTGACAGCCCCAATCCGGTACGCCCACGAATAAATAAATCAAGAATATATGAATACATGTACATTTCAACCCCCCCCCCCCCCCCCATTTCCGTTTTGTAAGTTGTTCAACGTGGTTGCTCGGGGCTTAATTGTAACACGAATATAACTAGTGAGTTGGCTGAAGTTAGACGTCTAAGAAGATCGATTACAAGACGGGTAAGTTGCGGGGCCTGTATCATGATATTGCCCCTTTTTAAACACATGCAAGCTAAATTCCACGTTCAGTTAGAAAATAGATGATATTTCGTTATCTTAATTTTATTATAAACGACTGATGTGGAAGACTAGTTAACGCACCCTTTCGAGAAAAGCCCCCCCCCCCCCGCTTGTCTCGAAAGGGTGCGTTAACGGGCCACTCCGTTCTCAACGCACCCTTTCGAGACAAGCGGGGGGGGGGGGGGGGCTTTTTCTCGAAAGACGATTGGAATTATTTATTTCACTGAAACAAATCAAGAAAAGAGTGTGTACAAACACTAATTGTCCAAGGCACTTGTTAGAAAATGGTGGCTACTTTGGTAGATCTTGATTTCCTCATCATGAAGCGGCATGTATTAATAATAATAATAGTGCCTACTTGTATAGCGCGCAGGTCCGCCTTTCGACGCTCATGGCGCTGTATAGATATATATTATTATCATCCCATCGGGGGGCAAGGGGGTCTCGACACCCCCTTTTTTGTGCTCGTCAGAGATTTTTTTTAGTGTAAATCAACACCCTAAAATTCTGATGACCTTTTTTCCTGTTTTTCTTGGCCTGTCATAAAAATTTTATATTCGGAATTGTATCCACCTTTTACAAAATCACGGATACGCCCCTGCTCAGCGTATGTAAATTCATTTACAAATATCAACACTTACTACATACTTTGCCTTTGGGTTGTATCTAAAACAGTAACATCTTTGTTTACACCCCCAAACAAAACCAAAAAAAAACAACCAAAAAAAAAAACCCCAAAAAACAACAAAACAAAACAAAACAAACAAAACAAACCCCAAAAAACAGGAACCAAAAAATAAAAAATAACCCCCAAAAACATTACTTTTAAATTTGACCTTCAATAATAATTTGTGATGGATTTTCACTACCACGTATATTCTCCAAGTACTGGGCTTATTAGGAGGGTATCGAAGAGGGGTATCCGTGCACCCCCCCCCCCCCTCCCCAGGACTAAACCAACCCTTAACGTGAAATAAGTGGTCCCAAATGGTGAAAATCAAGATGGCGTCAAAGGTGATGAAAATGGGCTTTTATTAAATTTCTTAGGGGGTGCCACTGCACACTCTTGACATCTTCGCCTGCAACTCTTTGTATGATTATTAGATTTCATTGAAACTTGGTCATCATATCTAGAATTATATTCTGCACATTTTTATATCAACCTTATGTACCTTACTGACTGTTGCCATGGCAACCGTCTATTTCAATACAAACCAACATGGTTTTGAGAAATTGTTGATATTTTGGGATGAAAATTGATTCGGTTTTTAAACGTTAGTTTTAATATGGGTTTGAATACAATATTAAGACAGAACAAATATATCATAATCTCTTTGGTGTATATAAACACCATTTTGATAATGGTCTTCTTAATTTCTTATCTGTAGAGTATCCTGCAAATCATTATATAAACCTCCGTTTCGTGAAAATTTGAGATTTTTCTGTCAACACATGAGCTTATTTATTTATTTATTTCTGATATTTATACAGGGTGACTCATTATCACCAATACTGGTGGTCTTCCATGAGGCCCTCATAGCAATAGTAAGTAACAATAATAGCCAACAAAATCATGAAAATAAATTCATAACAAAAATAGATAAGAACATAAATATATATATATATATATATATATATATATATATATATATATATATAGATGCGAAGATACCCAACTTTAACATTTCGACGGCGTCTCGGTAAATTGTATAGCGTGAGGATTGATGAGACAGGAGACAAAGGACGTAGCTGAACTTCAACTTTATTGGGCCAAGCTTTCGGCCTTCACGGCCTTCTTCAGGTTCTGAAGATTATAATACAAACATATAGCATATACTTCAATATACACACATGACAGTGTGTGTTTTTATATTCATTTAATAACAAAATAACATGTGCATATTGATATTAGCATATACCTTCATGGCTACAGTTTATTACAAACAACTTAAATGAATGAATAATAAAAACGTAGTTTAGGAATATTGTACAAAGATTTAATGTAAAAATCCGCTTACCGAAAGTGAAGTTTCGTTGAGGGTGACTAGTGTATATGTGTGGTGTGTAAAATTTGTGCGGTCAATTGTGAATAAGTTCATGACCTTTGGCATTGTGATGGCAGGTGAGTGTGGCGGGAAGAAAGAGCGGGAGAGAGAGATGGGATGAGAAAGGGAGCAGAGCGGGATTAAGTTAGAATGAGACGTGAATAAAGTATATAGTTGATCACGAACGAATATAATTTGCTGTTAGGCGCACAATTTTCATATCTAAGGGTTAGACTTAAATGATTTTAACATGAAATGAGCTGATAGGGATAGTGTACCTGTGATAAAAAAAACAAAACAAGGGTGCATTTAAGGAGAAATTTGCATGCACATTGTCCAGTACTAGGTTTTATTTGCTATTTATTGGTCAACATTAATACCATTCGGGTGTAGGGTCTTAAGTTTTGAAATATATATATATATATATATATATAAACATGTAAATACAAAGAATATGGTATCCTCGTAATCAACATTGGTTTTACGAAAATGTTGAAATTGTTGCACATTCCTATCATCTTAATTCCTCATGTATAGACGGTGATATTTTCTAAAATCTGTTGAAAAATAACCATTTATATATGAGTTATTTTGAAATGGCATTGTAGAGTTTTGAAAGTACATACAAGAAGTATAAAGACTAGGCCTACTTTAGCTCAGTATAGAAACAGAATTGTTATATACATATTTACAAAACATAAACTAGGTCTAACTTAGGTCTTACTTATGTTAGACTTAAAGTTAATCCTAACGTTAGAATCTAAGTAGTACGGAGATACTGAAATATATTATTTTACACCGTGTTTCTGATTGGATTCGATTCTTGTCGTTTGGATTACTAGTATATTATATGGATTATTGGAGTTCATTCAGCGAGTTACAAATATTTCACTGTATTTGTAAATTAGCACTGGTACATATCAAAAATTAACTTTTAGTAATTCAAATTATAAAGAGATGGTATATCAGCATATATCAGCAAATAATGAGCCGTTATAGCGCAGAGTATAGATAACGATATTGAATTATGTTGATACACTTCGACAAGCTACAGTTATTCTAATTCATAATAGTTTGAGATGAAAATGGATATATAGACTGACATAACATTTCAAAGGTAACTATAAATATGTCAACGCTTATGCAAATATTGTATTCATAGAAGATGATATTTACAAATTTCCCCCTTTTAAAAATAATTTTGACTATTGGAGAAAAAAAATGAAGAAAAGCAAAAATCAGTTTGTGAGATCTATTGTAATTGATATCATGTTGATTTTGGGGAAAAATAATTCGAAAACTATTCGGATATTAAGCATTGCTGTATTAACAACAGAAATTCAATAAGCTTCTTACAACAGAAACATCCTAACCAACTATGTCATTGTCCTTGATTTCAAGCTCATGTGTATACAAAATTTGTGGCAAGATGGGAAAATAATTGAAAAAGATCATGCAATTCACATTAGTCTCACTTAATGATTGGAGAAGAGAAATATTTTTATTTTATTTATTTATTTATTTATTATTTCTGCATGGTACATGGTATTGCATAGTATGATCATTATGACAAACAAAAATGAAAGTAAGTATGAGTAACTCAATAACAGGATTAAAAGGCAAGTATGATCTCAGGCCCCCTTTTTATTTCTTATTTTAAAAAATAATTTCTGTCAACTCTTTGCACGATGGCCATTCACGAAGTTAGTGTCCAGTTTTTAAAGATCGATTCCCCTCTCTCGAAATCAGCCAGAGAAGAGAAAGAGGAGGGAGAGAGGGAGACAAAGAGAGAGAGAGAGAACAAGGGAGATAAATTATCAAGATCATGAGAGAAAGAGAGAGTGAAAGATAAGATAAGTGGAAGGGAATATTATAGTGGGTGTAAGGCCATCGCCAGGGTTCACCTCCGGCACGCACCCGGCGCTGGCGACGGTAGCCCGTGGAGGTACACTGTACGCTTTGCAAATGGTGTGCAGCTCAAGCAGATGCAACACCAACTTTTTATTCAAACTTTACCTGGAGGAAACAAGCAGCCCACGTCAAATTTATTTCTTTGTGTTCAATCCACAAATTGTACGCGCTGTGGATACGTAATCTCGTCTGACTGTTTCTTCTCTCGACCCCCATTTCGTTCGAAAACCGCTATTATTTTCGTGCCTATAGGCATAGACCATAGCATGGAGTATCCCGAAACTGAAACATAGCGTATTGCTGGCAAGCTTAGCTCTCGCCTCTGCGCTCGCAGGCTATTTACAAATTGTCCGAGCGATTCCGGAAATCTCCGAACTTGCCTTCGCCGGGACAGCATAGAAACACACGGGCACCGACGACGGACCACCTTTAAACTGCTAAACATTCATTAAAAAAAAAAATAAATAAATAAATACATAAAAAATCGTGATTTTGGCGAGCCTCGAACCAGGGTCCGCTGATCGAAAATTGCTGGCATTACCGCTAGACTAACTCACATCGTACGATTTAGAGCAAATCATATCGTTACATAGTGAATTTACTGCAATAAATTTGTAAAATCAGCACTGATTTTCTTATTTACTATATAAATCTATATACCTACCTATTATGCCAGTAGTCTTGACTACGGTACCCCTTCGATAATTTAACACAAATGAGTCACAATATTGTGCGCACCCCCCGTAATCCTATTGTCCCCTTCGCTACTCACGCGCGTCAACACGACACGGCCATCTTCCTCTTTTGCGAGCAACCCCAAGTAGAAACATGTTGCTTGCAAGGTGAGGGGAAGGAGGGAGGGTCATAGGTAGGTATATAGATTTATATAGTAAATAAGAAAATCAGTGCTGATTTTACAAATTTACTGCAATAAATCATATATACCTACCTATTATGCCAGACCAGCGCCAACTCAAAGACCGGGAGGGATGTTTCAAGCAGAAGGGAATACGATTACACAGAAGACACAGCGGCCTTCAAGGTGGCTGACGCAAACATAGCCTCACCTGCGGGAACATCCCTAAGGTAGCAAGAAATGAAGGAATTGGATGAACGCCAATAAGCAGCCTTCAAAATATCATCAAGCGCCACACCTTGAAACAGAGCCCAAGAAGTGCTGACACTACGAGTGTCATGAGCATGAGGCTTACTGTCAGATAAAAGAGCCTCTGTGCCAGCAGCCTTAATAGCCTCGACAATCCATCTAGAAATGGAATCAAGAGAAGCAGGAGAAAAAGGCTCTCTAGTGATCAGGAACAACTGATCATCCTTACGATAAGACTTAGTCTGATCAATATACCATTTGAGAGCCCTCACAGGACACCAAACTTTGTCCGCGCGCACTGACGAAAACCCAGAAAGCGGACAAAGAAAAATCTCAACAGGGCCAGAGGCAGCCGTTTGATTCTTGGCAATAAAAGAAACCTTAGGAATCAATCTAACGCCTTTTCTCTCCCAGCGAACATGACCAGGAGTAAGACAGAGAGCATGAAGAGTACTGCGCCTCTGCCCAGAGGCAATAGCTACCAAAAAGAGCGTCTTAACCGTAAGATAGTGAAGCGAAGCTTCACCTAACGGCTCAAAAGGAGGCTTCGCCAGGGCTTCTAAGACCTTAGGCAGGCTCCAAAACGGTACTAACTTAGAACGCGGAGGACGTTACAGAAAGAACGACCGAATCAAACCACTCAACAGAGGGGAATTAGAAATCCCCGAACCATCTGAGAAACCCGAGTGAATGGCCCCGATCGCCGATCGGTAACCTCGGATAGTAGAGATGGATCTCCCTTTGTCAAATAGCGAGATTAGAAAATCTGCAATTGAACCATTAGGAGCCTTAGACGGGGTTTGATTTCGCTCTTTACGCCAAAGGAAAAAGACCGAAAGACGGGAATTATAAATTTCCCTCGTAGAAACTCTACGACTGGACATTAAAAATTCCGCGGCTCCATCACAGAGACCCGACTGTCTTGCAGATTCCCCGACAGGGGCCAAGCAGTCAAATGAAGGGACTCTGGATTGTGGTGAAGAATACCCGAAAGGGGCTGCAACACCAGATCCGCTCTTAACAGAAGAAGGAACGGTTGAGCCGCCAGAAGGCTCATTAGCTCCGGAAACCAACTCCTCCTGGGCCAAAAGGGAGCTATCACAAGCACCCGAGCCCGATCTTCCCTGATCTTCCGCAAGACTCGCGGAATCAGCTGGAAGGGAGGAAAGGCAAATCCTCGAAGATTCTCCCAACTGAGAGAGAAAGCATCGAGAGCCCAAGCTCCCCGATCGCGCGCACAGGAGCAATATATCGGAAGTAGGTGGTTTAGAACCAACGCAAAAAAATCCACTTCCAGTGGACCCAGGCAACTGCGAATGCGGCGAAAGACCTCTGGATGGAGCATCCATTCCGATGGAAGACACCTGCCCCGAGACAAAAAATCCGCAATGAGGTTTTCCTGACCGGGGATGAAAGAGGCCACGGGTGTGATCGCCATGCGACGACACCACCTCCACAGCTGTGCTGCTAGGGCATTCAGGATAGCAGAACGAGTGCCTCCCTGCCGATTGACATAAGCCGCCACAGTGACATTGTCCGTGAGGATCAGAACTGAACAACTGAAAAGTCGACTTCTGAAATGAAGCAGGGTTAAAAGAACTGCCATAAACTCCAGGACATTGATATGGGGAAGAATCCCAAGATGAGACCAATCCCCCGCGACCGTGCTGCCATTGCAATGTCCTCCCCACCCCAACCGAGAGGCGTCCGTCGAAACCGAGATCGACGGAAGGGGGGGTACGGAAGGACTTGCCTCTGCGTTGTCATGTCAGAGACCTGCTAAGCGCTAAGCGCTTACGCGCATCAATCTCTCTCTGAAAAACCGTAGCAAATTGCCACCAAAAAGCGAGGGACCCCGATGAAGCTGCGCGATGTCCGACTCCTTAACCCCAAGGGCTGAAAGAGCCAAGACTCTGCGACGGTACGTAACCGAAGCGGCCGCAGAAGAAAACTGTGACCACTGCAAACTAAAGAGTGAATGCAACAGGTCATCAATAACCAGCTTGTCACCATCAGTGACATTCAACTCCTCCGCCCTAGACCTGAGGTCGGAGAGAAAACCTGAAAAAGCAGCCAGACTCATACCCGCTCTGACCTGGTTTTCAACACCGCTCCAACGCTTATCCTCCGACTTAAAGGCGACGGAGGTCGGCGGATTGACCGCCCGCAAACGGCGACTCACCACTAAAATCTCCGGAGAAAGAGATTTAGCTTTGAAAAAGCTGTCTTGATCTTGGGAACCGAAGGCAAAAGCCTTACCCTTAACCGTAACAGGGCGCTTAACCAAAAGCGCAGCATCGATGCGGTCATACTCCAGCATAAAATCCTCCTCGAGAGAAATACCCTCGGAGGAATCCTGCTGCCTGAACAAACGCGAAGTCGAACCCTGCGGGCGGGTTGACTGGAACAAAGGACCGCCAACAAAGGACGCAGCAGGCGGACCATCCATGGATCAACATAAGTCTCCTCGCCCGGCGGAGCCCCGAGGGCCTTGGGAATAGGAGGCGCATGCGAACCCGACTCAGACAAAGAGGTGAAAGGTCTCAAAGTCAGACCCCGGAATAGGGGCAGAAGTAAGGGTTAAAGTACCCGGTACAAGGGACCAACCCTGATTCTGAGCGAAAGCCCGCATCATGCTGAACATTTCAGCTTGAGAGGAACTAGCCGGGTTAACCAGGCCAGACAAGAGGGCAAGAGGCCGGCAAAACATTGCCCCTTTTTATTGGCCTTCTTCTTGGCTGGCTCGACAAGAGTCGTAGCCGAAACCCTTTTCTTAGAGCGCTTATTCGGATTCGTTCGGATCCCCGAAGCCGCTTCGGAAACACGAACCGAACCCTCCGTGGATGAACGCTCACCACCCTCGAAGGGAGTAGTGCGCTGAGGGTATGAACCCAAAGTCTCGCACAAATTACCCATATTGGCTGAGCAAAAAGATGCGATAGCCATGGGCTGGGTGCTGAAATCACCCAGTGCGGGGGCAGACCGAGATGACTCGGTATGTGCCCGTTGACTACTAAAGGCGTGTGAACCCGCTATTGAACCGCTAGGGAGCGGCAATAAGAGGAGCACTAGTAGTCACGCACTCAGGTGAAAACACCTGTTGCTCCGAAGAGCGTCCATAATTGTTAGCTCGAGCATTCCCATCAGCTGGCAATGTAGAGAGCCCGGGAAGTACTCGTTCCCCCATATGGCATCGGCCGGGGGCTAGGGTTTGAGAACCCAGACCAACATGGACTAAGCCCGTGGGCTGCCCTGCAGTAGTGGGACGCGTCTCCCCTAACGGATTTAAGCGAGTGAACGCTACCGTGCGGGAAACAGCCGCCCCCCTTCTGGTCTTAACGACCGGGGGGTTGGATTCGAGATATCCAAACCACTAGAGCCTGACGCCACCCACCCCGAAGCCACGGGCCTCGGAGTTGACGTCCCAGGAACAGTTAATGCCACCCATCCCGAAGCCGCGAGCTCCGAGACTGGCAAACTCTGCAGGGAAACACCACTAGGCAACTTACCTGCAGCCCTCCTCCCTCCCCCATGTACCGAAGTACTCGGGAGAGTTCTGGAGGGCCGAGTCGTCTTGCTAGACGACTCTTCGGAAGAAGCAGGTCTCCGCGACCTAGCTGCTTCTCCTTCCGAATTCATAACACTACAATAAAACAGACAATAAAGTAAACCAAAATATGAAATACTTTAACTGAGAGCAGATAAAAATTTGGGAGATACGCACAACAAATTTTCACAGCCAAAAAACCGTAAGAACAAACACCGAAAGCCAAAGGCTCGGTGCCAAACGGAAACACCCACAAACACACAGAAATATCTACGTGGGGCTGACCGTGAAAGCGAAAAATAAATGCCAAGAAAAGGAATCAAAAATCCCTTGCAATCGGCAAGAGTGACTACACAAAGTACTATAGAGGGCTATAGAAAGGGTAAGAGACAGGCCGTCTCTTTCCCTTTCTCCAATTTTTGTTATTCCCAAGCGCTCGGGAAAACTTCGTTTGATACTAAACCTGAAAAGAATAAACAAATTCATTCCTCCAGTACATTTTCGGATGGAGACTCTCGCCTCCATTCTTCCGTTGATCAAGAGGAAGGACTACGCGGTCTCGATAGATCTCAAGGACGCGTATTTTCACATTCCCATTCATCGCGATTCGCGCGATCTTCTGGGGTTCTCCTTCCTCTCAGAGACTTATCGTTTTCGCGCTCTTCCCTTCGGGCTG
Organism: Heliocidaris erythrogramma; assembly: GCA_025617745.1. Classification (NCBI taxonomy): domain Eukaryota; kingdom Metazoa; phylum Echinodermata; class Echinoidea; order Camarodonta; family Echinometridae; genus Heliocidaris; species Heliocidaris erythrogramma. The sequence continues at coordinate 1,876,012 of CM046857.1, read as the reverse complement.
CGCCCGGCCCCTCGGGTTTTTACTCAAGTTGTAGCTGTGCTGGCGGCCTCTCTGAGGCGACGCGGCCTTCGGCTATTTTGTTACCTGGACGATTGGCTTCTTCTTGCGGAGTCGCGCGATCGTTTGCTAGACGAGACTCGTTTGCTCGTCACTCTTACTCAAGACTTAGGTTTCCTAATAAATTGGGAAAAGTCAGAGTTAGTTCCTACTCGCAGCCCAGTTTTTCTGGGAGCGGTGTTAGACATACGGAATCAGTTGGCTCGGCCCAGTCGAGACAGGATTCTCACCATTGTCTCTGCGGCTCGCAAGCTTTTGCTGGCCAGAAGGGTCAAGGCCAGACAGTGGCTTCAGTTTCTAGGTTATCTAGCCAGTCTAGTGGATGTTCTAGAGGACTGCCGGCTCCTCATGAGACCTTTTCAGAGACATCTCCTCAGGTTTTTCAAGCCGGGAAAAGACTCTCTTTTGGTCTGGATTCCAGTACCAGTAAGGATCAAGTCTCTTCTCTCTTGTTGGACGAGCGAGGAGTTTCTCGCGTGAGGCAGGTCCTTCAGTACCCCTCTCCCGTCGATCTCGGTTTCGACGGACGCCTCTCGGTTGGGGTGGGGAGGACACTGTAACGGCAGCACGGTTGCGGGGGATTGGTCTCATCTTGGGACTCTTCCCCATATCAATGTCCTGGAGTTTATGGCAGTTCTGTTGACCCTGCTCCATTTCAGAAGTCGACTTCTCAGTCGTTCGGTTCTGATCACGGACAATGTCACTGTGGCGGCATATATCAATCGGCAGGGAGGCACTCGTTCGGCTGCCCTGAATGCCCTAGCAGCTCAGCTGTGGAGGTGGTGTCGTCGCATGGCGATCACACCCGTGGCCTCTTTCATCCCCGGTCGGGAAAACCTCATTGCGGATTTTCTGTCGCGGGGCAGGTGTCTTCCATCAGAATGGATGCTCCATCCGGAGGTCTTTTGCCGCATTCGCAGTTGCCTAGGTCCACTGGAAGTGGATCTATTTACGTCGGTGCTAAACCACCAGCTGCAGAAGTATTGCTCCCGTGTTCGCGATCAGGGAGCATGGGCTCTCGATGCTTTCTCCCTCAGCTGGGAGAACCTTCAAGGATTCGCCTTTCCTCCCTTCCAACTGATTCCGCGAGTCTTGTGGAAAATCAGGGAAGATCGGACTCGGGTGCTTGTGATAGCTCCCTTTTGGCCCAGGAGGAATTGGTTTCCGGAGCTAATGAGCCTCCTAAGGGCTCAACCGTTCCTTCTCCCGCTAAGAGCGGATCTGGTGTTGCAGCCCCTCTCGGGGATTCTTCACCACAGTCCGGAGTCCCTTCATTTGACTGCTTGGCCCCTGTCAGGGAATCTGCAAGACAGTCGGGTCTCTCTGATAGAGCCGCGGACTTTTTAATGTCCAGTAGTAGGGTTTCTACTAGGGAAATTTACAATTCCCGTCTCTCGTTCTTTTTCCTTTGGTGTAAAGAGAGAAATCAAACCCCTTCTAAGGCTCCTATTGGTTCAATTGCAGATTTCTTAATCTCGTTATTTGACAAAGGGAGATCTATCTCTACTATCCGAGGCTACCGTTCGGCGATCGGGGCCATTCATTCGGGTTTTTCAGATGGTTCGGGGATTTCCAATTCCCCGCTGTTAAGTGGTTTGATTCGGTCGTTCTTTCTGAAACGACCTCCTTGTTCTAGGTTAGTGCCGTCTTGGAGTCTGCCTAAGGTCCTGGAGGCCTTGGCGAAACCTCCTTTCGAACCGTTAGGTGAAGCTTCGCTTCATCATCTTACGGTTAAGACGCTCTTTTTGGTAGCTATTGCCTCTGGGCAGAGGCGCAGGACTATTCATGCTCTCTGCCTTACTCCTGGTCATGTTCGCTGGGAGAGTAAAGGCGTTAGATTGATTCCTAAGGCTTCTTTTATTGCCAAGAATCAGACAGCTGCCTCTGGCCCTGTTGAGATTTTTCTTTGTCCGCTTTCTGGGTTTTCGTCAGTGCGCGAGGACAAAGTTTGGTGTCCTGTTAGGGCTCTCAAATGGTATATTGATAAGACTAAGTCTTATCGTAAGGATGATCAGTTGTTCCTGATCACTAGACAGCCTTTTTCTCCTGCTTCTCTTGATTCCATTTCTAGATGGATCGTCGAGGCTATTAGGGCTGCTGGCACAGAGGCTCTTTTATCCGACAGTAAGCCTCGTGCTCATGGCACTCGTAGTGTCAGCACTTCTTGGGCTCTGTTTCAAGGTATGGCGCTTGATGATATTTTGAAGGCTGCTTATTGGCGTTCGCCCAATTCCTTCATTTCTTCCTACCTTAGGGATGTTCCCGCAGGTGAGGCTATGTTTGCGTCAGCCACCTTGAAGGCCGCTGTGTCTTCTTTGTAATCTTCGGTGTAATCCTATTCCCTTCTGCTTGAAACATGCCTCCCGGTCTTTGAGTTGGCGCTGGTCTGGCATAATAGGTAGGTATATAGATTTATATAGTAAATAAGAAAATCAGTGCTGATTTTACAAATTTACGACACCACATAGTTCATGTTATCTACTTGACTCCCATGACTAAACTGGATTGCAAGAAGCATTCGTTAGTCCATCGGTAACGTCAGCGCCTCTCAGTCAGCGGAACCTGGTTCGAGGCTCGCCATGGTAAATTAGCACACTACAAGTGCTAAAACAGCATTTCAGGTGCAGTCACTATGCAAGCACCAAAAAAGTAGCACTTCACTTGTTACAGTGTAAGGGCCTTTAATGACGCTTTTAAGTCAGTTGAACTATCTATCAGCTTCACAGAAACAAGCAGTAGTCATTTTGATTGCCAAAGATGGGAAAGATCCGCATTTACTAAAAAGTTATCGGCCAATATCTTTATTGTATCCCCCGGCAGTATGCCGGAGGATACTTTGGATTCAGCAGCGTTTCGCCGCCGCCGCCGCCGCCGCCGCGTCACATTCTTGTGTGCGCTCTAGCGGTCACATTTCTCGACGAATTTCTTTCAGACTTCCTGTGGACGTGGTAAAATCTGGACCCCTATAGTTTCTGGTGATGCTGCCCCCAGTGTTCCGTCTTTTATAGGGTAAAAGGCCATATTTTGGGGGATAGTTTGTGTGCGCTCTAGCGGTCACATTTCTCAACGGATTTTGTTCAAATTTTGTATGAAGGTGTCTCTTGGTAAAATCTGGAACCCTATAGATTTTGGTGATGCTGCCCCCAGTGTTCCGTCTTTTATAGGGTCAAAGGTCATATTTTGATAGATGTCTTGTGTGTACTCTTGTGTGCGCTCTGGCGGTCACATTTCTCAACGGATTTCGTTCAAATTTTGCATGAAGGTGTCTCTTGGTGTAATTTAAAAACCTATAGTGTTTGGTGATGCTGCCACCAGTGTTCCGTCTTTTATAGGGTCAAAGGTCATACTTCAGGGCATGGCGTAAGTGCACTCTGCAGGCCACATTTCTCACGGATTTTGTTCAAATTTTGTATGGAGATGTATCTTGGTATAATCTACACATGTTTAATTTTTGGTGATGCTGCCCTCATTGTTCCGTCCTTTATAGGGTCAAAGCTCATTTGTCCCTTTTGTGCACTCTTACTTCTGCATTTCTTGACGGATTTCATTCAAATTTTGTATGGAGATGTATCTTGGTATAATCTACACATATTTAATTTTTGGTGATGCTGCCCTCATTGTTCCGTCCTTTATATAGGGTCAAAGGTCATTTTTCCATTTCTTGCACTCTTACTTCTACATTTCTTGACGGATTTCGTTCAAATTTTGCATGAAGGTGTCTCTTGGTGTAATCTAAAAACCTATAGTTTTTGGTGATGCTGCCACCAGTGTTCCGTCTTTTATAGGGTCAAAGGTCATACTTCAGGGCATGGCGTGAGTGCACTCTGCAGGCCACATTTCTTGATGGATTTCTTTCAAATTTTGTATGGAGATGTATCTTGGTATAATCTACACATATTTAATTTTTGGTGATGCTGCCCTCATTGTTCCGTCCTTTATATAGGGTCAAAGGTCATTTTTCCATTTCTTGCACTCTTACTTCTACATTTCTTGACGGATTTCGTTCAAATTTTGCATGAAGGTGTCTCTTGGTGTAATCTAAAAACCTATAGTGTTTGGTGATGCTGCCACCAGTGTTCCGTCTTTTATAGGGTCAAAGGTCATACTTCAGGGCATGGCGTAAGTGCACTCTGCAGGCCACATTTCTCACGGATTTTGTTCAAATTTTGTATGGAGATGTATCTTGGTATAATCTACACATGTTTAATTTTTGGTGATGCTGCCCTCATTGTTCCGTCCTTTATAGGGTCAAAGGTCATTTTTCCATTTCTTGCACTCTTACTTCTGCATTTCTCGACGGATTTCGTTCAAATTTTGCATGAAGGTGTCCCTTGGTGTAATCTAAAAATCTGTACTTTTTGGTGATGCTGCCACCAGTGTCCCATCTTTTATAGGGTCAAAGGTCATACTTCAAGGGATGGCGTGAGTTCACTCTGCAGGCCACATTTCTTGATGGATTTCTTTCAAATTTTGTATGGACATGTATCTTGGTATAATCTACACATCTTTACTGTTTGGTGATGTTGCCCTCATTGTTCCGTCCTTTATAGGGTCAAAGCTCATTTGTCCCTTTTGTGCACTCTTACTTCTGCATTTCTTGACGGATTTCATTCAAATTTTGTATGGAGATGTATCTTGGTATAATCTACACATATTTAATTTTTGGTGATGCTGCCCTCATTGTTCCGTCCTTTATATAGGGTCAAAGGTCATTTTTCCATTTCTTGCACTCTTACTTCTACATTTCTTGACGGATTTCGTTCAAATTTTGCATGAAGGTGTCTCTTGGTGTAATCTAAAAACCTATAGTTTTTGGTGATGCTGCCACCAGTGTTCCGTCTTTTATAGGGTCAAAGGTCATACTTCAGGGCATGGCGTGAGTGCACTCTGCAGGCCACATTTCTTGATGGATTTCTTTCAAATTTTGTATGGAGATGTATCTTGGTATAATCTACACATCTTTACTGTTTGGTGATGCTGCCCTCATTGTTCCGTCCTTTATAGGGTCAAAGCTCATTTGTCCCTTTTGTGCACTCTTCTGCATTTCTTGACGGATTTCATTAAAATTTTGTATGGAGATGTATCTTGGTATAATCTACACATATTTAATTTTTGGTGATGCTGCCCTCATTGTTCCGTCCTTTATATAGGGTCAAAGGTCATTTTTCCATTTCTTGCACTCTTACTTCTACATTTCTTGACGGATTTCGTTCAAATTTTGCATGAAGGTGTCTCTTGGTGTAATCTAAAAACCTATAGTTTTTGGTGATGCTGCCACCAGTGTTCTGTCTTTTATAGGGTCAAAGGTCATACTTCAGGGCATGGCGTGAGTGCACTCTGCAGGCCACATTTCTTGATGGATTTCTTTCAAATTTTGTATGGAGATGTATCTTGGTATAATCTACACATCTTTACTGTTTGGTGATGCTGCCCTCATTGTTCCGTCCTTTATAGGGTCAAAGCTCATTTGTCCCTTTTGTGCACTCTTCTGCATTTCTTGACGGATTTCATTAAAATTTTGTATGGAGATGTATCTTGGTATAATCTACACATATTTAATTTTTGGTGATGCTGCCCTCATTGTTCCGTCCTTTATATAGGGTCAAAGGTCATTTTTCCATTTCTTGCACTCTTACTTCTGCATTCTTGACGGATTTCGTTCAAATTTTGCATGAAGGTGTCTCTTGGTGTAATCTAAAAACCTATAGTTTTTGGTGATGCTGCCACCAGTGTTCTGTCTTTTATAGGGTCAAAGGTCATACTTCAGGGCATGGCGTGAGTGCACTCTGCAGGCCACATTTCTTGATGGATTTCTTTCAAATTTTGTATGGAGATGTATCTTGGTATATCTCTCAACACATTTCTTTCAAATTTTATATGAAGATGTGTCTTAGTGAAACCTACACATCTAATTTCTACACCATCCTTTTGTTTGAGGGAGGGGATGGGGGAGGGTCTTTGTCCCTCCTTCAAATTGCTGCCAGTGCCGGGGGATACATTTAGCATTGCGCGGCCCCAGCAATGCACATTTCTAGTTAAATATTGATTATAAAATTGTTTCAAAAGTAATAACTACAAGAATAAAAGACGTTTTGGAAAATATAATTCTACAGATGAAATAGGGTTTATGAATGGTAGAACTATAGGAGAAGCGATTTGAATAATAGACGATGTGATTTTCCACACGTCTCAATATAAATTGCCAGGGTATTTAATTGCAGTTGACTTTCAAAAGGCATTTGATTCGGTGTCACATGTTTTTTTAAATGCTCTTATAACTTCGGCCCGGAATTTCGCAGATGGGTGGAAGTTCTATACAAAAATGCACAAAGTTGTATTTTTAATGGAGGGATGTCGACGGGGTATTTTGAAGTACAAAGAGGCGTAAGACAGGGAGATCCCCTCTCTCCTTATTTATCTTATGTATAGAAATATTAGCCCATAATATAAGACATGATAGGGAAATCATTTGTTTCGGAAAGGACGAGGTTAAGGAAGTCATGTATGCGGATGACATGACCCTCTTTGTACAAGATAAAGTTTCCATTTTAAGAGTAATTAGATTATTAGAGAATACTTTATTATTTCAGAATACTTTCCGGACTTCAAATTAACAAGGAGAAAACAAAAATTCTTTTGTTGGGATCCTTACATGGGAAGTCTTATGGAATGCCCCTAGGTCAAAACGTTGATTTTGTAAAATATTAGTTGTGGTATTTTCCTTAGATATAGAAGTAAAAGGTAGTTTGAACTACAAGGAGATATTAAGTAAAATTAAAAAGCTTTTGGGTTGGTGCAAGCAAAGGGACCTAACAATGATGGGGAAAATACAGTTATTGAAGTTGTTTGTATATTCTAAATTTATTTATGCAGCATCCCTCACACCGGTCCCAAAATGGTTTTATGAAGATTTAGATAAGATAACTTTTGAATTTTTGTGGAGAGGAAGAAATGAAATTCATAAAAACACATTGTATTTAGATTACCATTTCGGAGGTCTAAATATGATGAATTTTGAATTACTGATTAAAGCCCAGAGGGTTATGTGGGTCAAGAAAATTATGGAAAAAATGACATGAAAAGGAAGCGGTATTTTAATTATGTTACAAAACATTTACGAGGAAATTTCATTTTCTCATGTGATTATTTATTGGGTCTATTGAACGTAACGCTGCCAAAATTTTATATTGATATATTGGAAGTATGGATGGAAACCAGGAACTTCCGAAAGAATTGTGAACCATACAAAGGAAAATAAATCATTTTAATAACAAATTCATAAGAATCAAAGGGCAGTGTATATTTGATAAAATTCTATTTGACAAAAAAATATTTCGAGTAAAACATATGTTGGATCATAATGGGAACTTACGATCATACTTATACTTTAAACAGCGAGGGTTAAACGTAAATGACTTTGAATTGATACGGATGATTTATAAGACGCTTCCATTTAGCTGGAAAAGAAACATGAATAAAGATGGCGATACTGTTCCTGATGATAGGGGTATTGCTTTTCTAATCGGTAAAAAAATATATCAGTAGCTAATATTAATTTTAAAATATCTATAGGGAATTTCTCTCCAAGAAATCGGCCGCTCCCAGTGTTTTCACAAGAATAAGATGTAATTATGGACTTGCAGATAAAGATATAGAAATCCTTTTTTAAAAGACCAAGACAGTGTACACTCAATAGCCGACTTAGGGAGTTCCAATTCAAATTTTTGCATGGTATTATTTACACAAATCAACATTTACATTATTCGGAATGTTGATTCAAATTTATGTAGCTTCTGTAAAAAAGAAGAGGAGACTTACCGTCGTTTACTTTTTGAATGCGAAAGAGTGAGATTAATATGGAGAAACTGTAATAATATTTTTAACTTCACATCTCTGACTAATTTAAGTTGGAAAGAAATATTATTTGGGATAAAATTACGGGAATGAGGAAAAGAACAATTGGTTAACCATTTCATAATTCTACTTGGTTTTTAGGGGAAGTGAAAAAACGTCTGAAATATAGATAAAATAAAATGCACGTTTTAGAGAAGACGAAACAGAGGAAAGAAAATTGGCATTAGGAAGAAATAAATATCCCTTACATTTAAGAAAATGGGAAAATTTAGAAAATGCGGGGGAGAGCTAGATGGAGAACTGGATATGGAGCTAAGTACAAAGGTTGAACCTTTATGTAAAACTTTTCACTTTCAATTATTTTCATACTTTCTATAATGGATTAGAATTGTTAGTAAAATTCAACGCTTTTTATCCCCACACAGGTAGAACATCAAGGGACGGGTGGGGAGGAGGGAAGGGGGAGGGGAGGTGAGCAGGAAGGGGTTGGGGGATTAGGGATGAAGGACCTTGTTTGTCAGGTGGTTAGAGAGGAGGGAACTGAGGGGGGTGGGAGTCGAGGGTGAAGTGGGGAGTTTTATCAGTTCTCTGTATTCAAGTGTTTTTGTATCTGTACTTGTTCACATGTAAAACTGTCGTATGTGTGTTTTTCTTGCAGGACTGTACTATCGCCCAACTCCTTGCTTACTGCTATAAATCCATAAAAATCAATTTTGACTGTACTTCTATGGCCAACTTAACAGATGCGACATTCCATTATTTAAACGATAATGATCTTTTTGATTTATTAAACACTTCCTCAACAAATCACACGAATGATAATTATTCAACTGATGTGGCGTATATAAACATTATGTAGTCAACAATATAAACTCAGCAACAGAAATTTCACCCTGATCATGACCAAATTCAAAGCCCTTCATCTGGCTATGTAACCGCTTCTCAATTTAAAAACCTCGCCAATTTGCAAAAGGCACTCTATTACACTTAAACATTAGAAGCTTAAATAAACATTTGGAAGAATTTCAGTTATTAGATAATCCATCCAAGCAGTCGTTTTCCATAATAGGACTTACAGAAACTTGGTTATCCTGTGAATTCAACCTACCATTTGCATAGATGGTTATGATCTTCTTGTCAATAATAGAAAAAACAGACCTGGCGGAGGTGTTGCATTTTACGTGTCACACAAGTACGACTACACAATTATTAATGAAATTAATACAATGAACGAATAGTAGAGTCTCTTTATCGAAATTAATGTTCCGGATACTAAAAATATAATTATAGGCATTATGTATAGACCTCCAAGTTCCAACTCAAATGATTTCCTAGTGTACCTTACAAATTTACTCAAAAATCCACACACTTCGTAAACAAAGACGTTTTCATAATGGGAGATTTCAATATTGCTATATTGAGACATCATAATAACAATATATCCCATGAATTTCTTGTAATATTTTTTTCTGCCTCATTCTTGCCTTTGATATCGAAACCAACTCGCATGGCAAATCATTCTGCCACCCTTATTGATAATATTTTTTTGCAGTACTCTTCCTACCCCGGACTCTTCTGTAATTCTATCCGATATAACGGACCATTATCCAATTATGTCACATTTTACCCTTAAGCACTCATTAAACAACCCTCACATACCATCAAGACGGAGACCTACCAATGAAAATATTACCAATCTTAGAGCTTCTTTAGACTGGTCGTGTGTTTATAATACTAAGGACGTAAATTTATCTTTTAATAATTTCCTTAACATATTTCATAATCAACTCGATATTCACCTTCCTAAAAAAGACAAAAGACAAACGAACTATCTACAACAAATCACCAAGACTTCCATGGATTTCTAAATCACATTTAGGTTCTATTAACGAAAAAACAACTTATACTATAAATTTAAAATAAAAGGCACTGAACAAGCAAACGCTAGATATACCAGATATAAAAATATTTTAACTAAAACAATACGATTAGTAAGAAAATATACTTTACGAACCAGTTAACTCTATATAAGTACGATATTCAAAACACTTGGAAGATTTCAAAACAAGCAATGAACTTATCCAAATTAACAAATCAGATAGAACTAAAATTAGGTATAATGATGATATTGTCGAAGATCCTGAAAATGTCGCCAATACTTTTAACAACTATTTTTCTTATATTGGAGTAAACTTAGCTGAAGGTATTGCTCCTTCAACCAAACATTTTTCTGAATACCTAGGCACACCTAATCCCAATTCTATTTCTTCACTCCTATAGTCAAAGAAGATATCATTGATATTGTATCAATCAGTGTAATATCTTCAATTGTTAATCCCTCAGTACATGTTCTTAATCTTCCGTTACTTAATGGACAAGTCCCAGATAAGATGAAAATTGCAGGTAATACCCCTGCACTCTTAGAAAAAATGGTGCCTATGGGGTACTCATTAGCTCCAAACTGGTGCCGGATTCTGCTGCTTACTTGTTTTATTGTCAGCAACAAATATATTTCCAGATTAACCAAGAAGCCCCTTCCTTACTGAATCATACCCCCTACAAGTTAAATACGCAACACTCACAATTATTGTGCTTCTGCTACCAATGATACAAGCGGTCATCGACCCATCGGTTGTCTTTTTGTTCGATGGCCCATGGTCTTGATGGTTAGTTAGTGTTAACATTTTTTTGGGGTAAATCTGTATTAGTGCTTGGCGAACAACGCATGACCTCAACGCTTCCACGCTCATTGATTATGTTATTGTCACTGTTTTTGTCTTTGGTCTATGTAACGCTTCTAACTTCCTCATTTATACCACTTATTTCTAAACCAACTCGCATCGCAGAACAATCTTCCACCTTAATCGACAATATATTTAGTAACATGCATCCCTTTCCCCAAGCTGGCGTTGTAATATCAGACCTTACGGATCACTTCCCCATATTTGCACATTTCCCAATCTTGCAGCAAACACAATGCCCTTCTATAATTACAAACGGAATTTGTCTCAAGGTAATATTAATAGTTTCAAAGACAGACTAAGCATAGTAGATTGAAATGATATTTATGATATAACTGATGTAAATAATAGTTTTGATGAATTTATGGCCAAATTAACTAGCTTGTTTAATGAATGTTGTCCTATGAGAAAAATCAATCTTCAAAATAGGAAAAGAATTCCAAAATCTCCATGGATAACACCGGGCTTATTAAGATCAATAAATAGGAAAAATAATCTTTATTTGAAATATAAAGCGAATCCCACTGAAAGTTCTAAATAGAAATATTTGAATTATAAAAATACATTGACAGGGTTGCTACGTAGAGAAAAAAAAAATTTCACGTCAATTTATGAACTGTAACAAAGATGCTAAAAACACATGGAAATGAATCAATGAAGTTCTGAATAAACAGAAAAAGAAAAGTACTATTTCTAACATACAAATTGATGAAAAAACTGTTGATCAGTTACAAGTTATTGTTGATCACTTTAATTATTATTTTGTTGAAATTGGTCCAAATTTAGCAAGTAAGATACCAAACTGTGATAAAAAATTTTATGATTACTTACAAAACCCTAACCCTAATTCTATGTTCTTTACTCCTGTAAATGAAGGTGAAGTCCTTGACATTGTGAACAATTTTATAAGTAAACGCAGTTGTGGACATGATGATCTGGATAATTTTATAATGAAGAAAATAATAGCAAGTATTATTGAACCATTCACTTATATATGTAATCTATTTCTGAGCACAGGTATTTTTCCAAACAAAATGAAATTAGCCAAAATAATCCCTATTTTTAAAAAGGTAATCCGTAATCGCAATCAAAGTACAGTCCAATATCTTTGTTAACCACTTTTTCCAAAATACTTGAAAAAGTGGTTTTTACTCGCACAATGATTTCTTTTTAATAATAACGATATTTTACATGAATCTCAGTTCGGATTTAGAAAACACCATAATACAACACATGCTTTCCTCTCTCTAATCAATAATATTACAAGTTCTATTGATAACGGTACCCACACAATATGAATGTTCTTAGATTTCTCTAAGGCATTCGACACTATAGATCATGAAATTCTCTTAAGCAAACTTTCACATTATGGCATAAGGGGCATTGTTTCAGATTGGTTTCGAAATTATTTATACGAACGTCAGCAATATGTCTGTATTGAGAATTGCATGTCGCAATTAAGAAATATTAATTGTGGTGTTCCACAGGGTTCTATTCTAGGCCCTTTACTTTTTATCTTGTATATAAATGACTTTCATAGATCATCAAATTTATTGACTTTTATGTATGCAGATGACACTAATCTATTTTTTTCGCATAACAGCCTAAAAACTATATGTAATGTGATTAATTCTGAACTGGATTCAGTTGCATGGATTAAGGCTAACAAGTTATTACTAAATCTAGAAAAAAAATTACATATTATTTAGTAATACTTTTAACGAACTACCTCATCCGATTCTCATAGATAATATACAAATACAGAAGGTGATTGAAACAAGATTTCTAGGCACTATAGTAGATAATAAGCTATCGTGGAAGCATCATATTGATAATGTATGTACTAAATTGATATCCAGAAACATAGGTATGATTAACAAACTCAATTGGTCTTTTCCGCCAAATATACTATCACTATATCTATCACTATACTCCACACTAGTTTTACCATATCTTAATTATGGAATATTAGCCTGGGGGAAACAGTGCGGCATGCCTGTTAGACAGAGTTTTTTATTACAGAAAAAGGCTATGCGAATTATAAGTAATGTTAATTATCGCCACCACACTGATGGTCTTTTTCACTCTAATAATGTACTAAAAATTTATGATATTTACCGCCTCAATCTTGCTGTACTTATGTTTCAGTATCATAATCATGAATTGCCCACTGTCTTCAATAATATATTTACAGCAAATAATGAGATCCATCATTACCCCACCAGACAAATCAATCTATATCACTTGCCAAGAACTCGTACAGCATTAACCTAGAATACTTTTTCATATACAGCTCCTAAATTTTGGAATTCCCTCCCTTCAAATTATACGAGACAGTATAAGTTTGAGTACACTCAAACGTAAATGGAAGAAATCGCTTATTGCTTTTTACGAACGTTGATCCCTCAATGGTGATTCTTGTTTACCCGTGTTTTTGTAAAATTTACTCCTTTCCACTGTTACTATTCTCAGCTTTATTATTTTTCAATGCTTTCTCTTCGATGGAAAGTGTGTTATGCATATGATTTGTTTGCTTTCCATGGCCATGTATCTGTCTTCTTATTTTCCCCTTTTATTGGGCATTTTATGCATGGTTGCCCAGTCTAGTTTTTTATGTACTGTATTCATGATTTATCTTTTGCCAGGGACCAGCGCTTCTACAAGCTATGCTTCTATGCTGGTCTCTGTTTTCATTATCATTTTCATAAAATTAATCTAATGTAGTCTTCATTACTGTTACTTTTTTTTCCTTACAACTCAAAAATTAATGCACATTATTTTGCTTGTAATGATCAAAAACGTCTCTGCACTAAGTTGTGTTGTCAATATTATTGATTGCATAATACATATTGTTATATACATGTACTTTGAAAAATGAAAGTGTAATGAAATAAAATCTAAATCTGAATCTGAAAAATCTGGATTGAAAAGGTGTCTACAAGTTCCATTAAAAGGACCTTGGCCATTAAGCTTAGATTTCTCGACCTTTTGTGATGCGTATTAGTCTTTATCATAATCTGTATATATTATTTAAACATGTCCACGATAATATCTATCTACATTCGTCATTTTCAAAATACTTTGGTTTGATACGAATTGTATAAATGTGTTATATTGCATGTTATAATATATTGATTTTAGTTACTATGGATATATTGTATTTTTTTCGAAGGACGATAAAATATTACTCAAGAGTAGGCTAGCTCTTTGCCAGTGCTCGTGATGAGCACCTTTAAAGGTGTCGATGAAAACCTTTTCAAAAGGTGCTTAGGTACACCCTAAAAAAGGTGGCACTGGTGTGGCAAATATAAGCACCTTTTAAAGGTGCTCAAACAAACCTTTTTTTCTATGAGTGTGACAAAAAGGTGATAAGTTAAATATTAGTCATTATCGACCTATTTCTTTATTATCCTCCTTGTCGAAAATTCTAGAAAAAGTTATTTATCTCAGAACTGTTAACTTTTTAAAAACTCAAAATATTTTTTCCAACTTTCAATTTGGATTTAGAGAAAAACATAATACAGAACATGCCCATTTGAATTTTGTTGACAAAGTAGCGCATGCTTTAGACAAATATTCTCACCTGGTTGGTGTTTTTCTGGACTTCTCCAAGGCCTTCGACACCATCAATCACGACATCTTATTATTCAAACTTTCTCATTATGGGGTGTGTGGGAAGGCCTTGGAGTGGTTCAGGAGCTACTTATCCAATAGACGACAGTACGTATTTTTGAATGATCATACATCCAATATGCAAAACATAAATTGTGGAGTCCCCCACGGCAGTTGTTAGGCCCTTTATTCTTTATTATTTATATATATGACTTTTGTAAATCATCCGATGTCATTTCGTTGATACTTTTTGCAGACGATTCTAATCTATTCTATTCCCACAAGAATCCAAATACTTTAGTCAATGTTGTAGACTCTGAGCTTGAAAAAGTCCCCCAATGGATAAGTGCCAATAAACTATCCCTCAACCTCCAAAAGACCAAATATGTCATTTAGTAATTCTATAGACACCCCGCCCATGGATATTGTGTTTTACGATACCCATTTAGAAGTTGTCTCATTTATTAAATGTGTAGGCATAACTGTTGACAATAAACTTTCGTGGAAATACCATATAGATAATACGTGTAAGATTATTTCAGGGAATATTGGCATAATCAACAAAGTTAAATTTCATTTTCCGACATCATCCCTATTGATGCTTTACTCATCTTTAATTTTACCTTATCTGAATTATGGGATACTTGCTTGGGGCAATACCCAACAAACTCTATTAGATAGACTACTTTTATTACAAAGTAGCAATTACATAGCAATTCCGCTATACTCTCACACACAGACCCGTTATTTGTTGATAACAGACTATTAAAAATAAATGACCTGTATCTATTTCATTTGGGACAATTTATGTATAACGACAGTAGAAAGACCCTTCCACATATATTTGATGCCATGTTCCCCCCAAATCGGTCATTTCACGATTAGCGAAGAAGACATTTATGTATGATGGTCCTAGATTTGTGAACTTTTTAACTGAAGATATCAAAAGTAGTCCTTCCCTAAATTCTTTTAAGAAAAAACTAAAAATATTTTTGCTCCAATCTTATAGTAATATACAATCATAACCTGATAACAGCTGGTATCTTCTTATTTTTCCATTTGGGTCTTCATCATCTGCTCAATTTACTAAATTTCTATTTGGTCTTATGATCTTAACTTGCCAGAATCACCAACATAACTAACTCCTTTTTCGGTCATGATTTGTCCTGCGTTCCCATTGTCCCTTTTTCCTGTTCCTTTTTCTTTTATCTGTTTTCCTTTTCCTGGTAGTTTCGTGTTGTTGTTCTGTAACACTGTTTTGTGTTTTCCAAGTCTTCGTAGACACAATTTGAAACAATTTTATTTTCCCTGGGGGATCCACAAATTACAAGCACTGCTTTTTAGTGGATCCCCCGCATTTCCTCAGAAATTAAAAATAATTCATTATAATTTATTTATATGTACAGTGTACTTCTACACTTATGAAGGTAAATTGAATTTGTACATAAATTTTTCATATTTGTTGGAAGTGAAATAAATACGAATTTGAATTTGAATTCATAATCGAAGAAGAGGGTCGCTATTCATAATTGGAGAAGAGGGTCGCTACTCATCATCGAAAAAGAGGGTCGCTATTCATCATCGAAAAAGAGGGTCGCTATTCATAATCGAAGAAGAGGGTTAGGGTTAGGATTATTTGTAATATATTGTAATTTGATTTTAATTGTTCAATAAAACGAATATAAAAAAACCTGGAATAAGCAATCAAAATAGTAATATTGGATGGGAGTCACCCCACAGCTCTGTCAAAGCTAAAGGGGGAGGGGCGATGGAACAAATATCCCCCCCCCCCCCCCCATCAGTCCGACCACACTGCACCATTCGACCCACCTTGCCTCGGTACAAGCACATACAATTTTCGTCAAAGTAATTCATAAATGGCATAGCCTGTGTGCCGGTGGGGGGGGGGGGGGTGCTGTAGCAGGTGCATCAGGGGCTGTTCTATCAAAATATGTGTGAACAAAACCTCATTAATTAGTTCTAGAACAATCTTGTAACGACCATCGCTCATCCATTATCAATAAAGTAACCAAAAATGTTGGAATTTTATGTAAGCTTGGTGTAGGTTTATTTATGCCAGAAAAGCAATAATATTGCCTCACCTTGCCATATCTGCAATATAGTAATATCATTTGAGCGAATGCAGGAACAAATAAATTAGAACCCTTTCATAAATTTCAAAAGAAAATATTAAGAATTCGTACAAATTTGTCTTTTGGGGCTTATTCATGTTTTCATTATTTTTTCGTCTAAAAACCTTGAACATTTATGATACCAATTTCAAATATCAGTTCTAATGTTTTGCGCAATTCATAATATTATTCCTGCCAATATCTCTCAAATGTTCATTGTCAGTAAATTTGTTCATTACCGCAACACTCGTTCAATTAATAATGTCATTATCCAAAGGTTCAAGCTCAGTCAATGCTCAATTCTGTTAGACACTGTAGTCCACGACTGTGCATGTGGAACAAATTTTCAGACGATGTCAGGAGTTCTACTACTGTTAGTTCATTAAAAGAAAAAGTTGAAAAAATTATATATCGATTCCTATTCACATTAACCCTAATCTTATTGATGTATATTTATCATTACCCTGCTCAAAAAAAAAAAAAAAACAAGAGGGAAAAGAAAAAGCAAGGAAGAAAAAAGAGAGAAGAAAGAATGAAAAGGGTCCCCTTTTACGTCCCATTTAGGACTTTTTTTTCTTTCTTTTTTTTTTTTTTTTGGGTGGGTGATGACCCTCATGAAAATTGGTCAAGCGTTATATCTCATTACTCCACTGTTGTATTTTTTTAATCTGCTTTCTTACCTTTTCAATGTAAGAGCACACAGTAAGCGTTAAATGTCATACCCTATCGATTCAAGTTTCAATTTAAAAAAATAACATTAAAATATCTTAATGCTATTCTAAAGGGTTACATGTCGTTTTTCCGAAGGTTCGTATTTCCGAAGGTTCGTTTTTCCGAAGGTTCATAATTCCGAAGGTTCGTTACTCCGAAGGTTCGTTTTTTCCGAAAATGAAATAGGGTTCATAATTCCGAAGGTTCTTATTTCCGAAAATGAAATGAGGTTCACAATTCCCAAAATGAAATAAGGTTCGTATTTCCGAAAATTAAATAGGGTTCATAATTCCGAAGGTTCGTATTTCCGAAAATGAAAAAGGGTTCATAATTCCGAAGGTTCCTATTTCCGAAACTGAAATAGGGTTCATATTTCCGAAAATGAAAAAGGGTTCGTATTTCCGAAAATGAAAAAGGGTTCGTATTTCCGAAAATGAAAAACGGGTTCGTATTTCCGAAAATGAAATAGGGTTCGTATTTCCGAAAATGAAAAAGGGTTCGTATTTCCGAAAATGAAAGAGGGTTGTAAATTCAGAGAATACGGCGTCAATCCGTATTTTGGATAGGCAGGAGGGGAAAGACGGCCAAGTGTAAAGATATTAAAGGAGAATTAACCCCTGAGTACAAATTTACTTATATTGAAAGGTGTAGTATATTCCTACTTATTGGCCTAAATCATTTTCCAATAAGATATCAGAAAAGGGTATAATAAAGATATTCCAACACCCGGTATCGTCTACTACTCATTTACATGGGGGCTGCCATTTTCTTGCTGATTTGGATTTGTACATGAACCATTGAGAAATGTTCCGGTCAGGAAGATATTTTGAATCCAAGACCTAAATTGATTTTCTTCATTACCTAAAATCCCATATGTGACGAAAAATATAAAGTGGGTGTTTACATGATTTATAAAAATTAAATCTTTATAATGATACTTTTAAATTGTCTGGTTTTGCTTAACAAAAATCTATTTTCTTGGGTTTGCCAAACAGAGCAGAACATAATATATGCAGCATGCATTCTGACTTTTCAAGTCCCATTATCCGAAAGCAGGTGAATGCATAGTTTGCCGCTATAGATGCTCAGGGAAGAAGCATCCATAAAATTTGAATTAATTTGCTCCGTCCATTGCGTCACAGTATCTAGAAAATAGATTTATATTAAGCGAATATCGATTTTCAACAGAAATATATAAGGAAATCTTCAGTTTAAAAATAAATTGACATATCTATTCTATATTTTAAATCTCAAATGGGTTTTTAATTTTGAAAAAGGCAATTGGGCATTTGGATTAAGAAAATCTTCTTGTACACATAAAAAAAAATGGCAGCCCCCATGTATTGCTAGCAGACGATACATATTGCTAGCAGATGATAAATTTTGCTCAGAAAATCTTGATTCGTATCGATCTCGTATATTTTGACGCGAAGCCATATAGTCTAACAAGTAGGAATAAATAACACCTTTGAACACTATCGTCTTTATTGTTTGAGGTTAATTCTCCTTTAATTTCGTACTTAATAATCATAACAATGATGATAACAATTATAATAAAATCCAGAGAAATAGCCATTATTATCGTTTAATATTAAATATTTAATATTATCATTATTATTATTATGATTATTATTATTATAATTATTATTATTATCATCATTATTATCATTGTTCCTATTATAATAACCAATATTTGTGAGCGAGCGCAGAGAGCGAGCGCCTCAGGGATACATGTTTCATTTCTTATGAAATGATTTTGCTTCGGTGATTACTAATACATACTGATGTCTTGAAGAAAGTGAATGATCGGATTCCGGATTAGATTTGCTACAACGAAATTGGCTTGAAGTTATTTATATAATGTATATACCGCTTTGGAAAATGAGACACACCAAAGTTCCAAGTAGATCTTTACAAGCAGAACATGGCCACGTAATGTTTTTGAAAGGGGGAGCTGATGCCTCTTGGCAGAATATCATACTCCCCGTTTCTACAATTTGCAAGCGAGCGAAGCGAGTTAGAAAAAAATAAAACCCTTTTTTTTTAATAATTGCAATGGAAATGCAATTTCGCCATCAAAAGACAAAATTAGAACATGTAATAATGAGCCATGAATAATATTACTTAACCCTACTGCCGAATATGAAATATTTGGGCACTTCACTCGCCTTAATGAAGGGCGTTCCCTGTCCAAAACTATTCCGTTTCTAAATCTTACGCGTTAGTGAGCAAGTAAAAAAAACCCAGATATTGTCTATAGAATAATGATTTTGTTACCAGATAATCCAAACAATTATTACATTTTGAGTACCTTCCCGCCTACAGGTAAGGATAGC
Organism: Heliocidaris erythrogramma; assembly: GCA_025617745.1. Lineage (NCBI taxonomy): Eukaryota > Metazoa > Echinodermata > Echinoidea > Camarodonta > Echinometridae > Heliocidaris > Heliocidaris erythrogramma. The sequence continues at coordinate 1,856,569 of CM046857.1, read as the reverse complement.
CGACCATTTTGCTTCCCAAAATAAAAGGATGTTCGGGCACCATGCTGCTGGATTCCAGCGAGCCAAACATTGACACTTTATTATCTTTAAGATGTAATTACTTCGTCAACAATACTAAAAATAAGGTGGGGGCGTCCTGCATCCCAGCTCTCAGAGCCATCTATTACAGAGTTTGGCCAACTCGGCTCCACGTAGGTAGCAATATGGCGCTTCCCTGATAGCAGAAAGTGTTAAAAAATGACGTGATATTTACGTCGTGGTTTTGTCTTTTTTACGTCCTGTAATTACGTCAATAAGACGACAACTTGCACCAACGCAAGACGTCAAGAGGACGTCTTGTTTTGACGTCATCTGTACGTCTTGTACACTGTAAAAACTAAAGTGCTACTTTTAGGGGCATGTATAGTGACTGCACCTGAAATGCTGTTTATAGCACTTGTAGTGTGTTAATTTACCAGCAAAAAAAAAAAAAAAAAATATGTGACCGTGGCGAGCCTCGAACCAGGTTCCGCTGATTGAGAGGCGCTGACGTTACCGATGGACTAACGAATGATTCTTGCAATCCAGTTTAGTCATGGGAGTCAAGTAGATAACATGAACTATGTGATGTCGTAAATTCACTATGTACCAATATGATCTGCTCTAAATCGTACAATGTGAGTTAGTCTAGCGGTAATGCCAGCAATTCTCGATCAGCGGACCCTGGTTCGAAGCTTGCCCAAATCATTTTTTTTTTTTTTATGAATGTTTAGCAGTTTAAGGAGCCGGTCCAGCTCCCGTGAAAGTGCTGAAATAGCACGCTGTGTGCATTCAATAGCACTCTGAGTGCAGTCCCTATGCATGCCCTCAAAAAGTGCTTTATACAGCACTTCAGTTTTTACAGTGTACAGATGACGTCAAAATAAGACGTCCTCTTGACGTCTTGCGTTGGTGCAAGTTGTCGTCTTATTGACGTAATTACAGGACGTAAAAAAGACGAAAACCACGACGAATATACGCCATGCTGTGCCCATATAAACCGAGTTGGCCGAAGTCTGTAATATGGCTCTGTAGATGGCTCTAAAAGCCCCCCCCCCCCCCCCCCCGTCCCCAAAACAACAACAGCAATAAAAACAACAACATAATATTACAGAGTGTTCATAAAGGAGTCACTGCTATGTTTAATAAATAGCCTGACAAGTAGCACAACATATCATAACAAGCATATTATTGATACGTATAGGCGGGGGCATCTCGTTTTTCCGAAGGTTCGTATTTCCGAAGGTTCGTTTATCGGAAGGTTCATAATTCCGAAAATGAAATAGGGTTCATAATTCCGAAGGTTCATATTTCCGAAAATTAAATGAGGTTCATATTTCCGAAAATGAAACGGGGTTCGTATTTCCGAAAATGAAACGGGGTTCGTATTTCCGAAAATGAAATAGGGTTCGTATTTCCGAAAAATGAAATAGGGTTCATAATTCCTGGTAAAAAAAGGCGAATTCATCAGGAGCAGAGGTGTAGCAACGGGGGGGGGGGGGGGGGGCACGCCCCCACCCTCCCTCAAAAAAAAAAAAAATAAGAAAAAAAGAAAGAAAATGGAATAGGAAAGAAGACGGTTCGACCCCTTCCGGCAACCCCCCCCCCCCCCCCAACCCTCTTCCACCAGCGGCGTCTTAGATTAGCTTTAAGATTATTCCAAAAGACTTGTGCCTCCAATGGTGCCAGTGCTCTCACAATGGCTAGATCTAGCTACGCCACTGTTAAAGGGAAAATTTAGGCTCACGATAGCATATTATGGTTTTAATTGCCATCTTCAAAAAGCAGATCTCTTTTCGACGAAAAGCACCTCCCCCACCCTCCGCAATGAATAAAAAATGAAATGGAGACACAAAACTGGGAAGGTTTATAAAAGAGGAGAGGAGAAGAGAAAAGACACGAAAATAAGAGGACGAGATTAGAAGAATCGAATAAGTGTTTGTGTGGGCCTGTTTAGCAGTATGTCCGAGGACATTTTCGGACAGAGAACAAAAAAAAAATTATGAGAACAATGGTCCTCGGAAGCCGGACAATAGTCCTCGAACGTCGAACAATGAATTTGTGCTTTATTCCGTCGACTGTCCGAGGACGAGGAACAATAGAGGAACAATACTTGTCCTCGGAAGTAAAGCCATGTAAACCTGTGTGTGTGTGTGTGTGTGTGCGTGTGTGGAGGTGTCGTAGTCGAACGGTTTACAGCGCTTGACTGGAAACGCGAAGGTTGGGGGTTTGATCCCTGTTACGGCACCTATGGCCTTTTTGTTGTAAAAAAATGATAGCAACATTCCTTTTTTTAATTTACGAGCGCGCGAAGCTAGCGACCAAAAATAATTGTGCCTTTCCGTTGTGAAAAATCATATTTCGGCATATAATGACTCAAATATGAGGATATTCGGGCACCTCACTCCCTGAATATGAGGCACTTTCAAAATTAACAATTAGCTGCAGCCCCCCCCCCCCCCCATTCTCGTACGGCTATGCCTATGCCTATGTTAAGTACACAGTTGCGATTGATTTTAACTTGCGATTGTTTCAAATAAATCGCTTCAACTCCTAATAAGGCGGGGAACTGGTTGATAAAAGCCATTAATTTAGGTCAGAATGTTTTCTTCTACATGTGTAATTCCTTATTTATATTTTTTATGATGAGGATTGTTTTACTCTCAATGTCTTTTAGTGTTTTGTAATTCGTTATGCTTGTAAAAGTTATTTCAAACTTCAGGTCAGCGGTTCTAACTGAGGGCGGGAAGGTACTCAAAATGTTGTAATTGTTTGGATTATCTGGTAACAAAATCATTATTATATAGACAATATCTCGTTTTTTTTTACTTGCTCACTAGCGCGTAAGATTTAGAAACGGAATAGTTTGGGACAGGGAACGCCCTTCGTTAGGGCGAGTTAAGTGCCCAAATATTTCATATTCGGCAGTAGGGTTAAGTAATATTATTCATGTCTCATTATTACATGTTCTATATTTGTATTTTGATGGCGAAATTGCATTTCCTTTACAATTTTTAAAAAATGTTTTTATTTTTTCTAACTCGCTTCGCTCGCTTGCAAATTGTAGAAACGGGGAGTATGATATTCTGCCAAGAGGCATCAGCTCCCCCTTTCAAAAACATTACGTGGCCATGTTCTGCTTGTAAAGATCTACTTGGAACTTTGGTGTGTCTCATTTTCCAAAGCGGTATATACATTATATAAATAACTTCAAGCCAATTTCGTTGTAGCAAATTTAATCCGGAATCCGATCATTCACTTTCTTCAAGACATCAGTATGTATTTGTAATCACCGAAGCAATATCATTTAATGAGAAATGAAACATGTATTCCTGAGGCGCTCGCTCTCTACGCTCGCTCACAAACATTGGTTATTATAATAGGAACAATGATAATAATGATAATAATATTAATAATAGTAACAATAATGATGATGATAATAATAATATTGATAGGAATTACGATAATAATGGCTTTTTCTCTGGATTTTATTATAATTGTTATCATCATTGTTATGATTATTGAGTACGAAATTAATATCTTTACACTTGGCCGTCTTTCCCCTCCTGCCTATCCGCAATACGGATTGACGCCGTATTCTCTGAATTTACAACCCTTTTTCATTTTCGGAAATACAAACCCTTATTTCATTTTCGGAATTAAGAACCTCATTTCATTTTCGGAAATATGAACCTTCGGAATTATGAACCCTATTTCATTTTCGGAAATACGAACCTTCGGAATTATGAACCCTATTTCATTTTCGGAAATACGAACCTTCGGAATTATGAACCCTATTTCATTTTCGGAATTATGAACCTTCGGATAAACGCTTCGAGACAACCGGGGGGCTTTCCTCGGATGGTTGTGTTGAGTAGACTTTTGTAACAGACGTTTTAGAAATTTTGTCTAAGATGTAGAAAATATAATAAAACAGTAACTCAAAAAAACTTTTGACAAGGAAATCATTATTTGTGCAAAGTAAATAGGAGAATTGAATAATTATGCATTAAAACACACGGGGACGAAAGGGCAAGTGGCGTAGCTAGGATTTTGTATTTTTTTTTTTTTAGGCGTGACCTGTTAAATATTGTGAAATTGTTTTACAGACATGTGCTGACATAAGCCAAGGTGTGTTTATCATCTTTTAATGCCACTATCATTCTATCAATACCCACTATCAAAAGTCAAAACGCATATCAAAAGCCCCCCCCCCCCCCCAACTCCCCATACAAGGGGTAGGCCTATGCTCGTACCTCCTTTTCAAAAGTGACCCCCTATCCCGGAGAAGTTGGAATTTGTTTAACCCCCATATCCCGGGGAATTTTCTGAGATATTGGACCCCCTATCCAGGCAATTTATGAAATTAACCCCCCCCCCCCCCTCCTATCCCCGGGGAGGAAGCCACCAGAGTCTGCGAAAATTGACCCCTATTTACATTTTCCCGAAAAGAAAAATTCATCTTCCTCACTCATCTTCCTATTTTCTTGCTCACCCACCAAGGACCCTTGGTTGTTCCGTGAGCGTGTGCTTCTTGCCACTGAAACAAGGTTGCGCGATAAGATAAAAAGGCGTCTTAATTCCGGTAAAATATCAGCTTTCATCTTTATATATGCACAATTCATTGTCATAGAATGCTACTTACATTAGAATTTTACATAATTATTGTTATGATTTATTAAAAAATATTGACATCGTCATATAATATGAATAAAACGGAGGTACTTACCTCATTTTTCCAAAGTCATGCTTTCAGCGATATCAGCGGGGAAATGTGGAATTGTCATAGTCTCAAGACAAGTCGTTACGTGTTATTTAAATTCTTTGCCAAAATTAATAACGATCGATCGCTATGAATCAAGCTCTAATAGCGTTAGATTGAAGGGGGTGGGGGGCTTTGTGTTACGGATTTTAGCGATTGATTGCCATTAGCGCTTGATCGGAGTTTAGCGATTATTCGCTAAACACTCTTTATGTTACGGGGCCCAGGTCACGCCAAACAAATATAATAATAAATAAATAAATATAAAAATCCTAGCTACGCCACTTGCCCTTTCGTCCCCGTGTGTTTTAATGCATAATTATTCAATTCTCCTATTTATTTTGCACAAATAATGATTTCATTGCCAAAATCTTTTTTTAGATACTGTTTTATTATATTTTCTACAGCTTAGACAAAAGAAAAACGAAAAAACCAGAGTACATTTTTCAAAAATGTCTAAAACGTCTGTTACAAAAGTCTACTCAACACACCCACACGAGGAAAGCCCCCCCCCCCCCCGGTTGTCTCGAAGTGGCGCGTTCATTGAACTTCTCGCTTGGAACGTGTCCATTCGAGATAACCGGGGGGCTTGTTTCGATAGGGTGTGCCCATTCCCGCTCCCATCCCGCTCCCATCCCGCTCCCGCAACCCACCCATTCGAGACAAGCCATTGATACTAGATCTACACTGTAAAACTAAAGTGTTAAATCACCATTTAAAAGGGCCGAGGAGTGACCACTTTTTCAAAAAGGCAGATTAACAATTTCAACATGCTGGATCCAACACTATAAAGGTTGTATCTAGCAGGTTTAAGAGGTTGATCTGCCATTTTGAAAAGGTGGTCACTCCTCGGCCCTTTTAAATGGTGATTTAACATTTTAGTTTTTAGAGTGTATGAAATATGGGATGAACGTGATTTATCAAAATAAAGATAAGGATTCTCGTTACAACTTTATAAAACAATAATAGACACCATATGTTCAGTCATTGGTATCTACCTTATACCTTTGGAACAGTAAAAGCATCTTCGGCTATCACCTCGATCAGGGATCCGGACTGATGTATATTAATCGTATACTAACATTAGACGATTTAACGGCCGGTCATGGTTAAAGTAGAACGTTAATGATTTTAAATATTGGCTTAATACTTATTACTGCATAGATGGCATAAATTAAACAAGGTTATCCAAATTCAACGCTTGGAAACATTTGAAGTAATGATTATTATCAATTATAAAACGGTAAAATACAGCCCCCGATATAGCAGCTGAAGAGCTCCTCGAACGCTGCTGAGATATGTGACGACACACCCTGGACCAGTCCTGTCTAAGCAGACGATGTCCCATAACATCTTACACATTTTTCAGAGCCTATTTTATCATCTCCTCTTCACTTATTTCTCTTCCTTCACTAGCGTCAGTCTTAATGTTAGTCTCACTCTTAACTTCGTGTATGGTATTATTTTGATGAAAAATGCAGCGTTAAAAAAATAAAGGAATCAGTCACTTGTAAACAAAATAAGACGCCACTGTATTTTCAGCTGCTTGCACCGGGGCATGTTCGGCGTTTCAAGAGGGAACGAATACCATCCTGCTATTATTCGGAGGGCTTTTCAATTTGAAAGTGGGGTTTATTTCATTGATCATTGACCCTTCTCCTATGTATTTACAATCAAACGGTTTTAGCTATCAGAATCAGTTTCACTTTCCCTTTATAATGGTGTGAAATAAGGTCATGTTTAAATACACCAAACTCTTTATAATTTGATAAATAATTGCATTGCAATAACGTTCATTCATTATAGGACGTCGTCTGCTTAAGCAGGATCGATCCCGAGTGTGACGACATCAAAACATCGCTATATTTCTGGCGAATCCTCGGATATTCCAGATGCTGAGAAGAGCTTTTATTTGTGTTGTTTTTATAATCACCAGATACGCAGTTGACATAAAACTTATACGATTGCCATCTGTAAGCTTCCCAGTTTCTAGTGATACATTAATTGCCATATTTGTGATTTTCTTTGAATATCTACTTTAAGGTGACAATGACCGGTCATTAGATATTGCTAACGGCCGGTTAGCGTTTATAGGCAAAATTAATGGCTGTTCATTTAATTAGGATCTAAAAGTCATCATTTCATAAACATAGTTTTTAGTTGAATATGGCATATATAACGTCATTAATTCGACAATCGTCTAAATTTGCCCGAATTTAAATTATCTTTCCACACAGGACGATGTCTGACGTTATATCTGGTCTGAGACGTTTAAAAGAAGATGAAGAGCGTTACAAAGATGTTTTCATCAACAGTTTCTCTAAAATCGCCATGAAGGATGTAGTTCTTGAAGAAGTAACCCGATACTTCGACAACAACGTCTTGAAAAAACTGACCGATTCGTTCCTTCCAGATGATCAATTTAATTTCCTTGGTATAGGGGTGGGTCAAGGTACGTTCCTCTTAACTGCTTAAGTTCATTCCATTTCAAATAAAGAGATATTCATATGCGACATTCCTCTGTATAAAATATCAAACTGTACGCTATATTTCCTGATTATTTTGACACTTGTCATTGCTCTACGTGACTTATATTATTCATCGCTCAATTTTTATTTTATTTCAGGCCAGCATGAGCTTCATTTTCTCAAAAGTCTTGCACCGTTCACGTCGATAAATAATGTTGCTGTGGAGCCGAATGAGAGCCTCCTCAACACATTCAAAAGCAACTTGGCTGCATGGCATTCTGACACTAACGTCTCTCATTGGTTTCCTGGTACTCTTTCCCGGTTCTTTGATGAAAGCCCTTTGGCGAAGTGCAAGTACAATCTCATCAGCGCTATACATTCTCTGTATTACCATGATGAACTTGTGACGACCTTCTCCAGACTAGTGTCAATGCTAAAAGAGGAGGGTCTCATGATCATCGTAGTTTCGGCGGGTATGTCACTGTGAACATGGCGAACAAAGAAGCGGACAAAATATACAGCTCCTCATTGTACCTTTCACAATTGCTCTGGTTGACAAAAGAACATCCCTTCATTGCTATTATGTAAAAGTATGTAGAACAGGTGTCACATGCATATTCACCTGTTCTACTTATTTTACAAAATAGCAATGAAGGGATGTTCTTTTGTCTACTAGAGTAATTGTGGAGGGTACAATGAGAAGCTGTATATTTTGTCCGCTCTCTTTGTCATCGTGTTCATAGTGTGTGGCACCTTATAATTCAAGTGGAAAATTATGTAAAGAGGTCACATAAGGCAGAAAATGTTCATGATGGCCGTAAAGCAAATTCTCCTTTCAAAGATGCATGAATTCCAAGGTACATAACTCAAAGGATGCTTTTATTTACATTTACATTGTAATCGATATTCTGTGTATTGTACTTTATTTACTATTCTTATCGAAGACTTGATATATTATTTGTCAACATTAGCATGATTAAGGCACCCCTTCACCTTTCTGATTTCTCTTTTCTGCTTCTGCTTTCCTTTTGTATATAGTGTAAATATGCTCTCTCTTTCTCTCTATTCATATAACTTTTGTTTTCATATTATTTTGTAAATAGAATTATGTTTCAACAAGTTTGTTGTTAGTGTCATGATTAGTCATTAGTTTAATTTTATAAGTATTATCATAAAAATGAAAAGGTATCACAATGCTTCAAACTTTAAGCTTATATTGCCATACCTCTGCATGTCATTTCATTATCCATATGTACCTGTATTATGATCATATTTGCCTTTCAATTGTGTTATTGTTTACTTATACTTATTCCCAGCTTTGTGATAATGACCATACTATGCAGTGTCATGTACTATGCAGAAATAAATAAATTTTAAGAAATGATTATGACAAATTTTTCCTTCGCATGAGGGGCACTTTGTCATCTTTGAGGGAATATTTATTGATTTTGGAAAGTTTCGGGACGTCACTGCCAACCCTCCAAATTGGTAATGACCCATGTTTTATGAAAACTCTTTTTTAATGCATATCACCACGCAGTGGGAGTCTCGCGTATCATATTTCTTAAAGCTGATATTTCCACTACGTCATGTTTGCATGTCATACGAACGTTTTCAGTTTTAACAAAATCTGACACAAATGGACTTTTACAATTTCAAAACAATCTCGCTCGGTGAAGCAAGCATGAAATAATTCCACCAAGGTATCATTTGAAAGCAGAATTACTTCTACTTTAAGGAAAATACAAAATTATTGTCATAGAGCACATCTTGTGGTCACAATAATCCTTTGTTTTAGCATTTCGGGGTTTTTGTCTTCTCCTACGCACTGTATAGGTTAAGATGATTCTGATATCAGAAGGTAAAAAGGGCACTTATCAGAAAGGAAAATAAGCACTTATCAGAAGGGGAAATGGGCACTTCTCATAAAGAAATAGGGACACCATCCGACCCCCCCCCCCCTCTTTTTTACTTGCTCCCTTGGTTATAGTACAATAATTCATCAAATTTGGGCTAACAACCCCGGGTTATGTGCATCAAAACTCATTTTCAAGTAGTGCCATCAATTCTCATTTAAAAACGCTCATTAATCTGAGTTTGGGCAAGGGGGTGCGCAGATGTAATAGTTTGCCCCTGGCGCCAGAATACCTAGATACGCCACTGCATACACTTCCTTCCCGGGTGTCACTGCTATGTCTCCTATACTAGCTATGGTTTAACGATCCTATCGACTTGTTGCTAATGGTGCCACGGCCTTCTTGCGTGTATTGGGGATCGAATTTTGTCGCAAATGTCTCCCTTGGAGCTGTCTGACTCAGGTTATAATTCTTGACTCTCTTTTTAGACCTACCCTGACCCAAAGCCTATTATTTTGGAAGGCGTATTGATGAACATGTCAGAGAGCCCGCTTTCCCGTAATGTTTTGCCTGTCTGCCATGTTGCTTTGAGAAGAGAACAGGGGAACATCCATTCCACGTCCTAAACACAAACATTTTAAACATGTGCTTCGTTATCTTCTTCAATTTCGTAACTTACTTCAGATTTGTCCGCTTTATTTTTTTTAAAACTATTATTTTCTCTCTCTCTCCGGCAGAAAATAACATACAGAGACGAACTATCTTGCAGAATCCATGGTTGCCATCTTCGACAACTAACCGTCTTGCCGAAAAACCGCATTCGGTACGCGTCCGTGAGATAGCTGAGAAAATGGGATTAAACGTCGCCATTTTTGATCTAGATATAAAGTGGGACGTTACCGATTTATTTGATGAGCAGTCTGATCTGGGGAATAAGCTTCCTGATTTCCTCACGATGACAGCATATTTTCGGGAAACAGTGCCGACTGAGATGCTGAAAGATTTCATGGAGCTTTGGCGTTCACTGTGTTCAGAAGATGCAGATGGACGCATGCGCACATCGGCGGGAGAGCAGATACTTCTCATTTCTAAATAAGCTACTTCCTTAAGACGTTTATCTTCTTGAATTAATCATAAACACGTCTAGAATACATTCACTTTAATAATCATCTAAAATATCTTTATTATCAATTATTATTTGAACGTTCTTACTTCTGGTTCTGCATAAAATTTAAAGTTCGAATTCCTTCAAATCATATACAAAGGTACAGATTCATATTTCTTCTTCTTCTTGTATTCGGAATAACATATATTCATATTCATCAATCATTTCGAACACGTGCTTCTCCTTTCACCCTGAACAGCTGGTATGCTATATAATTTCAATTACATCCTCTGTAAATCGATTTCCGTTTGCAGGACATTTTTTAATGGTGGTGGGTGGAGAAGTTGCACATATTTCATTAAGTATAATATATATATATGTATGACGATGTTTACCTGTTTTTCGTTTTACTTTACGCATGAAAGCATTGTTCCATGTCTGCTTACTTTCCTAATACTGATCATGTAGCAGCTATGCCTACTGAAAGAACTATATTAAGCTCAAATAAATGGACTTGGTCCTCCTTATATGAACAATTTTGACCCAGAATATGACCATGAAATGATTCTGCTGACGCACTCTTTCCCTATCTTTGTATCACATAGTTCGATTAGTCATACACGTTTGTTATCGTTTTGAACTATGCTCCTTAAAAACTGTTTACAAAGTGTTAGCTTGTTTGTTTTTTTGCAGTCAATAATAACAGATCATAATGTCTCTGTGCAACTATTGTTGGTTTTATATTATATCCGATATGTATAGTATTCATTACTCTTTTTATCTTAATACATGTAAATTACTTTCGGTGAAGCCAGTTATCCTTGTTGTAATTGAAACTGTCTATCATAGTGATGGGCATTGTAGCACTCCAAGAAAAATACACAATATTGCGTAAAAAAGGGGGGGGGGGTGCATTTTTGTTGGGTAAAATGTATACACAGCGGTTTAGTATCATTCTGCCCAACAAAATAGTGTTTGATATTTTACTCCCAAAATATTCATGTTCCATTTTTACCCTAAAATGGGTAAATTTTTAAAAATATATTTAGTACGTATACAGAGGTAAACGGGATAATTTTGTAGAGAGATAACTCAGTTATATAGAGTAGGCTTTAAAGGGCAATGCAACCTTTGTAAAAAAGCTGGTTTGTGTGAAAGGAGAAAAATAAGAGAAACAGGATAGTGAAAGTTTGAAAGAAATTAGACAAGGAAAAGAAAGATATGAATGATTGAAAAATGAAATAACTACATCAATGCGAATCTCAAATTGGCAATTTCGTGAATCGATTGTGACGTATTCGTGGTCAACTCTCCCGTTTGTCGTACACCAAAATATCGTTAAATTCCGGAGCGCCTTTTCCTTCGGGGCAGTACTCAAAGTGTATTGTAGAAAGCATATTGCTATCATGGGTCCTCTGAAAAGAAAAAGATCCTACCGAGTTATATACAGTACTAGCAGAAGCAGCCCGTGGACATCCACGGGTGCTAGCTGTGTTTATGATTAATCATCGTACCGTATATTTATCACAATAACAAGTGAATAAAAAGAAAAGTCGGGTAAAGTTATTTTTGTACCAAGAAGTATTTACAACATGTGAGTATGAGTTATTTATCCAAAGCTTGCATGAGTTCTGAAAAAATACATATTCATCTTGATGAAGACTAAATGATAAACATGCATAGAGCTAGAGGGAGCGATTCGATCCTGCCTTGTTTTTGTGGTTTAATACTCAGAGAAATTAAGGCCATGAAAACATAACGTGCATAATTAACGGTAGGTCTCTTGAAAAGGATGCAAAAATGAGGGGGGAAGGAATTTATTGTAATTTTCTTTTCAGGGGGATTATGGCCCCTTATATGGGTCTTGGCAGGACCGACGGATTGACTTTTCCCTACTACCCTCCCGTCACCCCCAGCGCGAGGCGAGACGGGATTAATATCCTATACGTATTAATATCATAGTGCAACTATTTTCGAAGGGAATTATGGTGGGGGGGGGGGGGGTCCTTCTTTACACCGTGGCAACCGATATTCCTAAGTGACGTGATCTCCTAGACACCTCCCCTCCCCCGAATGATGTCTACAAATCGGCTTAGTCTGTCATATGAGTTCTGAAGAAAGTACATTTTCATCTTGATGAAGACTAAATGATATGGATATAATTATGTTCGAGTAGTATATCCATGCATAGAGCTAGAGGGAGCGATGTGATCTTGCCTTGTTTCTGTGGTTTAATACTCAGAGAAATTAAGGCCATGAAAACATAATATGCATAATTAGCGGTAGGTCCCTTGTAAAGGATGCAAAAATGAGAAAAAATTGAATTTATTGTCATTTTCTTTTCAGTGGGATTATGGCCGCCTTATATGGGTCTTGGGAGCTAGGACCGACGGATTGACTTTTCCCTACTAACCCTCCCGTTCATCCCAGCGCGAGGAGAGAAAAAAAAATAAAAACAAAAACAAAACAAAACAAACTGTTGAAAGTTCAATTTAGAAAGTAATGGCATGCTTACATAAATCGGACTCCCTAGAGCCGAATTTTCAAAAAATAACAGGAAAAAATAACAAGTTTACGGGGACCTGAATCGATCCAAATCGATCACGACGACCGCCCCCCCCCCCCGGGGGATGTTTCATTAAGACCTGTACATTATCCGCGTAAATCACTTGCTAAATTAATTTCATTTCATTTCATTTATTTTCATATTTCTCATGGAGATACATTTACATTTCAAAATAGATATACATAAATAACATAAAGGTAAATGGTCGATATAATGTAGTAATTTTACTGAGAGAAATATGATGGGACCTACATGAAAGCAAGCTTGTAAAGCTGTAGGCCCCTGTAAAATAATTTGTGGCAATAAATGGAGGACGGTTATGAATGAATACGACCAATCAAAGAAAAAAAAAATAAATAACATGCAGTGGTGTTGTATTTTCTTTCCCTTTCTTACAACTTAAATTATTCTGCAATTATGGGTGCTCAGCTGGTAAATGAACATTACAGATTATCAAAAATGGCTTCATCTGTACATACGTATATAAAAATGTAAATTTAAATAACAAAATAAACTCAAGCGAATAGTGTCAGTTGTAGCACTCTCGGATATAAAAAAAAGTAAGGACGATTTATATATATACAGCCATGGAAAAAACAACATCAGACCAAGCAGGGTTACTGATAGTGTTACTTTTGTGGTAAGAAAAAGTACAATATTATTACATAAAAGCAAGGCATAATTGCTAGAATTTATCATTCAATGAAATACAAAGACAAATCATTTTTATAATTTTGTATGCATATTATGGTACCTTTATTACAGAAGCTTGGTCTAATAATTCCTTACATGGCTGTATATTTTCTCTTTAGACTATTTCCAAGAGCACTACAGCCACACGCAATATGCTTGCAGATACAAGTTACTCATTAACAAGATATGTTTTAAACAACATTTCCTTCAGTTTACGTTTGAATGAATATAATGAAGGACTTTCGATTAACTCTAACGGGAGGGCATTCCAGTAACTGGGTCCTGTAAACATAATGGTTTTCTGGGCAAAAATAGTTCTAGTACGTGGAAGGTGATATGCGTTGCTCTGTCGCGTAGGATAAGCATGTAGGTATCTGTTTTTCTTAAACATTTGTAAAAATATTTCAGGTAGGTTATTAGCAGATAGATTATACATAAAAATACTCACATTGTAATAGAATAGGTCTGATACTTTTAGGATTTTGTTTGCATGGAACAGGCTGTTAGTGTGAGACAGGTATCCAACATGATTAATATTTCTAATAGCACGTTTTTTAATGTGAGCTAGTATATTTAGCAAATTTCCACAAGCGTTGCCCCAGGCGAGAATTCCATAGCTGAGGTATGGAGTCATTAAAGTAGAATAAACTGATAATAAAATTTTACTGGGAAAGAAGTATTTAAGTCTGTTAAGTATACCGGTATTTCTTGAGAGGACTTTACTCAGATAAGTAATATGGGATTTCCAGGATAGATCACTATCAATATAAAGTCCCAAAAATTTAGTGCAGTCAACTTGTTTTAGTGCAATATTATTAAAATTGACATGATTAGGAAGTGTTTTTAATGTATTACTAAATAGCATATAGAGAGTTTTATCTATATTTAGGGATAACTTGTTTGCATAAATCCAGGACTGAACAGACGCAAGTTCATTATTTACAGTGTCCACAAGAGTTTGAGTGCCTCGATGTGTAAAGAATATATTAGTATCATCCGCAAAACAAATAAATGAAAGTAGCTGGGAACAATTTTTGAGATCATTAATATATAAAATAAACAATAGCGGGCCCAGTAGGGAACCTTGCGGGACGCCACATGTAACCAATTTCAAGTGAGAATCATGGCCGTTGACACTTACAAATTGTTTTCTATTAGTTAGATAGTCTATGAACCAATCTAGAGTCAATCCACTTACACCATAGTGACGCAACTTGTAAATTAAAATATCGTGATTAATCGTGTCAAAGGCCTTTGAAAAATCTAGAAAAACCCCAATAGTGTGCGAAACGTTATCAATTGCATGTGCTATTTTGTTTATGAAAGCCAATAAAGCATGAGAAGTACTGTGATTCTTTCGAAAACCAAACTGAGAGTCACATAGAATTTTGCTGTTAACAAAGAAATTGAGTGTTCGGGAGTATACTAACCTTTCGAGGATTTTAGAAATGGATGTTAGAAGAGAAATCGGGCGGTAATTATTCAGGGATTTTTTTGTCCTTTTTTGAAAATAGGGACGACTCTAGCTATCTTCATATTTTGTGGGACTGCACCCGTGGTCAAAGACAAATTCAAAATAAATGTAAGAGGGGAAGTTATTTCCTCAATAATATTTTTAAGAAGGAAGTTTGTAATTCCATCATATCCTGAACCCTTCCTCGTATTGAGATTGGTTATAATATCTTTGATTTCATCCTCTACTACTGGTGTGAAAAAAAGAGACTGGGGATTAGGAGCTTTTAGAAAGTTGTGAAACTCTAAATTTGACTTTGGGATATTACTGGCAAGATTTGGTCCTATATTTACAAAAAAGTCATTGAATACCTCAGCCAAGTCTGAGGGATCATCATATTTGCGATTATTTTTAAGAATATACTTGGGAGGATCGGTATCATTTTTTGATTTCAAAGCTTCGTTTATCACCTTCCACGTACTCTTTATATCGAATTTGTATTTTTCAAACTGGCGTGAGAAATACAATTGTTTAGCTAAACGTAAAGACGATGTCAGAACATTTCGGTAACGAACATATAGAGCCCTGTTTCGAGCATTCGGATTTTTCCTATGTTTATAGAAGAGTTTATTGATACCATAAACAGGGAAACCCGTCTATCCCCTATTTTTATACCATTACGGCACTAAAATTTAACCTAATTTGGAACACATTACCGAACAACCCCCCCCCCCCCCCCTTCCACCGATCTTCTTCTTATCAGTCCCTGAATTTGCTACCCTTTTTCTTGATGTTTGCTTCTTTTTTTTTGATAACCTAATCAAAACACGTAACCCGGGTTATGCGCCTATTGCTGAAAAGGTAAACTTTTTATCCGTTTCACGTGGATGATGTACCGCCCTCAATAAGACATCCCCCCCCCCCCCCCGGCGACCGCCGTAAAACCATAGTGTTACATAAACACTAAATGATGTAACTCTATGCGTGAAACATAGTAAATGTGCAAGTGCGCTGTGCGAACGAATAACACGTGTGTTGCGTCGTATACATTGAAGCCATACATGTGGATATGGCCTTGGAGTATACACGTCACGTTGTTCTTTGGCAATACACCAATTGAGGTTTCTCCCCTTCACAAGTAAAGGGTATGGGTTGGGGCATCACAGAGGGTACATTTTCGTGCGTACGGCAGTGCGCTATTCCATCTGCAGAATTATGACTCCCTCCTGAAATTCAATGTTTAGAAATGAATTTATGACATATGGACGGCACGTCAGCCCTTAAAAAGTGCCTCCCAACCCTCTAAGAACCATTCCCCGCCCGTGGGTACCAAAAGCTGGGGACCGAAAGAGCCAGGGGAGGCGCCTATTCGAACCAAAAGGCCCCAAATCCTTAGCGTAATATATATATATATAGATTTTGAAAAATTGACATTTTAGTAATTTTGTGTGTTGGAGCGAGTGGCAAAGTTGACTGCGCTAGATCACAGTGACTGAACCGATACGGCCAATTTGAAATTTCTATATATATAGTGATTACAACTTTTTTAAAAATCATAACTTTCTTATTGCTTGTCCGATTACGTTCAAACTGCTTCTCTGATTTTGCTGCTTTCACACAAATTAAATTATTACAAAGGTTGGATTGCCCATTAAGTTTAAAGCCAATAATGATTAAGTAAAAAGTTAGTATATACGGCTACTCAATAATAATGCTTTTTTTATTTGTCTTCATGAATATCCTGACCCTTGTAATAACACTTATAGACTAAAGAGATTATTACAGTCATGTCTTTTGTTACTAGGAAAGGTCATTTTTAGAAAACTGCTCGCAATTGTGGATGCCATTGATTTCTTAATATTCAGGGTTTCCTGACCACCAATTTCGCGTATCTCAGCCATTTAAATGGAATTCTTGACACCCCTCCCACCAAACTATGACTCCAAAATTACACTTCTAGAATGACCCCCCCCCCCCCCCCCTCCACTAATTATGGTTATTTTAGGTACTGACAGCCATGTCTTATGTCATTCTGATTATTACAACTTTCCGACTGTTCTCTTTTCTTAGATTCTATGTATGTTATTCTCAACAAAAAAATGTGCAAAATTGCGATTTTCGTGTCTCCAGCATGTTTATATAGTTTAAATCGCTATTTTGTTCCTTGGAAATCATCTTTTTTTTTAATTCATCTTACAGGCTTGACCTCTAAAATGTATATCAATAGAGGTATCAGGACACCTAGGACAATATTAAAAATACAAGCAGACGTTTGATATTACCTTCAAAACCCCATGTCGCCAGGAAAAGAAGTGCTCATATAACAAGTTCTTACTCGTTAACATATCATTCAAATTAAGTCTTTTGTTTATAAGTAATTCCATTGGCCCTTAAGTGCCTGAATGACAAATAATATTACATAACAATATAAGGTTTTGATATTTATCTTGGGGCTCATATAGCCCATGTCGCCAAATCGCAGTCAGATACGTTACCCTCTTTTTTTTTTACTCTTCAGAGAAGGTCAAAGAAATGACGCATAGCAGTGGACTTGAACGGGTTGAACAAAGTCAGCCTCAAGCATAAATGGCACCATGATGTATTCATCGAATCTCTTGTTACAAAAATATATACAGATCCAACCACTTGAAAAACTACTGTTACGATGAGCTAATATCATATACGTTACTTCAACTTTGTTTCATTAAGAAAAAAGTATGGTGTAAATAAACGAAAAGTTCAGGTAAATTTGAATTCTTACGCTAATGTGTAATCACACACCGGAAATTACATAAGAAAATTATTGTAAACAAATTTTTAGCCATTTTACTCCCAGTGTTAAAGATCGTATGCTCGATCTGTAATGAAAAACACAAGTCAGAAAAAATTGGAACCAGCGGGATTCGAACCTGTCATCTACTGCTTGCCGGGCAGCGACTTATTAACCACCAGGCTATTCTGGTTCACGGCCAAGTCACGATGAACTGGAATCAAATACCCAAGATCCTCTTCTTTCTGACTCATTAATATTCAACGGTCCGCCGTAGACAATGGTTAGTAAATGAAGAAGCTTGATGGGAGGAATTTTAATTTGTAAACAAATTTTTAGGCATTTTACTCCCAGTGTTAAAGATCGTATGCTCGATCTGTAATGAAGAACACAAGTCAGAAAAAATTGGAACCAGCGGGATTCGAACCTGTCATCTACTGCTTGCCGGGCAGCGACTTATTAACCACCAGGCTATTCTGGTTCACGGCCAAGTCACGATGAACTGGAATCAAATACCCAAGATCCTCTTCTTTCTGACTCATTAATATTCAACGGTCCGCCGTAGACAATGGTTAGTAAATGAAGAAGCTCGATGGGAGGAATTTTAATTTGTAAACAAATTTTTAGGCATTTTAGTCGCTGCCCGCCAAGCAGTAGATGACAGGTTCGAATCCCGCTGGTTCCAATTTTTTTCTGACTTGTGTTTTTCATTACAGATCGAGCATACGATCTTTAACACTGGGAGTAAAATGCCTAGAAATTTTTTTACAAATTAAAATTCCTCCCATCAAGCTTCTTCATTTACTCAGAAAATCATTATTTTTGTGAAAATAATGTGAGAAAAGAAACGGCACATCAGATACGTTACAGTCAAATACGTTACTGATTATAATGTGTCAGGCAGCATGATCAACGCAAGGCGCTTTGGCGAACGTATTTAACCTTAACTGCAAATTTCGGAACTATATCAGAAAATACATTGTAGTTTTGTGTTTTATTGTTTACATATATCTCAATGTTATAGAAGTATCTAATCAGTTATCTATGTAAAGATCGTTCTTCACGGTTAGAAGTATGTTGTTTTTACGAATATAGTCATATTTTGATATTTTATAAGTTAGAATGTATTTATTGGTGCTGGGTATGTTGCTGTATATGCTAACGGAACTTCCGATGCGACAAATACGTTACCATACACCGTTCTTCTTTGCATCCAGAATTTATTTAATCTGGCAGAGAAGTTAATACGTGCCATTTTTTTTAAGTGTAATACCTATCCATAACGATACATACATAATCAATGGGATTATTGATCAAATTAAACTACAAATAGAAACTCAAATTAGGATTGCATATTTCATGCAGAAATATATGTATAATATATCTATATATTACTATTTCCGGATCATAGGGGGAATCCTAACAATGCAGTTTATTCCGTCACAATAAAAATTGGGCGTTACGGGGAATTTTAACAATAGGCCGAGATAAAAGAATTCCCCATATGGCCGCGAATAGAGTTATATATATATATGCTTTGCCTTTTATTTAACCTTCACTTTATAAATCATTATCTTTTTTTTTATTACAGAAAATATCAAGGTTAACTCCAAAAGTTTGTTGACATTTTAAAGCAATAATTAAGCAGACTATCGGAGGTTTTCTAAGTTACTACCTCTGGTAACGTATCTGACATGTGGTTTCAAAATGTTAAAAAGGGTCACTGAGTTTGGAAATATTTCTTGAAATTATGCTGGCAGCCAAAAGTCACCCGTTGACTGTTTTGTATTCTTAAGGGATTAAAGTTTCTGAATTCATAATAATTTAATGAAATTTTTGATGTTAAAATTTGGTTTTTGTACAAATTTAATTGCACAATTTTTCGGAGAATGGCCCTCCTGATGTTAAATACTACCATTATTTTGATTTTCCATAAATTGGCCCGTCAAGAGAGACAGGCGGAGGCAGAGCGAAGAAAGAAGAATAGGACCTTCTTGCATAAAAACTTGCGTTTAATCGCACGACAGAAGAAAGAGAGTTAGAATATAAAAGATAAACGGAAGGAGAAAAAAGGTGTGGCTGTGAGTGTGTGCATGGGGCTAAACAAAGAGAGATCGTGAAGGACAGAGAGCGAGAAAAAGAAGGAAATTGAAGGAAAGAGGGGAGCGGAAAATATAACGAGACAAAACAAATAGCGACAAAATACAGTGAGAGAAGGAGGACAACGAGAGAGAGAGACAGGCAGACAGAGAGAAACAGAGAGTGGGGGATTGAGAAAGGGGAAGAGGGAGAGAGATGGGGTAGTGATACAGAGGGGTAAAAATCGATTCAATGAAGTTACCATCATCATGAAAATATTCGCAGCAATTTTTTTGTCCTGTCTCGTTAAACAAGCAACATCCTAGAAAGGGAAAGTTGAAGACAGAATGAGAGTTTGCGGGCGATTGCGTGGGTGTGAGAGTGTGTGGGTGTGTGTGTCATTGTACGCGCATTGTATACAATACACACTAAGAGATAAAAAGGAACGCCTCCAACATGAAAAGAAATCTATAATGCACATATAGAAAGTAAAGATAATGAACGGGAAAAAAAGCAATAGCTCGTCACCCGAAGAAACTCACGACAAATGAAAATTAGTGACAAATTATATATGGATGGAAAGATTACAAATTGAAAAACACAAATGACGTGCTGAAAGTCATATAAATATCCTGGAAAGGCTTCAAATGTAATTTTTAAAGACCCTTTTCAGGCCCCAAATCAGGCCAAACAACGGTCGTAGCGAGGTCTGAATTGTGACGTCACAGCCTTGACAGATATACAGCCAGGTGCACACACAGCCAGTTTACTCTCGTTTGTTTACCACGTACACGTTTGTTTTCCTCTGCTATCAATCGTTGCTCTGATTTTCACGTGAATTATTCGATATCATTCGACATATCACTCAGGCATGGCTAGCGCGCGCTCCATGCTGACTTTGATGCTGACACGACTACTTGAAATGACGTAAGGGGTCAAAATTTGCATATTCATGAGGATGGCTTTGTTTATCGGAACAGCTGATCGTGACTTCAAAAACGGTTAAAAGGTGGATTTTCATCCTTGAAATACATATAGTTCCCTTCAGACAATTAGAAAGGTAATACAGGTATTTATTCCTTAAACTGTATACTTTCACACCCTGAAAACCCCCCAATTTTTTTTTTCGCCATGAGACCCCCTCTTTAAAGTAATCCGTTGAAAGACTTTTCTAAATTCTACAGTGAGATGCCAAAGTAAATGAATTTTATCGAAACTAGATGAAAAAAAACCCCGGATCAGTATAATCGTGATCGCAAACCGTCAAACACAGCGGAATATACTGCTGCGATTTTTCAATATGTATATGGCTAAAGTGTACATAACCAGTGCCACAGGGATAATATCGAAGAGTTTAATACTGAAACAAAAATAGGCATAGATGTAAACAAACGGTAGGAACAATGAAGAAAAGACACTAAATACATATATATACGAAGCACATAAGATACTATTAGCATAATTATAAAGATGGTACAAGAGGTAGAACAAGGACATGTACCTGCAAGTCAAATGAAAGCCCAAACGAGAGCAGTGTGGGTACACTGCACGAAAAAAAAAATGGGTTGCAATTAACAACAGAATATCAGGATCATTGGCCAGACTCTCCCGACATCCATTGTAATACCAAACTGACCGACAATCTACTACCAAACAAACCTACCATCATACCAGAAGCAATACCATGGGGTGATCAGGCCCATAGGTAAGACACTAGCAGGTAGACAGTTATACACCCCCCCCCCCCCCAAAAAAAAAAACAACAACAACAACAACAACAAAAAAAAGGGGGGATTGCTGTGACAGTAACAGGTACATGTACATGTAGAAAAAAAACATACAGCAGATCATGTAAAGACATGAAAATATGCATCTAGGCCATTCTGGTTATAAGCAGTAGGGTACATACGCATATGTGAAACTAATATCTGACTAACACCAAATGAAAGAACCACATGTATAAGTATCATCAAATATAAAAGATATGTGAACACTATCAACAATACAAAATAAAAGGAAGTCCAAATACCACTACGCATAGAATGGTGAAAGACAACAACAAAAAAAATAGCCCTTCATACCCGAACGTACAAGGAAAAGATGAACAATGCCCCTTTTGAAAGCCCAGAACAGACCGATACACTGAGGTAAGACTTGTACTTCCAATCATCATTATCACCACAGGCTGCCTAGACATCATAGAACAATACCTATACAGGATGTGAAATAAAAATTCCAACATGTACTGTGTACCGACATGTAACCTATCCTGGCTAATAAAAACAGTATCATATCGTACATGGACATCAATACAAATATAAAACAGTATTAAGCCTCTTAAAGAAATTCCTGTACCCAATAGCCCAAAACACATAGGCAGGCAGAAAACACAAGAGACCCACATCTAACAGTTAAATGCAAAACCTCAAAAAGTCATAGAAAACAGTGAGCCATGTAAAAGGCATGTAGAATTACAGTTTTGACCAATATTGTTATCATATCCTCACATGTCAACAACAGTCTGTGTTGCTTATCGTTATTGTACCAACAAACAAATACGACCCAAATCTGCTCCTCTACTGATCGATATAACAGGAAATACATAAAAAAAAGATATGCAAAAAGATGAGTAAAAATAAATAAGCAGAAAAGAATTACCCGTAGCAAAATACAAAATATGACCTCCCCCCCCCCCCCCCCCCCAAATAACCTGGCAATATACATGATGCACAATGATCTAACCATTTCATCATCACCACCCTTAACATAGTCAACTTAACATTAAAAAAATATTATATATGCTCCTAAATCCTGGGCCTACACTCAATGCCCAACCTAAGCATCCAAATTGACAGAAATCAATAAAATCATTCTGAACCATTGGGCAAGTTTCAACAGGCTGCTGGTAAATTTGCTCCTCCAAAAATGGAGGAGCAAAGACTATTGTACATGTACCATAACAATCTACATGGACAAATCCAAAATGACAATAGGCATGTATAAAATACAAAATACATTACCTCAAGCTAAAAACATTCTCCACGCAAAGCATGCGTTATGTAGAAAAATAAATGGAAAAATCAATGAGTAGGCATGAAAAAAACAACAACAACAAAGAAATAGCCCATGAAAATTACTGTCATTTCTATGTTTATGTCTTCTGAATTTCTATCTACTACTTTCTTCTACCCTTCAAAATGTGAATACCTGAACCTGCATTCCTGACATACTGTTGACAGGCTGTATTCAAATCATCAAATGAAACCCAACTATTGTAGCGAGAAGTAAATGTCTGCCACTTAACACGATACAGCCAAACCCCAGAGGCATTACAATATTTCCTGCCAACAATTTTCTCAATTTTATAGAACCTGTTCTCTGCAGGAATATCTGGAGCCTCCCTGTCTCCTCTAGACAACTTGTCTACTGGGGGTGACTCTTGATCTGGTGGTAACTCTTCACCAGGTGGTGCATTCTCGGATGCAGAAATCTCACCAATCGGGGCAACTCCTCTGACAGCCCCTCTATTCTCACTGTTGCCATTTTGAGGCGGTTCACATGTATGCGTTCTGTTACTATGACATTATCACACTTCCGGCGCAATTTAAAATATAAGACATACATCGCTCTGACTGTCCATTGCACTGGGGGTGGTAACTGGTGGTCTGCGTTTTCGTGATTGAGAATCTTGCAGGTCTCCTTCACTATGTTAGAAAGATAATTCGTTCCACGATCCGAATGCAGAAAAGCTGGAGTCCCATGGCGGCACACAATCTCCTTCACAAACGCCAACGCAACTGTAACTGCCCTAATATCAGATACTGCAATCAATTCAACATACTTCGAAAAATAATCAATAAAGACAAGCACATACTTGTTGGCACTGCCCTTACATGTAGGTATAGGACCAATTGTGTCAGTACTAACTCTCTCAAAAGGCATGTTAGGTACAGGCATGGGGATCACCTGAGCTTTGACCTTTAATGGAGGGGCTTTACGGTGATTACAGGGTTCACATGACTTCACCCAGTTAATTATGTCTTGGCACATGCCCAACCAGAAAAACTTTGAACGCACTTTCTCAATTGTTTTAGAAATTCCAAGATGCCCGCCTGTGAGTGGGGAATCATGGCTCTCACGCAAAACCTTTGAAGTGATACGTCTGGGAATGGCAAGTTGAACAGTGCTCCTTGCAATCTTGTCTCCTTTCCCTGGGTAAGTATGCACATGATAGAGTATACTGTCATGCACAAAATAGCTATCTGCAGTCCGAACTACCCTCACAACTTCCCCTGCATCAGTGGGCAACTCCCCACGTTCTAGATATGCCCTCATGCACATACAGTTCACATCATTCAGCTGCTCCTTCACAAAATCTCCTTTCGACATCTGGAGCACGTGATCCGGGGACACCTGTTCAGTCCCAGGCTGGAAACGCTCAGGGGTCTCCTTTGGTGTCCTTCACTTAATCTTGGTTGCACTGACTGCTGAGACATGCACTACCTTCTTCCTATTAGCAGGAGCAGGAAACTCCATATCAAATCCTACTAATGGTTCATAATCATCTAATGCAAGATCAGCAGGATTTGGCTCATCATACACACGTCGGCTGATCCCATCTGCATTGCCATGAACTCGTCCCGGTCTGTACTGGATCTCAAAAGAATAAGACTGCAACAGTGTGACCCATCGGGCAAACTTCCCTGATGGCTGCTGCAAAGAAAACAACCATTTAAGAGCAGCATGATCTACATAAGCCCTAAAGGAGGTGTACCTGAGGAAACAGTCCAATTTCTTAACACAATATCCTAAAGCTAGTCACTCCTTTTCTGATATCCCATAATTCTGTTCTTGTACAGTAAGGGACCGACCAACATAACAGATGACCCTTTCTCGTCCATCTTGATCATCTTGACTCAAGACACCTCCTACAGCATGTCCACTGGTATCTGTAAACAACTCAATGGGCAATGGGTGGGCCTCAAGTTCAATGAGTTCATTAATACCACGATAATCAACAATAAAACGATAGCCTCTATTATTGGGTTTGGCTACTAACAAACATGGTGCAGCCCAAGGGGAAGTGGACATTTGAATGATATCTTGATTTTCCAAATCACCTAAAATATCTTCCAGAGCCTGTTTTTGCTTAGGCCCAACCTGATAGGCACGATGCCTCACTGGTCAATGCTTAGAATCAATATTAATCTTATGCTGAATAATATTACACTTTCCTAGCTTCTGGTCTGGACCAACAAAGGCATCCTCATACTTATCGAGCAACCCACTCACCTGCATCATGTTGAGTATCACTCAAATCAGAGTCAGATAAGTCTATTTTCTTAGACACTCTATACTTCCAATCAAGTTCTGCCATAGACCCATAACTTCCTTCTGTAACACCAAGTGTATTCCCTTTTGATGCTAGAAATGACTCTACATGGGCTATTCCTTCAGTTCTTTCCTTTCCTCTTGTCTCTGTCTTATCTACAAACATGTCATTGACATAACCACCAGTGTCATTACCATTGTCTTTTACACAATTAACATAATCTACACTTTCATCCTTACATCTGTCATCAAACGTACATGTATCTTCATCTGTTTCGTTTACATCATTGTCATGTACTTTATCTTCTTCATATATTGAAGTATCCATGTCACTATCCCATTTACATGTACTATCCATGTCAGGACGGGCATCATGTTCACATGCCTGTCCAGAAAAGTCACTTTCAGGAATGACAACCACTTCATGTGCATTGGTCAAGCATGTAAATTTACCCAAATCTGCACCCTTTTTGAATGACTTCTGGATCATCTCCAACATTGGCGCAACCATATGAATAAGACCATTCTTATTTCTAGATAGTGCTTTGGTAGGCAAAAGTCCTAAAGAAAATAAATTGGGTGATCCAGAGGTCATACCAACTTTATCCTCAGGAAGAGGAGAACTCCTAATTCTGGCTATGAGTACTGCCAGTGATTTAGGTGGTACTGTTACTGTCTCCTTGGCAACCACCTTTCTCACATGATCCATGGTGAGTGACATACCTTTCTTCCTAAACCTAAAATCAACTGTATTGTCATTAAGAAAGTCCTAAAATGAGAGCAGGTTTCAGGTTCGGAATCACATACAATTTACAAGTCACACCATAACCTGCGATACAAGCTGGTACAGAAATCCAGCTTTCTATAGCTGTTGTGTTTCCTGTGGCTGTTTCAATGTACTTGAACTCCATATCCTCTGGAGGGTGTAGTTTATAACATCCTCAAAAGTTACTCAACAAGTCTGGGTTAATATCACTGATTTCAGCACATGAATCTACCATAGCAAAAGATTGAACCCTGTTAACTTCAACATTTACATAATTATTTAACCTCGAAGATGGATTACATCGAACTATGGCTACTTTAGCTGTATTATCATCACATTTTACATTTACTCCTTCCTCTACCTTTTCAGTCTGAACTGACACATCTGTTTTATGACAATTGTACCCTTGAATGGAGTCCCTATCCTCTCGAGGTACCTCTAAACTCACAGCCTCTAAGGAACTGTTTATGTCTCGTTTCCCACTTCTTGACTGTTACGACAATTCCGTTGGTAGTGTCCAAATTGTCCGCACTGATAACACTGCACTTGACGGAAATCGCGATTGTAACGCCCTCTTGAACCTGACGAAGGCCCAAACTGGTTGCCTGATCGTGGTGGTCTATACTGGTAATCTGGTCGCTGTGGCCCATACTGGTAGTCTGGTCGATGAGCTGGTGCGCTGTACTGGTACATGTACTGTGACGGCATGGTGGGGGGGGGGGGGCCATACTGGCTGGTAAACTGCTGTGGGACGGCAGTAACGAAGCCCAGGGGTTGTTCATACTGGATGGCCGGATGACCATAATCCACTAGAGGGGTACGGGTTGGGATGTACAGGTTGGCAGGCGGCTGCTGTGTGGCTGAAGCTCCTGAATCAAGTTTTGCCTGCAATACATTAACCTTGGCAGTCAGCTTTTCTGCGATACTATCAGCAAGTGACTCCAAGTGGCTGTATTCATAGCAGCATCCAGATTACCCGGATGCATCCGAAGGACATGAGCTTGAATGGGATTTCTTAAAGCTTGAATGAAGTATTGCATCTTCTGATCTTCATTGTTCAATTGGACTTGTCGACATAGCTTCTCTAGTCTATTGAGATAACTATCTACCTCTTCTCCATTCCTTTGCCTTATTTTGTTAAGTTCCATTTTTATTTGGAATTTGCGAGTGGATGACAAATGAAATTTAACAAGAAACTGTTCCTTCATATTTTCAAGGGCGTCAATCCCGGGGGGGGGGGACGTGTCCCCGCCCCACCAATTTGAAGGTGGGGGACACAATATCAAATGTCCCCCCCCCCCACACTTTGGGGATTTTTATTATGAAATAATAAATCATTCAAAACCGATATTACCTATCGTCAAATTTCCAAATATATATATTTCTTACGTTAAGAACTAGTGCAAAAAAAAGTTGGCTTTTGGAGATGGCGATTGTATCATAATGGATACATTATGTAGGCCTGCGTAGGCGTACGATTCGATGCCGGCAAATGACATCGCTACTTTATTTGCAGTTCCGCGTGTATTGCATGTCTAGCTATACCATACGCTAACATCTACCTTAGTCAGACTGATGAAC
Source organism: Heliocidaris erythrogramma (assembly GCA_025617745.1). Lineage (NCBI taxonomy): Eukaryota > Metazoa > Echinodermata > Echinoidea > Camarodonta > Echinometridae > Heliocidaris > Heliocidaris erythrogramma. The sequence goes on along the minus strand of CM046857.1, from coordinate 1,829,121 downwards.
ATGCATCACTGTGTCGGCATGGCCAGGCGCTAGGCCAGGACGCGTGGACGGCAGATCACTACCTTTCAGTAAGGTACATGGCGCGGATTGGTGGATTTTAAAACTTATTAAGTGAATCGTGTGTGTTGGTTGATGTTCCAGATGACTCACTAATTTTTTCTTTGCATTTTTTTTTTGTTCAGTAGTGCAATGATAAATGCTAGCCAACCTATAGCATGAAAGAAACCAACCAAACAATGGAAACGAAACGCAAAACCAATAAGCCCATGCTTTCTTCTGCCCAAATGTTTCATTGAATAGTAATTAAAGGTGACAAACTAACAAGTATTGTGCAGGTATTTTTTCAAGGACCAATTGGACTTTAGTTCATAAGGACTATTATATTTGTCTCCAAATGTCTCTGTGTTGTAAAAGTGTACCTCCACTTAATATTTTATGTGTCTCTCTCTCTCTCTCATTTCAAAATAATTCCACACATTTATTTGAAATACTACTTTACAACCATTTTACAAACTGTGGTTTGGCTATTACGTTGCAGTAAGTGAAGCTGACATTCCATGCAAATGATGGAAATATGACGAGAGAGAGTACGTAGTGATTGAAAAAATAGTGTATCTTAATAACTTTAATTATTATCTGAAATACTCAGTAATTTTGTGTTGCACACATGGCATATTATTGTATTTTTCCATTTGATGATTTTGTGAATGTGTGTGTATACCTATATGTGTAGTGCCTAAAAGATAAAGCTTTAAGCATTTTGACCCTACCATATATATATATTGTGTGTGTGTGTGTGTGTGTGTGTACATTACTTATATTTATTTTCTACTAGTTTCATGCTGCTATGATTTATTTTAATACCAACGGATAGTGCAATGCAATGCTGCATTTCTGTGTAAAATCTCGACATGAAGAAATTTCATTTCAGTGAAGTTATCCATTAAAGAAATATAGCCTAGAGCATGTTTCCAGTGCCTGGTTAGTTTTGTACTAAAGGGAAAAATAAAATTGTGAAAAAGAGGAGTAAACATGGGTTTGTAAAACACATGCACTTTCACTGCCTTAAATTTTCATATGCAATAACTAAGTTTCTGGTATACATGTATATTCATTATGCAATTAGCATGTAAATGAAAAGCCTGAATGTGAAAGTGTTTGAATATAAAACACTACTGCTCAAAAAAAAAAAAAAAAATGAGAGTATGTAAAGTGAAGATGTGATTAGACTTAAATGTTCATGTTTCCACTAACGGTGGAGTCCAAGTACATGAGGCTATTCATGAAGATTACTTAGTATTAGTATACTGTTACTGGTTCCAAGGGAGCGTGTTAGTGCGATCCGGCAACACAAAGGTTTTTATCGTGGTGTACTAACGCACGAGGCGTAGCCGGGTGTGTTAGACACCACGATAAAAACCTGCGTGTTGACGGATTGCACTAACACACGACCTCACAACCATAACAGTTTTATAAAAACGGGTCTACAATCTTAGTGTTTTCACTTACCTCGAATGTCATGGCATGTCCCATACGTGAATCCTGCTCAGCAAAACATGTAGGCCTACTACTGTTGCGAACGTATATACAAGCGTACAATGTTTAGGCCTCATCTTAAGGCGGATTCACACCAAACACGACACACGACAAACGACACGACAGCACGACATGCTACACGATAAACGGCAAAAAAACAGTGCACACCACTCACGACATTCGCTAAAACGTCGTGCTGGAGAGAAGGTGATGTCGTCTTCGATGATGAGAATGTCGTGATAGAATTCATTTCAAATTCGTCATTATAGTCATCAAAATAATTGTAAACATAAGACGGAAGTTTTATATTTTGAAATCTTGAAATCATTTATTCTTTATTTGGATGTTCTAAAAGTTGTTAAATTGGTCATGTGACTATGTTGAAGAATTACAAAAGTGATATTTGCTGTTGTTTATTCGGAATAATCACAGCTAGGTTTTCTTTCTTCATTAATAGGCCTACATAACATTGATGATCTTTGTTGTCTATTCGGAATAATTCAAGCAATTTTCCGGGGGGGGGGGTGGAACTAAAAAACAATTATTTTTTTGCCATACCTCCAAAATTCGCTCAGTGGGGGGCGGGGAAGGGGGGTCCAGTTCCCCTCCATAATTCTCTGACAAGCAAAAAAAAAAAAGGTTTTTCGTTCTAAAATGGGCGGGGGCACAATGCATATTTTTCTTCCAAAAGAGGGGGCACGGGCCGAATGTGCCCCTCCCCCTAAATCCGCCACTGCTTTGGAACATAAATTTGGTGTGAAAATGGTGGTATTCTCCGTGGCACACACCCATCGCACAATATATGGGGAGGGGGCAGTTTTGTCTTATACACTCACTCTTTACCATATTTTATGCACAAAATGACCAGAAAAATATATTTTTCTTAACTGAAAATATTTGTGCAGGCTTATATATTTTATATGGATTTTGGGTACCTCCAAACATTAGGAAAGTACTTGAATTTCTTGGTGGACTAACGGAAATTTTTGTTTTCTTTTTCTATAATTATAAGTTATCTCAAACTCATGGTCGCTTCCTATGTGTTTATATTTTAAATATTTCAGTGTATGACGGAACAACTTTTTATTGTAAAAATCCAACTGTGTTAAACTTTTTACGTGGTTGCAATAAATAAATAAATAAAAATTTTTAAAAATCTGATATTTTCTCAACAAAGCAAAAGCTTTACCCCATATTACGGTACATCTTAAAATGACTCAAAAGAACCTATTTTCAGAGTTTCATTAAAAAAAAACACAACATACTTTTAAATGTAATTCCCCATTTCTTCTCCCTCTCTCTCTCTCTTTCTCTCTACCCCACCCCTCTCTCTCCATGTCCTTGCCCCTCTCTCTTTCAAAAGTTTTAACAAGTTCAGTGCCTATTGTATTCTGTTTGAGAGCTGAAAAAACTGTAATTGGACGATACAAACAATACAAAAACCAATATTTAAAAGACTAAAAAAAGGGATTTAATACTGTAATTCAAATCTTTAATGGGATAAATTACTACAAGCACCTTCAACAAATAGACCAATATGGATTTCCCTTAAAATAGTACATTAAAAAAATCATGCAAATATGAAACCAAATAAATTAAATATCTTATCAATTATGGTATTGTAAGGTATGTAAATAAAGTTCAAGCTCCATTAGAGTGCAAATTAAATTCATCCCCAAGAATGTACGATGTAGTAAGCAAATACAATTTGCTCTGACACCCACTCCCGTCTAAAATACTTGGGACATGCACCTCACTCCCGATATCAAAGTTGCAATGGCCTAATGATTATGTAAGGGCGGGGGGGGGGGGAGGGGCGGACGTAACTTGATATTCAACGACATTAACCACAGTTAGATTTTGAAATAGAGATTTGGCAAAAGTTTAAATGTCCCCACTAAAGAAATTACTTATTGCAGACTAATAACAATCTAACCGGTGGTAATGCATAACATGTAGCAAATTAAGGAAGAGAAGTAACTACATGTAGTTGTAGGGGCTATAAAAAGACTGTTATTCAGAAAACTGAAATGAATGGATTCTGTCAACTTCATTTTGTTATGCCTTTGGTGTGTCCTTGCACACTCCATTGTGAGATCATTTGTGGACTGAGATGGGGGGGGGGGGGACAGGGGGTACTGGGGTCCTAGGATGGGTGTGGTGACACAGGGAGGAGACACTGCTATTTGAGAATGATGAATGGCTTAAAGTTCATTCCCTTCGACCTCTCTTGTCCTTGAGAGCATCCTTTCAGCTACCAGGTACAATCTCTGGTAGATGTGTTCCCTACAAAATGAAAAAGGAATTAAACAATGATATAGCCTTCTAAACATCATTACATCATAGCTACGAAGTGACTAGTACAATTGTATAACATTTTTCTTTCACAAAACACATGCATCAAAGTAACTAAACATTTACTTGAATGAACAGAACTATAATAAGATGAGAAAACAGCACTTAACATAGCAAGGGACTATAACACAAGTATGCATGATCAGTGTTTATGTATTAAATGTTATGGTTGTGTAGGACCATGACAAAGCTTATGTTAGTAAATAGAAGATCAGGGTATATATTATTTCCCTATTAAAACGAAGCAACTATTTGACACGACATTGAATGAACACCCATCCCCAATTTCCATGAATTCATGCACTGGGAAACAATTGGATTGTTACATGTATTGTACTATAAATAAAATTGTACTTACTCTCTAGGTAAGGACGTGAAATCAACAATTACTAGTACGTTAGTAAGTGTTTTCCCTTGATGACGGGAATCGGGAGTGTGATGACCTGAAATGATGATGCACCAGTTCCACTTCTCTTCCCTTGTTCTTCCTCATGTTCTTGGACTGCATGAAACAAGCCTATACATGTATTTTGACCAAACGACATTCAGCACTTTCTCCTGTAAATTTAGTGAGAAAGGAAATTAGATCATTATTGTATTTTTGCCAGGATAAGAAATAACAAAGCAAAATGAAAATAATAATAATTTTCTTTAAAAGACAAAATAACAATGCTGACAATAATAATGATTAAAAAAATTAAAACAGTAAAGAAATCATTTGACCAGGTGAATTCCGACGTGCTTTGTTTTAATTATAATAACATAATTGATGGGGGATGTACTGTATGTAAAGTATCTAGATATAAAAACGACTTAGTAGTTTCCATCTCCAAACAAATCTTTAACTTCATTTTAGAGTTGAATGAAACAAAATAATTACCAGATCTTTCAAGCTTGCTGGCAATCTTTCAGCAACAGTGTCTCGCCTTTAATATCCTCGTACAGCGATTTGCATGGGTTTCCAGAAATTCATCATGGCCCATTCTTTTATGCTGCAAAAAAATAGAGGAAGAAAATTAAAAAAAATAATTAAGGCTACAAATAAACGGGTTCATAAATATGTAAGGTTCTTTGATGTTTCTTCATGGAATGGACTTTTATTTCATCTTAGAAATCCACATGTAGTCTCATATAGAATGGGTGGTCTTGTGATGTAAATTAATATAATTATTCAACTTGAAAAAAAAAAGTGAAACATAAAATTTGACCTATTTCAATCTATCAAAAGTTTATTTAGTGATATGGCAAAAGATAAATCATAATAAAGACACTAGTGATATATAATTTAATTCAAGCTATGCTCCCAACAAGTGATGGGATTCGTACCTTTTACTTAATGTAGACTTACGGGTTTATGAACAGCAAGTAGAATGTACATAATACATTGTAGATCTACATCAACTCTAGATCCAGGGGTGGATCCAGGAATCAGGATTTTGTCAAGGGGGGGGGGGGGAATATATCTCAGAAAACTTTCTGACAAGCAAAGAAGAAAAAAAAAGGTTATCAGATTTTTTTTGATCCAGTTTCCCTTCAAATTCTCTGACAATCAAAAAGGGCATGCCTCCCTAAATCTGCCACTGCTAGATCTTTGACATCCCTATTGCAGATTTGTAGCCCTACTGAAAAAAATATCTCTCTGAAAATTTTAGTTTTATTGCCTTAAATGTAAAATTGATCTAATGAATATTTTCTTCCTCCTTTTTTTTATTGTTATTGTCCTTTAACTTAGACTGCTTCTAGATCTACTGAAAATGCTTTGATTAAAACAAAAAGAAACAAAACTACCTAAAACAAACAAATAACAAAACAAAAAATATGGAGGAGTCTAACAGTTAGACTAAAAAATGAAGCCTAAAAAATGAAGTCAAACTCTAGGCTCTACACTGTACACATCATTCTTTTTTATACTAAACAATGACAAAGAAAAAGAAACACTAGGCCTATAGGCCTATAGATATCTAGACCTACAAATAAGAAAAAGGGTCTCTGACTTAGATCTAAGTTAAATCAACATAGTCTAGACTCTAATTAGATATGTTACTTAGTCAGGGACATGTAAATTGATAATAGGCCTAGGCCTAGATACAAATATTTTAAATTCAGAGTAGGCCTATAGAGACTAGACGCTTGCCTAACTTAGACCGCAAGCTTCAGTCTCTGTTCGTCGGGTGTTCCGCTGGACTACGTCTTGCTTCACTATGAGAAGGTAAAAAATTAAAAAAAAATGTTAAAGACTCCTCCGAACAGACGGTTTTCAGCTGTCTAGCCTTACTTAGAATCTAGACCAATACTATTTGGCCTAGGCTCTAGATGTGGACCTAATACCAGCTTAGTAAAGTACAATCCCCCGTCCCCAACCCCCCTCCCCGAGGGCGAGGCCAAAGTAGGCCTAGCCTAGGCTCTTCATAACAAATTAAGAACTAACAATAGTGTGACTATATGTCAATGTGACTAGGCCTATGTCAATTTGATGGTCTACGTTAAAATTCAGTGACAGGTTCGAAATTTGCAGTGTTTTTGTTTTGTTTTGTTTTGTTTGTTTGTTTTGGGGGAGGGGGTCTCTCTCTCTCTCTATCACTCTCTCTGTAGATTTTACAGGCACTATAGGTATAGGCCTAGACCATGATAGTCATATCCAGACCATAGTTAGGTCTGACTTTAAACGGATTGATGGCCATATATGCCCCCTCCGCTTGTCAGGCCAGATACACTGCCTGGACTCCTGGACCTGGAAATGGTCTTGGGACCGGGCTTGAGTTAAGCTTTAGGCCTAGGCCTAGATCTAGTTTAGTTTAGTTTAGTTTTTATATGTTAATGTTTTTTATATCTAGAGTAGACAGCTGGATCTATTCTAAGTTAGATCTGGAGCCAGGGATCTAGATCTAGATCTACTCATTGAATTTGCTCATAACCTAGCCTAGGCTAGGGCTAAGTAAAGTTTGGTTTAGCCACCATTTATTCAGTCTGCAGTCTTAGTTAGATCTATAGGCCTACTGTATCGTTTGTTTAACGTTGGTTTTGGTCTTTGTAAAGTTGGTCAAACATTGGCCTTTGATAAGTTGGTCAAACATTTAATATATAGACCTCTCATCAAATTAGGCTTAGTTCTACTTACCGAAGATAAATTTTCAGCAACCTTTCAACCAAAGGATCAATCAGACAAGTATGTATAACATGGAAATCTCGTTTTGGTTGGACTCGACGAAACATAACCAGTGCCGGAACCAGTGCTGTGTTTTTGTATAGCTCTATGGTACATTTTGTGCGGTGCGATAAAATAATTTACACGTAAAATCCCATAGAGATCATGAGCTGGAGAAATGAAAAGTTTCTGCCATCAATTAGCAGCCTTGGATAAATATGACGTCACTGCAAATCCTCCACGCTAATTGGTTGGTGGCCAAAATGTCGTTTTGTCGTGCTGGGAAAATCGCTCGCTGAGCGATTTCTGAAATGACTAAAAACCCCTAAAAACGTCGTGCACGACGTTTCGGAAAACGTCGTGGCAGTGTGCACGGTGCCATAGGGTTTGCATTAGAGCGATTTTTCAGAAAGTCGTTCATGTCGTGCTGTCGTGTCGTTTGTCGTTTGTCGTGTTCGGTGTGAATCCGCCTTTAGACCTATTTGTTAGTAATGTGAACCTGACAATTATGGAAGTGGTATTGAATCTGGTTCACCGATGTATTTTCACTTCCTTGAGCTTGGCTGAGAATGTTCGAATTTGAGCTTATATTGAAGCTTGAAGATGAAGACAAGGTACCACCAATGGCACTAGGAGTAGGACTAGTACCAGTACTAGCACTAGTAGGCCTAGTAGGAGTAGGACTCGGCCTAGTACTAGCACTAGTAGTACTGGTAGGAGTAGGAATCACTTGGCACAGTGTCACAATGTAACTGGAATTTCTAAATTTCTAAATCTCTAACTCCTAGTAACCTGTCCAGTTAATAATAGGCAGAGAATTTAAGTGACATGTGTGTTGTGAAAGGCTCTGTTAAGCTGAATGAAAGAGGTATTGTTAGTTGGCATGTAAGTGAATGGTGGTGTTTTGGCGGCAATCTGAGGTAATAAGACCTGGGTCAACTAACTTTGGTTCTTTGTTAGACACAAATTACTTTTACCTCTCGTATCTAGGGTTCCAAAACTCAACAGGTGCATATTTTTGTGCGAGAGTGGAAAGACTGAGGAGAATGTCTAATTGGGAGATTTCTATAGGGTGATAGTTACTGGAGTGTAGAGGGTGTGTGGCCACAAGCTTAAGTGAATGATCAGATAGTCTGGAAAGGGGCAGAACATACGAAAGACCTCAGGCGGCTAAGTCAGACCGTCAGAGACAGTGAGGATAGAGAGAAGGGTAGCATCAAGCAGTCATGGCAGTTTCACGGCAGCACAGGCCCTGTTAAAGCCTCACCCGCCCTCACCTCCACTTGCACCATCGTTTTACAAGAACTGTAAGTTATGTGCATATATTGTTATAATTATTGTATTTCAAATTTTCTTATATCCAGAATCTATATAAACAAGAATACAGAAATTTACCCATTACTATTTTTTTCAACATGGAAGGATTGTTATTTGGTACATTGCTGAAAATATTTTCCATGTTTTATGAGCTAATTGATTTTTGTACCTCACTTTTAAAGTATAAGAACTAGTTAGCCATGATTAGTTTTTTTCTATTTATTTCAATATTATCAAAATTTAATTGGTGTAAATATTGCAAGTGAACCGAGAAGTAATACTTCTAGGCATGTATATATGAAGGAAGATACTAGGCATTTATTTATAAGAAGATAGAAGTATAAATAAAGAAAGATAACATTAATTTACAATTTACGGATACGATACCGTACTCTGTAATCTTTGTTTACAATTATTTATGTTAGGGCGAGCTGGGCTTTTGAACATCTTTTGTACATCTCTAGTACACGTGTGCTCGTACAACTTCCGGTGACTTGTGACTTCAGAGCCTTATACGAGTATCTCATCGCAGATTCAAGGGCGTGTATCCCCGCAACCATTGACCAGAGTTGGCAACTAGCGACAGACATCAAGCCACATTCACATTGTACGTCGTAGAAATCACCATGGTCTTCAACCTGGACCGATTAGTCTGCATTTCTCAACATGAACTCAGGACTGTAAAGAATTTACACACCGGTCCAGTGTAGGTGGTTTATTTTCTTCAGCAGCAATCTAATTATTTGTCAAGGAAGGTCACTCAATTCATTATTGCCTCGGTACCGAAATTTCTTTTATAATACATGTCTTAAATTTAGTAATGTAATTACTTAATGATGTTATTTACATTATTCAAGGATACAATTTCATACCGTCACATGCATGTACATGTCAATGATGTAATTATATGTTGGAAGATGAAACAATTATTTAATTTGTGTACATTATCATGATTATAGAGCAGTTTGCTCTTAATTAAACTCAGGTACACTATATCTACTGATTAATTGTGTGATCATTTACCAGTGACTTCGATTTATTTCAGCAGAACCTAATTTATCGTCAGAATAGTTATTTCAGGACTAATATCTGACGTTTTGGCGACCACGAAGGGACTATTTTGTCTTTAAACTGATAGGTTAGGTTATTATGAAATGATTTCTACTGTATGTCATTGGTAGATTGGTTAATTATGATTGTGAACTAATGAAATCTTGTTCTCTTTTCCAGTTTTTGTGTATATGTGTATGCTACAGATACATTAGGGCCAAGGCTGTACAAGACAGTGGTGCAACGGAAGGTCAGGGCAAGGAGGCTTCTCAGTGGATACGCCTGTTAGTGCCAGTGCTGTGTGCGGTTGTACTTCCATTGCGCTGCGTAAACTGTCTGGTTTTGGTAAGTCTGTAACTTCACCTGTGGTTGTGGTGTGGCCTTCAGTATGGATAGAGACAAGTCCATTGCACAAGGGAAAGAGTTGGGATTAGACGGAAGTGAATTGAGGATGTATGTTGATGAATTTGTACGAGAAGCTAGAGATGAGAGAGCTGCAGCTAGAAATGCAGAGGCTGAAGCTAGAAATGCAGAGGCTGGATTGATAGCTCAACAGATTAGGCTTGAGGAGTTAAGAAAGACTAATGGGATGGGACTAGGTGTAAGTGCGGGGCATTCACATAGGCCCAGTATTCCTCCCCTCCCAGTTTTTCAAGAAGGAAAGAATGACATAGACAGTTATTTGTCTAGGATTGAGAGACATGCCATGAGTGTAGGTTGGGATAGGTCGGAGTGGGCATTAGCATTATGTACTTTAATGTTACAGGCTCTTGATATTATCTCAAGACTTAGTTTCCCAGACTAAGGATTATTCAATTCAATTCAATTCAATTCAAAGAGACTTTATTTCCATCAAAATAATTTAAAATGAACAATTATAATAGGAGTACAGAATAACATTCAAATGGAAAAAGGGTTACTGTAAAAAACCGCAGAAGGTTTGTCGAGACAGCTCCCCTCTAAAAATGTAATACATTATGTACATAAAAAGTAACAATTAAAATTAATGTTACATAGAAAAAAACCAGTGTATCTATAAAAATACAAATAAAAATATAAATACACGTGCATCCGCACAAATCCCGGACAAGTGCATGTGAATAAATAAGTAAGTACATTGTAAAACATGTATAATTTAATTTAACTACTGGTGTCGATCAAATGACTTTTAAGTCTTCTTTTAAATCCATTGAAAGTAGATATTGATATTATTTCAGGTGGTAAAGAATTCCATACAACGGGAGCTTTGTGCCTAAAGGAATAAAATTCAAGTGTTTTGGTAATAGCAGATAAATGATATTTCATTCTATTTCTAGTATTATAATTATGGATTGCACTATTCAGAATCAGCATATTACTAATATTCGCGGGCAATAAATTATGGTTGTGCTTAAAAAGAGCTATTGCACTAAAATATTTATTTTAGTGATATATGTTCAAGATATTAAGAGCTTTAAATAGAGGAGCAGAGTGAGCCTGGAAATGTGAGAAAGAAGCTAGTCTCACAAATCTCTTTTGTAAGAAATAAAGACACTGTAATTTAGTGTGATGGGTGTTGCCCCATACAATATTACAATAACTTAAAAATGGAAGAATGAGAGTATTATACAATAAAACCATGATATTTTGAGGTAATACCTGACGAAGTTTGCTGATGACACCAATATTTCGTGACACTTTATTCTTGATATGTGCAATATGAGAATGCCATGTCAAGTGTTGATCAATAAAAACACCTAGGAATTGTGTATACTCAACACGTTTAATATCGTTATTATTCATTTTTATAATAATTTTTCCTAAATTCTTTTTTTGAAATGTATTTTGTTTATTATAGAAGAACATTAGATTTGACTTATCAGTATTTAATTTTAATTTATTACAATGAAACCAATTTGATACTTTTGTCAATTCAAAATTGAGCTCATTAGTTAATGATAACAGATCGCTAGTAGAGTAAAGTATATTTGTGTCATCAGCAAAGAGTATAAATTTCAGCTTTTTGGAGCAAAATGGCAAGTCATTAATAAATAGCACAAATAATAATGGGCCAAGAATAGAACCTTGGGGTACACCAACCGAAATATTACGAGAATCAGATAAAACATTTTTATACGAAACAATTTGGGTGCGTTGAGATAAATAGTTTTCAAACCAAAGAAACGGTAATCCTCTTATTCCATAAAACTTTAACTTAAATAGTAATATATCAAAATTAATCATATCAAATGCTTTACTTAGGTCTAAGAAAACACCTACAGTATACAGTGAATGTTTCAAAGAATGGACTAAAAAATCATGTAAATCAATAAGAGCCATTTCGGAAGATACATTTTTTTAAAACCCATATTGATTTCCATTGAAAGCAGAATTTTTCATACAAAAATCATAAAGTCTATCATAAACAATTCTTTCTAAGATTTTAGAAAATACAGGAAGAATGGAAATGGGCCTATAATTAGCAATATCATGTATATCATTTTTTTATGTACAGGGATCACCTTAGCCTCTTTCAATTTAACAGGAACTATTCCGTGTAAAAGTGACAAATTAAAAATGTAGCACAAAGGTTTCAAAATAATGAAAATTACTTTCTTAACAACCGTGGTATTTCATCCTCAGTAACAGGTTTAAAATATAAGGAATTACTTACAACTCTATTAGACATATTTAGATATTCTTGAAAACTCTCTCTGCCAATCAATGCTTGATTAGTCTTAGACTTACCAATATTTACAAAGAAATTATTAAAACTGTCAGCAATATCTTTAGAATTTGAAATGTCTACATCATTAATTGTAACATGTGATGGTAACTCATTTTTACTTCTTCCCAGTAGATCATTTATTGCACCCCAAGTCTTCATGTTACCTTTACATATTTGAAATTTCATCTTATAATAATTCCTTCGAGCACTTCTTAGCATCTTATTAACAGCATTTCGAACTTTAACATACTTTTCTCGATTGCGTTTAGAAAAATCTAAGCAATGTTTTTAAACAATTTATTTTTGTATTTTATCTTCTGAATTATTTCTTTAGTTATCCAAGGTTTTTTAATTTTCTTATTTCTAGGTTTAATTTCTTTTTTAGTAAACACTTCATTATAAATCATTGAGAATTTATTTATAAAGCTATTGTATGCATTTTCAGTTTCCTTACATTCTATAATATCACTCCATTCAACATTACCCAATTTTTCTTTAAATGTTTTCATATTTTCGTCAGTGATATTACTAAAAATATGTACAGTTTGTGATTTCAAAGCAAATTTCATTGAGGTAATCTGAAAGACTGGGAAGTAATCCGTAACATCATTATATACAATACCCGAAAAAACATTAAAGCCATAATTATTAGCAAAAATGTTATCAATCAATGATGAAGACCTTTCGGTAATTCGAGTAGGTTTGTCAATCAATGGCAAGCAAGAATGTACATGAACTGCACTTAGAAAATCACTAACAGCATTGTTATTAAAATTTAAAAGATTAATATTAAAATCGCCCATTATGTACACTTGCTTATTTTCACCATTCAATTTATCTAAACACTTTTCATAATCTTGAGTAAAATCATGAACTGAACATTGTGGTTTTCTATAAATAATTCCTACAACAATATTTTTACATTTTGGTATTGAAATTTCGACAAACAATGATTCATAGCATTGAGAAGGGGTTAATAAATCAATTCTTATATTATAATCAAGTGAATTTGAAACAAAAAGTCCAACGCCACCACCTCTACCATGGGTACGGTCAGAGTGTAAAAAAGAATAGCCAGGTAAATCAAATGAAAGTGCCGTATTTTCATTAATCCAAGTTTCTGAGCATCCATAAATAGAAAATTTGAAATTAAGTAATGCAATGAAATCTGAAATTTGGTCGAAATTTTTACACATACCGCGGGCATTAAAATGTAAAATGCTAAAATTGGCGTGTATTTTCTCAACTGAGGATAAGAAATCTTCTTCTGAATAATATTTACAATTTAAATTACAGTATAAATTTTGGTCGATTTCATCAGAATAGAAATCTTCAATACTATTCACAATATTGAGAGAATTAAAAACAGCAGAGTTATCATTTTTTCCAAATAACGATTGTAATTCAGCATTATCGATAGAACTAAAGGCAAAGAGGTTGTGGTAACATGTTGTAGAAATGCAACAGCAGATATCTTCTAGAATGGACTTTTCACAAGGAAAAGTATTTAGATTTTCTTCAGTAATGCATGTTTTACAAGAAAATTCATCAAATCTTACAGTGCAGTGGCTGTGAAGACAAAACATGGAAAGCAACAACAAACAGATAATGTAAGAACTATATAAAAAACAAAACAAAAAAACAACAAATGAATGGTAAAAGAGTTTAAGGAGATCGAGGGATTCGACCAGAAGAGTTCACGTAATAATAGTATTTACACAATGACAGTATTTGGGAAAACATAATTTATCTTAACCTACGTACCGGTAGTATATAACTTCTTCAGATCAGTTTCATATGAAATCAGCTTCTTCTTGCTCCCAGTTCTGTTGCCGATGACAAAGATGCGTCCATCCAGAGTCCAAGCCGATTTGACATGTTCACAGTTTCGTGCCGTGTTCAGAAGATTCATGTTGATTGCGGTGAGGTCTTCTAATATTGAAATCCTCTTTCCTGCAAGTTTCCGGCGAGCTCTAATGACTTGTTGACGCATCCTGTACGATTTGAATTTTGCAATGATGGGTCTCAGTTTGCTGCTTTCTTTCCTGCCTACGCGGTGGGTCCGTTCCAGGTCTTCTATGGACAGGGTGATGTCCAGATGATCATGTGCAAGCTTCAGGATCAGGTCATCGGTAGATTCACCATCGTTCTCAGGTATGCCAAAAAATCTCAAGCAATTTCTCCTACTGTATTGTTCTTGGTTGTTGATAGTGTGTTGCAGGTTTCTGGTGACATGTGATTGTTGTTCCAGTTGAGTGTTAAGGTGAGAAATTTCATGGCTCTTTTTTTCCAGGGTCGATTCAAGATCAAGTAAGCGACTCTCTTGGAGTTGTAACTTCTCTCTCAGAATGGATAAGCATTTTTCGATGTGATTTTCAACAAGAGACAAGAAACGAGGATCAAGGAGAATGTCCTTCATGACATTGGATACCAAAGATGCAGTAGACTTCTCTCTTTCCTTCTCCTCTCTCTTGGCCCTAGTAATGATCCGAGTTTCACCATTGTCCGCCATTTGGAATGCAGGAACGCAGGTGGTTTATAAAAGATCTATTGTAAAAGGTCAAGAGTACCGGAGCGAGTTTACACTGATGTAGCACGTTACGCTATGGTGACTTCGTACGATAACAAACACGATTTGCTGCATGTGGGACCGTAGTAAGTAACCAATGCAGGTCCAAGCTACCAAGCAAATAAACAAACCAGCAAAATACTGACAAGTATTCAATCTTCTGGTCGAAAGAAGGTTCACAATCACATCACCAAAAAATACACATAATCAAACTTACACGAAAGTTTAAGTTACTATGGCTAAAATAACGAAAACACGGGAAAACAGGAACACAGCGATGCACAGCGAACACAGCGATGCATTTTTCCTCAACGTATGTTATAGTTAAGTCCTCACTCCTAAAAGGGTATGATCTTACCGAAGAAGGGTATAGGATTAAGTTTAGGTATGCCAAAGTCCATCAGGGTGAAACTTATGTTCAGTTTGTCTGTAGGATTCGGAAATATCTAGCTCGTTGGATTGATCTCAGCTCTTATGATGATAACGTTGAAGGTCTGAAGAGCCTGCTTATCCAAGAGCAAGTGTTTAATACATGCACTAAGGATTTACTGATGTTCATTAAGGAACGAAATCCTAGTAATCTGAATGATGTGTTAACTCTAGCTAATCAGTATCAGGATGCTCATACAGACATGCGAGTTAGGAGAATGAAAGCCCAGCAGTCCAGTTCTAAGAATTATACTAACAGTAACTTCAATAAGAGTCAAAGCAATACTAATCCAACTGATAATAAGAAAGGATCAAGTGGTTTTGAAAAATCAAGTAAGCCCAAACTTGATGGTAGGAAGTGTTACACTTGTAATCAATTTGGACATCTTTCTTTTAATTGCCCAACAAAGAAAGGTCGACGTGAGATGGGCGCAAGTCTCGTAAAAGGTAGGTCAGCGGAGGATTCATCAGTCAGAGGTGATGCTGCAGCAGGATCTACTGATGCAAAGGAGACAGCTCATGACAACCCGAAGGGTTTGAGTTTAATCGTACAAGAGAACCTCACCGAAGACGGAACCGGAGTGAAGTTAGCATCAGGCGACACCCTTCCGGTACTATCAGCAGCAGCGAGTGGTTCACCAGTGGAGATGCCAGTCATCAAGGGAATGGTGAATGGGAAGCTCGTTGATGTTCTTCGTGACAGCGGGTGCACAACTGTCATTGTTCGACGTGACTTGGTTTCGGAGGAGCAGTTCACCGGAGAACAGCGGACATGCTTGCTCATCGACCAGACGATCAGGACCTTCCAAGTTGCCAATATCGATCTGGACACTCCCTTCTTCAAGGGTAAGGTTGAAGCCTTATGTGTATTAACCCCTGTTTACGATATCGTATTAGGTAACATTCCTGGAGCGCGACAACCAGCAGATCCGGAAGAAGACTGGACACCGGAAGATCATCAGGCCAACGCAGTGGAAACGAGAGGGCAGAAGCAGCAGGCAAGACAGACAAGGCCTCCTCTTCGAGTACCAGCGCCACTAGATGCGGTTGTGACAGTGGATGATCTCATTCATGCCTAGAGGGAGGACAGCTCGTTGGATGCATCAAGAAGACTAGCGGAGAAAGGAGAAAAGAAGATAAGTAAGAGTGGAAATTCATTCTGCTTTCTTTCCAGGAAGAATATACTCTACAGAGAATACATCTTACCCCAGGGTCAGATGTGCTCTTGCAAGTTGTGGTACCCACGAAGTTCAGGAATCAAGTCTTGAAGCTTGCACACGAGTCTATTCTTGGCGGTTATCTTGGTACAAAGAAGACCCATGAGAAGATTTTGATGCATTTTTTCTGGCCAGGTATGCATGGAGAAATAGTGCGGTACTGCCGATCGTGCGGACCATGCCAGCGCACTTCGCCGAAGGGAAAGGTTACGAAGGTGCCTCTGGGATCAACGCCCCTCATCGACGAACCTTTCAAACGTGTTGCGATGGACCTGGTTGGACCGATAGAGCCGGCAACCAGTAAAGGAAACAGATTTATTTTAACTATTGTAGATTATGCTACACGTTACCCGGAAGCAGTAGCACTCCGCCGGATTGACGCACAGACAGTTGCGGAGGCGTTGATGGATGTCTACTCGAGGGTCGGGATTCCCCAAGAAGTGTTGACAGACCGTGGCAGCCAATTCACCTCAGATCTGATGAAGGAAGTCAGTCGTCTACTCTCCATCCGACAGATGACGACAACACCTTATCATCCCGCTTGCAACGGGTTAGTTGAACGCTTCAATGGTACTTTGAAGTCCATGCTCCGCAAGATGTGTGAAGAACGACCCAAGGAATGGGAAAGGTATCTTAACCCCCTCTTGTTTGCTTACAGGGAATCAGTGCAGGAGAGTACAGGCTTCTCACCATTTGAACTTCTGTATGGGAGAGCAGTCCGGGGACCTCTGGCTATTCTTAGGGAGCTCTGGACAGGAGAGGTCACAGAACCGGATACCAAGACTACTTACCAGTATGTGTTAGACTTGAAGGAGAGGCTGGAATCAACATGCCGTGTTGCCCAGCAGAATCTCAGCAAGTCAGCCGAGAATTACAGAAGACAGTACAGCAAGAAAGCTAAAGAAAGAAAGCTTGACGATGGCGACGAAGTCCTCCTTCTACTGCCAAGTGACAACAACAAACTGTTGATGCACTGGAAAGGACCATTCAAGGTGCTAAAGACGATAGGACCTCTAAATTACCAAATCGAAGTTGATGGGAAGAAGAAGACCTTCCATGCCAATCTTCTGAAGAAGTTTTATAGGAGAGAGGAAAGTTCAGGAGTGTTTGATGTTTCTTGTGTTTCTGTTGTTGATGGAGTATGTGAGGAAAGTAACGAAGGGGAAGATGATGATGTGAACCTTTCTGTGAGAAAGGATATTCTTCATCTCCCTAATCTTATCCCAACAGAATCGCTCAAAGATGTGCAAATCAGTCCAAACCTAGATGACGACCAGAGGGAGAAGGTAAACTCTCTTTTACGCGAGTATGAAGAGGTTTTGACTGATATGCCTGGGTTGACAAACTTAGGTAAGCATGACATTAAACTTGTCGATAAGGAACCCATTAAGAGTAAGCCGTACCCATTACCTCATGCTTTGCGCGATAAGGTGAAGGAGGAGGTTAAGAAGATGATGGATATGGGCATCGTCGAACCATCGACTTCTCCTTATGCGTCCCCGGTAGTAATGGTAAAAAAGAAAGATGGGTCGACTAGGTTTTGTTGTGATTATCGCAAGTTAAACCAAATTACTGTAACTGACGCAGAACCAATTTGTTAAACTTTCTAGGGCAAAATATTTCTCTAAGATTGATTTAACCAAAGGGTATTGGCAAGTACCAATGACAGATGAAGCTAAGGAACTAACAGCCTTTGTGACACCAGATGGTTTATATCAATTCCGAAGCATGCCATTTGGGTTAGTTAATGCACCGGCAAGCTTCAGCCGTATTATGCGAAATTTACTCCGTGGTTTACATAGCGTAGACAATTTCATTGATGACGTATTGATTCAAACGGTAAGTTTTGAGGAGCACTTAGATGTCCTCCGTGAAGTGTTCGAGAGACTGAAGAGGGCCAACTTGACAGCGAGACCAACAAAGTGCACAGTGGGATGTGTAAGTATTGAATTTCTTGGTCATCAAGTGGGTCAAGGGGAGCTTCGACCAGTGCAAGGCAAAGTCGATGCAGTTCAAGAAGCTCCAAGACCTAAGACCAAAAAGCAACTTCGATCCTTTTTAGGTCTTGTAGGATATTACAGACGGTTCATTCCCAACTTTGTAGCGATAGCAGCACCACTGACTGATCGAACGAGAAAAGGGGAACCACTCCTAGTGAAATGGGGAGATGCGGAAGAGGCAGCCTTCACCACTCTGAAGAAGAAGCTCGCTAATGAACCCATCCTCCATCTTCCAGATTTAGATCACCCTTTCATCTTGAGGACTGATGCCTCAGATATTGGTCTCGGTGCTATTCTACTTCAGGAAACAGTGGGGAAAAAATTTCCCATCGCATACGCCAGCAGGAAGCTCCTTCCAAGAGAGCAACGCTATTCGGTCATGGAACGAGAGTGCCTAGCGGTAGTATGGGGAATCCAGAAGTTCGAACCATATCTTTATGGCAGACACTTCCACTTGGAAACCGACCACCAACCTCTAAAATGTATTGCGAAGTCCAAGGTAGCGTATGCTAGGATCCTGAGATGGGCTCTTGCTCTGCAGCCGTACCAGTTTACCATTACAGCAATCAAGAGTACAGAGAATGTTGGGACCGACTATCTAAGCAGGATATCAGATTCATAGAGTGAATTTACCTAGAGCAGGAACCAAAATGGGTTTTTTTTTGTAAATATAGTTTTTTTTTCCTCTTATACTATGAGAAAATTACTCTAAACCCTTTATTTTGAAATTATATAAATTTCTTGAAGGACGGGGAAATATGTCACAATGTAACTGGAATTTCTAAATTTCTAAATCTCTAACTCCTAGTAACCTGTCCAGTTAATAATAGGCAGAGAATTTAAGTGACATGTGTGTTGTGAAAGGCTCTGTTAAGCTGAATGAAAGAGGTATTGTTAGTTGGCATGTAAGTGAATGGTGGTGTTTTGGCGGCAATCTGAGGTAATAAGACCTGGGTCAACTAACTTTGGTTCTTTGTTAGACACAAATTACTTTTACCTCTCGTATCTAGGGTTCCAAAACTCAACAGGTGCATATTTTTGTGCGAGAGTGGAAAGACTGAGGAGAATGTCTAATTGGGAGATTTCTATAGGGTGATAGTTACTGGAGTGTAGAGGGTGTGTGGCCACAAGCTTAAGTGAATGATCAGATAGTCTGGAAAGGGGCAGAACATACGAAAGACCTCAGGCGGCTAAGTCAGACCGTCAGAGACAGTGAGGATAGAGAGAAGGGTAGCATCAAGCAGTCAAGGCAGTTTCACGGCAGCACAGGCCCTGTTAAAGCCTCACCCGCCCTCACCTCCACTTGCACCATCGTTTTACAAGAACTGTAAGTTATGTGCATATATTGTTATAATTATTGTATTTCAAATTTTCTAATATCCAGAATTTATATAAACAAGAATACAGAAATTTACCCATTACTATTTTTTTCAACATGGAAGGATTGTTATTTGGTACATTGCTGAAAATATTTTCCATGTTTTATGAGCTAATTGATTTTTGTACCTCACTTTTAAAGTATAAGAACTAGTTAGCCATGATTAGTTTTTTTTTATTTCAATATTATCAAAATTTAATTGGTGTAAATATTGCAAGTGAACCGAGAAGTAATAATTCTAGGCATGTACATGTATATATGAAGGAAGATACTAGGCATGTATTTATAAGAAGATAGAAGTATAAATAAAGAAAGATAACATTAATTTACAATTTACGGATACGATACCGTACTCTGTAATCTTTGTTTACAATTATTTATGTTAGGGCGAGCTGGGCTTTTGAACATCTTTTGTACATCTCTAGTACACGTGTGCTCGTACAACTTCCGGTGACTTGTGACTTCAGAGCCTTATACGAGTATCTCATCGCAGATTCAAGGGCGTGTATCCCCGCAACCATTGACCAGAGTTGGCAACTAGCGACAGACATCAAGCCACATTCACATTGTACGTCGTAGAAATCACCGTGGTCTTCAACCTGGACCGATTAGTCTGCATTTCTCAACATGAACTCAGGACTGTAAAGAATTTACACACCGGTCCAGTGTAGGTGGTTTATTTCTTCAGCAGCAATCCAATTATTTGTCAAGGAAGGTCACTCAATTCATTATTGCCTCGGTACCGAAATTTCTTTTATAATACATGTCTAAAATTTAGTAATGTAATTACTTAATGATGTTATTTACATTATTCAAGGATACAATTTCATACCGTCACATGCATGTACATGTCAATGATGTAATTATATGTTGGAAGATGAAACAATTATTTAATCTGTGTACATTATCATGATTATAGAGCAGTTTGCTTAATAAAACTCAGGTACACTATATCTACTGATTAATTGTGTGATCATTTACCAGTGACTTCGATTTATTTCAGCAGAACCTAATTTATCGTCAGAATAGTTATTTCAGGACTAATATCTGACACACAGTTGTGTCGCTAACTCTCTGCTCATATCCTGTTTGCGCTTGTCACTTGTTCTGGAATCAGTGGCGGCACCAGGGGGGGGGGGCATTTGCCCCCCCCCCCCAGTCAGAAGCTTTGCCCACCCACTTGCCCCCCCCCCAATAATTTTCGGAGTGAAAAGAATTAAAAGGGTGAAATAAAATTTTTGTACGCCCTTGCCCCCCTTTTTTTTTTCCTTGGCGCCGTCCTTTTTTTTTTTTTTTTGCTTGTCAGGGAATTATGGAGGGAAACTGGGCCCCATAACCCCTATACTAAGCGTTTTTTGGAAGTTTGGCAAAAAAAAATTTTTTGTCCCTACTACTGCATCCAGCTTTCTTTGTAATGTCTTTAACTTTGTTGGCAATTATATCGACACCTAGTGGCATGTTGAAGTACCATGTCTCATTCTCCATTTGAGGCACTGCAACTTTAGGTCTCTGCCACAAAAATGGACAGTCAGGTTTAGCTTAGAAACATACAACAAATAGGAATTCACAGGGCACCTGTCACTTTGGGGAATTTCATACATGTAGCCACTGTTATAGACGACTCATCTTCATCCTCTCGGTTGTTTTTGGTCAAAGTATCTCGCTTAAAAATGTATTTGAGACCATTTTCATCACTCTCAACGGTGAAATCTGAAGGTTTCATACAGCGCACGTTTTCACGTCCTCGATTACAAAAATATGTTAAAATATCAACAAATACCTTGTTCTGTAGTCCAGAAGGGGAGGAACAATTGGTCTGATCAGATGTCTGGATCTTTTCCATGTCCTCGGCTGAGAAAACAGGCTTATGGTTCACTTTTCCTTTGTCCTCGTCAAAAATTAAACTTAAACTTTCATTTACGGCACCGATCCAACCGTGGTAGCGCTACAGCTGTAATTTTGTTGATTTGTTGTTTTTGTGGATTTGTTGACATTAGCGCAACGATCGATATCGCGATATCGATAGCGTATACAGTATAGCGTGTAAAACATATAGCAAAATCGAGTCGTATCGTCTGCGCTACATAGATGTTTACATGTTTATGTTTACATGTTTACATGTTTACATGTGCAACGATTCCCTTTTGCTGTATGTTATCACTTTTTTTTGCACAGTCACGTGGTGTTATTTGACCAATCAGGATGGCTACATTCTTGAACCCGTTTTATAATTTCTACTGTTCTATTTGTTTTGTAATAAAGTCGTAGGCTAATGCAAGAAACATGAAAGAGTTACAGGTATATGAACACTGGCGTAGACAGGGGGCACCGGGGGCCATGCCCCCTCCCTATTCAGCCACTTAAAAAAATATATTAAAAAAGCGTTAGCGAAAAAGCGGGGGAAGTGAGAGAAAAAGGCCTAAAAAGGCGCTACAAGCCGTTATCTGGCTCTCAAAATTTGCTAAAACGTCAACTTTGCGCGCGAAGGGGGGAAATAACTCCCTTTCCCTGCACCCATCCCTGTTACCATGGGTGTCGATAAATACCATCACATTCTTTAATGATTAGAAGTAAGGAAATAAGAAATGCCATTATTTCAATGCGAAAATATCGAAGAAAATGAAAACAAATCGTTTGAAATGCGAAAATTTTCCAAAGGTCGGTCACTTTGCTCCCTCGCATAATTATTTTCTTTCAGGATCTCGTAATTTCGCAAAAAAAATAATCTTAAAAAGTATCTGTTTAATTTGGCCTATAATTGATTACCATTACCTTTCATGTCCGTACATATCCTATTGCACTTTTGCTTATTTGTGATGTATTTCATCTTTTGCACAAGTTGGGCCTCGAGCATTTGATCATCAAGTGGATTCGGCGCCTTATAAATCTTATATTATTATTATTATTATTATTATTATTGTTATTATCAATGTATAAAAATCGAGCTTCTCTACCGCTCAACTGCGGTGGTCAAATGCAAAATTTCCTGGGTAAAATGCGCAATAAAATATGTTTTTTAGGGTTTAAGATTGAAAAATTTGCCGCTCGGTCGCTTTGCCCCCTCGCTTCTACAATAACCGGGACCTTCATTGTTTGCCCCGGGCACCATAATCCTTAGATACGCCACTAGCTTCGCTCCCTCACACATGTGAAATGTTGCGTCCAAATAATTAAAAGCAGTCCTGGCGTCGAAGTATAACTTTCCGCCTAAACAAATTGTTTGCTACAAGCTGTTATCTTTCTCTCTAATTTGCTAAAACGTCAGAAACTCCCCCTCCCTGCACACACCCCTGTTACATACAGTGGAGTATTGCGTCCAAAATAACTGAAAAGCAGCCAGGGCGTCGAACTATAACTTTCCGCCTGAAAAATTTGTTTGCTACAAGCTCTCATCTTTCTCTCAAATTTGCTAAAACGTCAGAGCTTTGCGCGGAAGGGGGGAAACTCCCCCTCCCTGCACCCACCCCTGTTACATACAGTGGAATACTGCGTCCAAAATAACTGAAAAGCAGCCAGGGCGTCGAACTATATCTTTCCGCCTCAAAACATTGCTTGCTACGAGCCGTTTATCTTTCTCCTTTTTTTTCGAATTTGCTAAAACGTCAGAGCTTTCGCGCTTTGCGCTGGAATGGGGGGGGGGGGGACTCCTCCCCTCCCCTCCCGGTACCCACCCTTGGGGAGCACGCTTTGCTTTTTTGTATGATAATTTTGAAGAGACTTAGTTTTATAGTAGACACTGTTTTACTTTTACTGAATAATACATAGAAAACTGATTTCCTAATTATATTGTCTTTATTAACTTAGCAACAATGAATGAAGAATTTTCACAAGGTATTCAAAAGAGAGGAAATGTATGGAAATTCATGACGGCATTTACCTGTAGAAAAGGGCAATGTATATATATATATAGAGAGAGAGAGAGAGAAACAATTAATGAATTCCAGAGAAGACATTGGTAATGCATTGAATTCCAACTTTTATATTTATTAAAGTTGGAATTCAATGCATTACCAATGTCTTCTCTGGAATTCATTAATTGTTTCTCTCTTCATGCTTTTCCAACACGCGGTTATGAAATATCATTATATATATATATATATATATATATATATATATATATATGTATATGTATATATATATACAAAGAAATTGTTCTGCGTCGGTTTAGGTAAAATATAAATAGAAAAGACAAATATAAATCAAAAAACCGTAGAGATGTCAATTATCCGATATTTCGGGCATAGCCCTTTGTCAAGGAATGACAAATTTATTAAGCGTCAAGCAAAAATAAGGGCAAATAAAAGACGCGCAAAATGGTCGCGTAGAAACAAGATGTAAAAGACGCGCAAAATGGTCGCGTAGAAACAAGATGTAAGAACGCCCCAGAAGTGACGTAACAATACATCAAGAGAAGAATAACGAAGAAGAGCTAAGAGAGAGAGAGAGAGAGAGAAAAGAAAAGAAAGAGAGGGAAAGAGAAAAGAGAAAGGGACAAGAAAAAGAAAAAGATAAAAGAAAGAAAGAAAATTACGTGAGGGAAATGAGCGGAAAGAAACATTAATTCCTCTTGGTTGGAGGCAGCCAAGGCGAAAAATCATACGTTCCTCTTCCTGCTTGCGTAGCTGGTCAGAGCTGAAAGAACTGCATACTATGCACACTTTAAAGTTTTGGATGTCATGGTTGTGTGAATTAAAGTGAGCAGCCACAGGTAATCCAGTCGTGTTGAGTCGTATGGACCTCAAATGCTCTGTCACACGATCAGCTAGTCGGCGCTTAGTTTCTCCTATGTAGAGCTGAAGACACTGGGTGCAATGGATAGCATAAATGCAATCATCCGTTGTGCAGGAGAACTTTCCATGGATGGCCCATTGAGACTTGGGACCCCTAATGGTGGTAGTGGCAGTGGTGACTTTGCAGGTGTTGCATCTCCTGCACAACGGATGATTGCATTTATGCTATCCATTGCATCCATTTAAAAAAATGCAAAAGTGACAGAATAATTAACTATAGATTGTGGTCACTATAGTGTCTACGACCACTCCACCAGTGACCAGGAAGAAGTACTGAATGTACACATTCAGTTGCTTCAAACATTGACAATATGTGGGAGAGAAATAGGGATGAAGATACTAGTTTGTTAACATTTAACGTGCGACCGGTGAGACTAAGCAATAGCGACTCACAAATTCTGGCATTTATTTCGAGTTGGTCAGAATGTTTTCATCCATGTTTATGTACGCACATTGACTAATTTACTGCAATAAATCATATATACCTACCTATTATGCCAGTAGTCTTGACTACGGGACCCCTTCGAGAATTTAACACAAATGAGCCACAATATTGTGCGCACCCCCCGTAATCCTATTGTTCCCCTTCGCCACTCACGCGCGTCAACACGCAACGGCCATCTTCCTCTTTCTTGCTTGCCCCCGACGAGTTAGGATGACGTGTCACGGCGCTCCTGAAATCAGGTCTTTTTGTATCTTTTCAGTGCGCTTTTTCGCATCTTAAAAGCACTTTTCGGTACTTATATTCGTTTAGATTATAGTACTTTTGTGTTTTATTAGTCACTTTTGCCGATTGCTAGGGATTTTTGATTCCTTTTCTTGGCAATTATTTTTCACTTTTACGGTTAGCCCCACGTAGTTATATCTGTGTGTTTGCGGGTGTTTCCGTTTGGCACCGAGCCTTTGGGTTCGGTGTTTGTTGTCACGGTTTTGCTGTGAAATTTGTTGTGCGTATCTCCAAATTTATTATTATTACCTGCACTCAGTCAAAGTATTTCATATTTTGGTAAACTTTATTGTCTGTTTTATTGCAGTGTTATGAGTTCGGAAGAAGAAGCAGCTAGGTCGCGGAGACCTGCTTCTTCCGAAGAGTCGTCTAGCAAGACGACTCGGCCCTCCAGAACTCTCCCGAGTACTTCGGTACATGGGGGAAGGAGGAGGGCTGCAGGTAAGTTGCCCAGTGGTGTTTCCCTGCAGGGTTTGCCAGCCTCGGAGCTTGCGGCTTCGGGGCGGGTGGCGTTAGTTGAGCTTGGGACGTCAACTCCGAAGCCCACGGCTTCGGGGTGGGTGGCGTCAGGTTCTAGTGGTTTGGATATCACGAATCCAATCCCCCGGTCGTTCAGACCAGAGGGGGGGGGGGGGGACGTCTGTTTCCCGCGCGGTAGCGATGACTCGCTTAAATCCGTTAGGGAGACGCGTGCCACTACTGCAGGGCAGCGCACGGGCACCGCCCATGTTGGTCTGGGTTCTCATACCCTAGCCCCTGGCCGATGCCAAGTGGGGGAACGAGTACTTCCCGGGCTGTCTATATTGCCAGCTGATGGGAATGCTCGAGCTCACAATTATGGGCGCTTTACGGAGCGCCCATAAGTGCGGTCACCGGAGCGAGCGATTACTTCCGGTCTGACCTGAGGTCACCTGAGTGCGCGATTACTAGTGTTCTCCTATTGTCGCCCACGGGCGGAACAATAAAGAGTTCACATGCTATTAGTAGTCGGTGGGCGAATACTGGGACCTTGTCCCAGTCTGCCCTCGCACCTGGTTATTGAATAGCCCCCGGCCGACGCCGTATGGGGGAACGAGTGCTACCCGGGCTGTTGCTTTGCCAGCTGATGGGAAGACTGGAGCCCATGTTTATGGGCGCTCTACGGAGCAACAGGTGTGATCACCTGAGTGCGCGACTACTAGTGCTCTCCTATTGCCACTCTCTAGTGGTACAATAGCGAGTTCACAGGCCTTTAGTAGTCGGTGGGCAAATACCGGGTCATCCCGGTCCGCCCTCGCACTGGGCGCCTTGAGCGCCCGGCCCATGGCTGTTGCATCTTCTTGCTCAGCCGATATGCGTAATTTGTGCGCGTCTTTGGGTTCATACTCTCAGCGCACTTCTCCCGTAGGGGGAGGTGAGCGTCCCTCAGCGGAGGGTTCGGTTCGTGTTTCCAAAGCGGCTTCGGGGATCCGAACGAAACCGAATAAACGCTCTAAAAAGCGGGTTTCGGCTTCGGCTCTTGTTGATCCAGCCAAAAAGAAGCCTAAGAAAGGGGCTAAAAGGCCTCTCAGGCTGAGATGTTCGGCATGATGCGGGCTTTTGCCCAGACTCAGGGTTGGTCCCTTGTACCGGGCACCACATCCCCTGCTTCTGTCCCTATTTTAGGGTCGGACATTGAGACTAATCAGCCTTTTATGGTTTACGGGATCATATGCGCCTCCTATTCTCGCAGCCCTCGGGGCTCCGCCGGGTGAGGAGACTTATGGTGGTCCATGGGAGGATCCGACTGTTTCGGCCTTTGTTCGTGATCCTTTGTCACGATCAATTGAGGCGGAACCAGATTTAGAGGCGGCCTCTCAAGCTTCGGTTTCCGAATCGCTGGGGCAGGCAGAGCCTCAGTCGCTCTCCCTTTGTGGGGTAGAAGCGATTGCTTTATTGTCCTAATTTCTCCCTGATTTTCAGTCAGCCCGCGCTCAGGGTTCGACTTCGCGTTGGTTCAGGCAGCAGGATTCCTCCGATTCCTCTTGCGGAGGATTTCAAGCTGGAGTATGACCGCTTTGAAGCGGCGCTTCTAATTAAGCGACCTGTTTAGTTTGCAGTGGTCAGTTTTCCACTGTAGCTGCCTCGGTCATGTACCGTCGCAGAGTCTTGGTTCTTACGGCCCTTGGGGTTAAGGAGTCGGACATCGCACCGCTTCTCCGGGATGTTCCGTCTCGGGGTCCTTCGCTTTTTGGCGGTCAATTTGCTACGGTTTTTCAAAGAGAAATCGATGCGCGAAGACAGGTCTCTGTCTTGATTACGCAGTTTCGCGCTCACTCTAAGTCGACGCGGGCTTCTGTCCGCGACTTCGTTCCTCTCTCCCCGCTTGGGAGGCCATCTCCGGGGAAGCTTTTGTTTTCTTTGTCGGGCGAGACGGATTCTTCATAGATCCGCCCCGCTCCCCGGAGGGGCTATAAGAACTCGGTCACCTCACATGTCTGCCCTCGCTTGTTCTCATGCCTCATCGGAAATTGAATCTCTGTTGAAAATAGAAAGGGTAAGAGACTGGCTGTCTTTTCCCCTTTCTTTAACTTTTGTTATTCCCAAGCGCTCGGGCAAACTTCGTTTGATACTGAATTTGAAAAGAATAAACATATTCATTCCTTCAGTACATTTTCGGATGGAGACTCTCGCCTCCATTCTCCCGTTGATCAAGAGGAAGGACTACGCAGTCTCGTTAGATCTCAAAGATGCGTATTTCCATATTCCCATTCATCGCGCTTCGCGCGATCTTCTAGGGTTTTCCTTCCTCTCAGAGACTTTTCGCTTTCGCGCTCTTCCCTTCGGGTTGCGCCCAGCCCCTCGGGTTTTTACTCAGGCGACGCGGCTATTTTGCTACCTGGACGATTGGCTTCTCCTGGCGGAGTCGCGCGATCGTTTGTTAGACGAGACTTGTTTGCTCGTCAAGCTTACTCAAGACTTAGGTTTCCTAATAAATTGGGAAAAGTCAGAGTTAGTTCCTACTCCCAGCCCAGTTTTTCTGGGGGCTGTGTTAGACATTCGGAATCAGTTGGCTCGGCCCAGTCGAGACAGGATTCTCACCATTATCTCGGCAGCTCGCAAGCTCATGCTGGCCAGAAAGGTCAAGGCCAGACAGTGGCTTCAGTTCTTCGGGTATCTAGCCAGCCTAGTCGATGTTCTGGAGGATTGCCGGCTCTTTATGAGACCGTTTCAGAGACATCTCCTCAAGTTTCACAAGCCGGGCAAGGATTCTGTTGGTCTGGATTCCAGTACCAATAGGAATCATGTCTCTTCTCTCTCGTTGGACGAACGAGGAGTTTCTTGCGCGAGGCAAGTCCTTCCGTCGATCTCGGTGTCCAGAGTCCCTTCATTTGACTGCTTGGCCCCTGTCGGGGAATCTGCAAGACAGTCGGGTCTCTCTGATAGAGCCGCGGACTTTTAATGTCCAGTCGTAGAGTTTCTACTAGGGAAATTTATAATTCCCGTCTTTCGGTCTTTTTCCTTTGGTGTAAAGAGCGAAATCAAACCCCGTCTAAGGCTCCTATTGGTTCAATTGCGGATTTTCTAATCTCGTTATTTGACAAAGGGAGATCCATCTCTACTATCCGAGGCTACCGATCGGCGATCGGGGCCATTCATTCGGGCTTCTCAGATGGTTCGGGGATTTCTAATTCCCCGCTGTTGAGTGGTTTGATTCGGTCGTTCTTTCTGAAACGTCCTCCGCGTTCTAAGTTAGTCCCGTCTTGGAGCCTGCCTAAGGGCTTAGAAGCCCTGGCGAAGCCTCCTTTTGAGCCGGTAGGTGAAGCTTCGCTTCACCATCTTACGGTTAAGACGCTCTTTTTGGTAGCCATTGCCTCTGGGCAGAGGCGCAGTACTCTTCATGCCCTCTGTCTTACTCCTGGTCATGTTCGCTGGGAGAGAA